>JAEUYN010001579.1:0-326837 GCA_018257835.1 Euura lappo | reverse complement strand
TTTTTCTTTTCTTTATTACATTTAATTTCCGGTTTCCATCGGAGATGGGAGGAACAAGCAACGCAGTAAGCAGCGGTCTTTTCATTTTTCGAAAGAATGAAGAGTGGCTATACGAGCTTGCGGGGTACTAATGGGGTCAATGGTAGACTGTATAGCTAATTGGAAGCATGGCTTTAGTACGGGGTTGAAATGGTCTCGTAAACTCATTAGATTCTATGGAAATTCCGTCGAGGATTAGAGCGTACTTGATAAAGCTGCAGGTTCGCGTCGAAACTTAATAAAAATAAGCCGGTTGCTGGAGGCGCGATGAATTATACAACCTCCATTATCTCGTGCAGAGTGCGAATCGCCATTGCAAAGCGAAGCTTCTGCTAATTATGCTCCATTTACTACTGATATTTTTTATCGTAACTTTCTTATATAGTATCGCATATAGTCTAGGTATATATATACATACTCTCGATGATGAGATCTATACGCTATGAAGAGACCGTTGAACCGATGATCGATGGTCAAACCGCTTCGCTGCGTCCGTTGCATTGATGAATATCGAAGAGTGATATTCGGTTCGTGTATTATAAACATCGCGTAATGCGGTTTATTGATCGCGGGAAAGCAGACGGTGCTCCCTGTTATGCAAATTTACTGTTATTTTCCATTTGGCGCCGTGCTATAATTTCTTAGCCTGAATTGCAAAGTTTTCACACAGATAATTGACACGCGATTATAAACTACCGCGCTCGTGCAACGGGTCAATATTTGATAGAATCGACGTTTACTAATCCCTCGATAAAGAGGAGTCGACGGAGGAACTCGTATTGGTTTTTCAAACTGTTGAATGGAACCGCGATCCGATTTTTCGACCGATTAAACACCGCGAGTTTGATGGAGGATATCGTCAAGCATCGATCCGATCCTCGTTGAACCCTCCAATCATCTGACGTGAAGAGCAATAGGGATGCTGATAATTTCTGAATCGAGATGTGCAGTAATTGAGCGAATTATAGTCTCTGTCTGCAAACTTGGGCTAATGCATGGGGCGCAATACAATTACTGTGCAAACGATCATCGTATATCGCAAAATTATGAATGGATCTTGTGTTCCGTCTGGCTTTAGAATTGAAGTGATGTTTAGTTGCCCTGATTGTCACACAGCTCAGGCATTGAAACAAACGTATGAATTTGTTTTCGCGAATGTGACAAATCTCCACCTAAATTTTCATCCAAGATTCTATCTTCGCTAGTGGGAAACTTTTTTGCAGATTTATATACATTTTTTAGCTCAAATTCCTTCTCGACCCTCAAGGAAATTCCAGTGCGTGAGTCTAAATGTTTTAGGGGCATCTGTCTGATTGTGAGAGAAAACAACACGACTTCTGCTGCTGCAGTACGAAGTGTGCGGACACATTTAATCTCAATTTTCTTCTAGAAATTATTGCCAACTATTATCTAAGAAAGTCTGCCAAGTCTGTATATGCGAACCACTCCCCGATCTAAGCTCTCGTTCACCCAGCCATTGCACAGCTTTGAGCGCAGCGAATTAATCTAAATTAATGTTTCTTCGTGGCCTATATACACTGTGTCTGTACAGAAAACCGCGAGTCGATTTTTATGCCATTGTCTAAAGTTCAGACTAAATGTATAAATTATTCCCTCTTTTATCTCGACAATCGAAAATCGTCACATAAAGACGACAATAGAGAGAGTGAACAAAAAAAAAAACTTTACAAGAATTGCCACCTCTTTCTCTCAATCTCCCATTCCATATTCAGAGAAAAGTGAGAAATATTTTTGAACATTCAACGAGACGTGATGATTACGTGAGGGAAAGAATGAGCTCATTAGAAGACGAGGAGAAAAATTGTATCTCCCGAAAGAAAGGTAAATGGGGAGAAAACAAGGGGATAGGATCCCATGTTTACGTTGTTACGGTAGTAGGGCACCGCTACAGGGGTGTTTCAGGGGTTCCAGACTATGCGGACGCTGCGTCGGGCGCCATGGCATCGATCTGCCACCCACGGCCAAAACTCTACGGCGAAATGGTCTTCCAAGACTCGAATCTTCCAAGACTCCAATACGCACGAACGTGACCCCGTAGTTTGTTTGCAGTAGTTGTATTTTTTTCTGTTATATACTTTTTCACATGCCAAATACCCTGCACCGCTGCAGTCCCACGCCCCTTGTCCAAGGGATCAAGAGCTTTTTATTTCACTAAACACTTCCTGTTTCATCTAGCCTCGTTCTATGTACGAAGGGGCAAAAACTTGTTCGACCATTTCTCTAGAACGAACACTACCTGTGTGAAAATTAGATTCGTTATATTTAAATCGATGAAACCTAGACGGTTGACCGAGACGATGAAATAACTGCAAACAAAGGGTAACGGACGGGTCGTAAAGAAAGTAGTCTATGTATGCGCCATTAAACGGATGCGCGTGGAATCGATCCGCATCGAAGAAAGGTCAGTTTGGTCAGGTGTTTGCATCTATAAAATTACGTTAATTGAGCAAATATTTTAGCAAGACAACACGACGTAGGTGATGATCGAACTGTCAAACTTTCACACTTCCATCATTCGAGTTTCAAATTATAATTGGGAGATGAATGCATGCATAAAAATGCACCAGTAGGGTGGAGAAGCTTGCTGTCTCGTCGAATAACGAAGAGTTCACGGGAGCTGCGAGTTTGCTAAATCATTTTTCTTGCGGCTTAGGTTTTGATGGAAAATGTAGAGCGAGAATATAAGTATGCGTGATGAATGTACGCTGCATCGTATCCGAGTCAACCACTACCGCGGGGATGTTGATTGATGCGTTAAATTGATAAAGCTCGTTCTTCTTCCACGAGCTTTACATCGAATATCACTACACCGTATCTGAGATCCATTCAGCTTCGCCATTTTCTCATATTTTTTGCATCCAGCGCCGAAGCCAGAAGACTAACGACGCAATTTCAGACTCTGAATCCCATCGAATCATTTGCCGCTGACGAGCTCTTCCGACGACTACTTACGACGTTTGCGGAAAGGCGTAAAAACACTTGGAAAAAGTCTTCCTCAAAGTATAAATTCAGGCCACCACCAATTCTTTTTAAATTCCAAAGTTTCAACAAGCTGAAATGTCAACGATGCTGAAGGAAGGGTTGCATCACTGGTCATGTCGATTGAATAGTCGCATGCTCAATAATTTCGTGACGGGATAAAATTCGGACGATTCTAGAATTTCCAGTGATTCAGCGATTCAACTCGATCAGGGTTCTAATCTCGCCGTTGCCTTTATCCTTCCCGTGGCAACCATGAGATCTGAGGTCCCGAAGATTGCGGAGGCTAGATTAAGTCGAGGAGTGCGACGATCGTGGAGTATCCGAGTCAAGGGTTCCGTTGGCCCCCTATTTTAGTGGTTTTAGGGTCTCATTGGCGAGAGTCGGAAGTCGAGAAAGCTCTGTGTACAATGATATTACTTAAAGTGAGTAGTTGAGACCAGATCATCACTAACCTGCAAGATCCAATTACGGGGGTCCCTGAGACGAACTTAAAGCCACTGCGGTTATGGCTGCAATTCCAACGCGGAATTTCACTGTGGGTTGACTTATGAGCAGATGACGGAGTTTTGGAAGACGTTCAAAAGCGATTAGTTACGAATATTTGGCAAACTGTTATGCGGCAAATTTCTTGCCTCTCGGATCTCCTTGAATTAATTCTCAAAATTGTCTCGTATAACCTCTTTGTAAACATTCTATACGAGGTGACAGTATATGATACGACCTTTCACGAGAGTGGATTGATATACGTGCGCCATTATACCCTCCTCTGTATGAAAAAGAAATGAGATACCAGGAACACGCGAGATGCTCACACCACCTCAGGTTAATGGAGGCACGACATCTAAACCAGGGATCTAAACAAAGCCCTGATTACGTTCCAAGCATGTACTACAGGGACATTTTGTCCGATCGGACAGTTGCTGACCCCAAGTTTGTTGCATTTGATCGACGACGAGCCGGACAACCCTTTCAACAGGGCCTAAGTGGTTTTGGCCCTGAACCGTCGTAACAAATGCCGGTAATGACTATGTGTTTTCACGAATGAAATGTGCTACGATAAATTGTGGAATAGTCGATAGTATAAAATTAGGTGCTCATCCTTTATTCAGTGATTTCGATAACGGCACTCGTACTGCACGCATCTCACATTCACCTCCGGATCGGTACGGACGTAGGCAGGGTTTTATGGACCAAAGGGATTTCGGGTTCACCCTAATTCGTTTCTTGGAAAGACCTCTGGGCCTGATATCGAATTTGTGTAAATTGTTGGGTTAGCTACCTGAATGGACTGAAATGGACTGTATTGATGGTAAAGGTGGAGCACCTCTGCAGTCTGGACAACACCCAACCTGAGTAATTCATGTAACTCGATTCTTGTCTCGTATAAAAAGTATACCGATCTAATTATAGATCCCACGGGAGACGAGATACCTTGAGGATCGTGGTCTATTTCCGGTGACGTCAGTCAGCGGTCATTTAACGGGTAGTAAATCTCTTAGTCGTAGATCTGTTGTTGAGGTATTATCGTCGGAGTGATGATGGAGGTTCGGTTTAGTGTATTAAATTCTACGCGAACGGGTACAGAACGTGACATACCCCTACGGAATATGATAAGACAGATGTACTACGTGCGGATGACGTGCGCAATACGTGGCACATCGCGCAAATTCCTCAGCCCTTGTGAACACAACATCTTGTTTACCTTTCCGTTCCGGTGGGCTTTGTGAACCAGTGAAACATTTTTGTTCGGAGAAAAAAAATCTATTATTGCGACTAACAGATTTGATAACTCCGATGACGAAGGAGGTCAGAGAAAAGGAAAAACTGCGTTCCGAGATCTGGAATACTTAGGAATTTTGGTTTTTCTTTGGTTTTACAAAACGGTGGCTAACCTGTACCAAGTAATTCCGGAATGGCATCAAATTTGTGTGGAATCGATGTGAAATATGATGGTGAGAAATGTGTACTGTGAAATGATCGTCGATAATGTGTGGCGGGTGAAATTGTATAAAAAGCCTTGGAAATGCCATAGGATTGACTTGAACACCACATTTCGAAGTAGGTGTACCCGCTACCCCTTGATCGATCAAATATTGAACAGAATTAAATACAAACACTGGAAGAATGCTTCCAACGATTTTCTCTTTGTTCAATATAGAGAGGTGGATTTTTTTCCACTTGAAAAAAAGTGGATGATAAATCGAGTCTGTCGTCTGAGAAGATTGCGGAAATTGAAATGAACTTACGTACCTAGACCGGTGGCAATTTTGTGGAATATGAATTACTAGGGGCTCCGCCCCTGCGCGCTTCGCGCGCCGACCCCGGTCGGCGCTACGCGCCTCAAAAATTGGTTTCACACCTTTTCATTCCCTTAGGAGTCGAATTTCAAAAAACGCTTAAACTACTTTCTAGGTATTTGAATAACCAATAATTTGAAGCCAAAACGAAGTCAATATCTCATCGGGCGGAGGAGATATCCATGAATCCGCGAAAACATGTTTTACCCCTCCTATTCTCCTTGTGGGGCGAATTTCGAAAAGTCGCTTCTTAGTGGGTGTTTACGAAGGGAAGGGAACATGTTGCCCAAATTTCAAGTTTCTAGGTCAAGAGGTTTGGGCTGGGCGTTGATGCCACTTGTTCCTTTATAGATATAGAAGAAGATATCGTAGAACGATGTTGGAAATGACGAGAAACTTATGTGGAGAGAGAAAAAAAGTAGAAGCGGAGGGATTTCATGGCAGCTTAATGTCAATTTTTTACACCCACAATAGGTTGGGGGGCCTCAAAGCCTCTCGGCAATTTTCTCTTGGCTTTTATCGTCTAGGTGGTATAACGCACACGGAAATTCGGACAATAAATTAAACTCTTGTTTCAAACATTCATGAATGACCCAAAACTGACGCACAACACAACGATTTTGTACGGAATGAATATTACACCATCATGAACCATAATAACGTTATGGCTTTGCATAAGGATATCCTGTTGAAAAAGTTTTAATAGTAAAGAGTGTGTATAACATTTGTTTGAGTATGCTCTCACTATTTGGTCATTCCTATAGTATTTCTTGCCATTTGTCCATTATTTGGCAATTCTTATCAGCTTTCATCATTTTGTTTCATTGTTTCTTCATAGGAATAACTTCACACTAAGATGAATGAAATTAGAAGAAAAAAATCTGTCTTTTCTCATTTCCAAAATTCCTATTTCCGAATCATCAGAAAATTCATATCAAATTCAACTTGATTATACGTATGTTCATATGAGATAATATATCGTGCATTTTTAGCCGGGTAGTATACTTTTTTATCTTTAAAAAAAATCAGCACTAATGAGTACGCCATTTTCCATTCATTTTCGAAAGGGTTGTAAAGTTTTCCACGTATTCTTCAAGTCACTACGAACAATATCAATTAAATCTTATTGTCTTATCTCATATCTGCAAAGACAAAAAGAGAATGAAATTTATTCTTGTGAGAAATCATACAATAAAAAAAAAAAAAACTCATCAAGCAGAAGTTCATAACATCACAAAAAGAAATTTTGAAAATCTTAAATTGTGAAGTGAATGAAGTCCTTCGGATGATAATTTCTTTTTCAATCGTCAAATTGGTTTCTCGAATAACAACTATTTGCCAAATTATGGGGCAAAAGAGCCTAAAATTTGATAATCTGCTCACAGATTTGGAAAATTTTTCACCTGACCTACCGCTGTCTGTAGATTATTGAAATCAAGACCGTCAAGACTGCTAACTGGTCCTCCACACGCAGCTAATAATCTTTCTCAATGTTTCAAAGAATTTGAGTAAATTGTTGTCCATACGTACCTTCAGTTTTCAAAGTCGCTAAAAATACATCCACCTAAATTTTTAGCGTCCACTCTCGACTCGTTTAGCACCCTTGAGTCAGCGAACCGCATCAGAAAACGTAAATTTTCTCCCCATTACCTCGCTTCTCTGGCTCAATATAGAACCTCGAAATTTCCGTACATTAAATTTTGTGTGGCTAAATAGCATCACTGAATCATTTCTACGACTCCCTCAGGACTGCCAGGCCCTTGAGATTATAAGTATTCAGTAGACTCTTGAAAACTCCGCTGTGGTGGTGGTAGAAATCAATTTCTGTTCCATCACTTTCACTTTCAACCGGTCATTCATATTGATCCAGATTTTATAGAAGCATATATATACACGGTCAGAAATTTTTATCAATTTCAACATCTTTTCCGTGTCCTAGAAAGTACACAAAAATATTTCTGCAAATTTGACAGATTCGATGAATGTCGAACTTGGACTGGATGAACCTGTACGTTATTCCTACTTTCAAAATGATCATAAGTTGCATTTCAGATAATTTACATCGAGGGGTGAATCACAAGCGAAAATGTATACACCACATCTCCTTTATCTCAATATCTCCCAATATCTCCCAATATCTCGCACGATATCTCCTGATATAATTTTCAATATAAATCCAAAAATTTCCCAATATCTCCTGATATCTCCTAAAATTTCCCAATATCTCCCAATATCTCCCACGATATCTCCTGATACAATTTTCTATACATCTCCAAAAATCTCCCAATATCTCGAGACATTTCCTACTCTCTTGTATATCACATCTCCCTTGAGATTCACCCCTCGATTTACATTATACAATTGTTGAACAATAAAATTTCGGTAATTTTCAGACGAAATCTGTGTAATTTCAACATGTTACAGGCAATTCACATTGTTTTTAACTGTGTACGAGAATGTGAACAAGTTTTTCTTAGAAATGAACCGTTAAATTTATTTGACAAAAATAACGTTACGTCCACAATTGCGCCCGCGCGGTCACCTATGTTGGCTCCTTGAATTGTATTTTTACTTTACGACACACGAGCCCAGGCTAAGCTCTGGATTCGGAACCCGGTCCTCCCACGCCAGACTGTCCCAAACTCATGTTCAGCATTACTGTTGAAGATCCCAAAACTCCGATGAACACGTGAACGAACTTATCGGCGTTTTTCTTTTTTGTTTTTTTTTTTGCATTTTCGTCCCTGGAAATGGATAAGCCATTAGTTGAAAACGATATGAATGAAAAATATGGGTAGCGAGTGGCGAGTCACGGAATTCTCCCTTTATTCGTGTCGTTTGACGTTGATGGCTCTGGGTCGAGAGCCTCGGGCGTATACCTGTTGGCAATGTTTCACGAACACAAGATCAAAAATATGAAAACAAAATCCAGCACTTGAATAATTCGGAATGTAAATTGCTTTTGAGTGATGTGTACATGTGAGGGTGCCCGAAACGCCCCGGGGTTGTAACGAGATGAAAACTGTCGAGAATCGCGACCCTGGAACTCTCCGGCTTTTCATTAGATCTATACATACTCTGCTAAAGAGAAACGTTTGGAACAAGAAAGTGCCGTTCGAGGTACGCTTAATGAACTCCGCGATCTGCAGGAAATTTATGAAAATGTCGTGGCAGTGATGCGAGGAAACTTCGGATTCAAGTGTCCCAGATTAGTGGTTCCGAGTCTTTTGCCAGAACGAAGACTCCTCTCTTTAAATAAATATCTTAAAGACACGTTAAATATAATTCACCTTCGGCTGTTGTTAGCGGTTCAACATTTCATCTTGAAAAGTACGCGGTCAAAGAATGAGAGTGATAATTGTCAATTATGTAACACTCTGCCGAGGTCGTTATCATATTGCTCCACTTAGAGCGAAAAAACGAGCAGGATCGATGAATAATCCATTAAACATGTTTTAAAATTGGACCCAAGCATCCTCGCGAGTGAAAAAGCTGAAGTTGAGAAAACGGCGATATTCAGATACCGAAAATTCTATATAACGAAATAATTTCACGGAATACAAGATGTCTCAGTCGATTCTGTAATTTTCAGCAGGCGTTTATCTCCGGATTTTACTCCGCCGATATTTTTTTTCTTTGCAAACTTTATACTCGAGGCTCGTGTCTGTCCCCAAAACGTATTTCCCTCAGCCACCCTCGTCGGCTGTGCAATAACTCGAGCTTCACCTGCTCGTATATTTAGGAAAAAGTTATATACGTACTCGGGGCTGAGCATGTGAGTAGATTCAACCGAAAATAAACTGAGAGAGAAAGAAAAAATTCTGTGGAACATTGCGAATGATTTGAAAAAATAAATTTCATATACCGTGATGAAGAAGACCTAGAAGGTCAATTGCGATTTATATTGAATATCATCCGCAAATGGACCGACGGAAATTGCTCTGACAAGATTAATTCAGAGTTCATATAAGGCTTCTTATATAAGAGGATAAAAATTGCGATTAACTTTTCTCTCAGGTTTTTCACCTGTGGTGGGCCGTATGGCCAATAGTCCGAGACAACCGTTGACAGAGGACAAAGACTGATGAAGTCCGGGAAAATTATCCGCCCCTTGGTGACCATCTGCTGTAATAAACGAAGAGACGAACTTTGGGAAGGCGCGAGTTGATTGACTTTGATAAAGTCGAAAGACCCCGTTTAATTATTAATTAAACGCCATCAGACGTCTTTCAATCTTGAAGATTTTCTAGCTCAGTCCATTAAATGGCGAAGAAAAAGATTGACAAAAGTGGGAAAGGGGTGAAATGACCAAGAATTACTCCTCAGATCTTCTAATATCACTTCACTCCGAGTATGCAGAGTGGTTACACGATAACAACCGCTGTCTCTTTGTGCCCCATGTGCTCAGGGACTCCTGTTAGTATTCATCAACTGTTGCTGCCCTGACTTCTGGATCATTACCCTCACGGGGAGAGTCTTGACCCAATTATTAGTTACCAGATACCTACAGAGGCGGTATGGTATATGTAGCAGCAGGGTCTTGATTACGATAATTTTATAACTGAACAAGACTAATTAGGTCGACGCGAAATTTTGTCAAAATGCACCTGAAACAAGGGTTCAAAGTGTGCTTACGAACTGCCCCACGCCTCACCTCGCTTCGACAAAAACATGACAAGGGTACAACAGCTGTTCTGACACGCAAGAAAACAATTTGTTCTTTGATCATGCTCTTGTTCACAGATGTCTGAAAAACTATTTTTATTTTCTTGATGTTCGAATTGGATGCAACAATACGTGGAAATTTACTCAATGAGAAAGTATTTCAAACGATCGTTAAAAAAATCAAAAATTTTTGCAGAAATTCGTTACTCTCTCGTTACGGTTGTTCCCTTTCTTGGCACGACACCAAGATGACTTAAAAAGGCAATTCCGAGGTAACAAATGTTCATTCATGTACGGATGCAGGGTTCAATTCCCACAATTCGATTGTTCCGCTTGAACTTTCAATTACGACAGTCTCGAGTCAACGATATACGACCAAATTCCAAGTTCGACTCAGCTATGTAAAGAGTCGATTCCAATAGCTCGAATTTTCGTCTTGGAGAAGAATGTATTTATGAATGTATTCTTCTCTACAATGTCCCAGCCGAGGCGAATTTATGAGTCAACGTGTTTCGCGCCTTCCTTTGACCTTAGAGTTTGAAATTCAAATATCCCACTAGGCTCCACCCTTTCCAGAGAGCGAAAATTCCGGGGGTTATCGCATGCTCCAGAAAAGCTCAGGCTAGTTGAATCTAGACGAGGCTGAAAGTTCACGTTTCGTCGTATATGAATCGTCTTTGAAATACTGACATTGCACGTCACGACTTTGTAGATCAGCCATTTTTCAGGGTTTGTGAGTTACGTCGGTGATTTACCTGCAGGCTGTTAATTACCCACAACCAATCGCCAGGCTCTGTGTTATAGCGCAAATGGGTCGATTTTCACACCCTGTTTACTCTATGACGATACACTAAAGTCAACCAAACGTTAACAAACGATACTAATTCCGACGGCAAATGTGTGCCTTACCCTATCGACAAATCATGTTCTACATTAGACCAGAATCGACGTAGTACAATGTTCACACAAGCCATTGAACCCGTTATATCTATATAACACGTCTAAATTATTTTAATTAATTTCAACCAGTCCTAATGATCGCGCATCAAATGGCATATCAAATGCCACCCTTGAAAATGTCACCAAAATTACGATTTTTCTTTTCCGATGCTCGCTTTAAAGTTTTAAGATTGAACTCTCGACCCGATTCTGAAACGCCCTTGACTTTTCTGTCTCCACCCGAATTCCTCTAGCAGATTGTGTTTCTCGTTCTTTTTAGCTCTCCGTGTACGGAAAGTATCGACATGGAAATGTCAGGGGCTGGGATAGCCCCAGAAATACCTTGGCCTAGGGGCGCAGGTGCAAATTGCTTTTGATCATTTCGTTAATAATTTAGCGAGGGATGTTCGTACCGAGAATAAACGCGATTAGCGAATAGTGCTGCTAAAGATGTTTCCCACTCGTGTAATTACATGTAGGTATATATATATATATATCTCTACGAGGCGCCACAGGGCAGTCGAAATACCTGTCCGAAAGGGGAGTCCGATAATTACAGGGCGTCGGATTCAGGGTATACGGCATGTCGTCGGTTCGATAACTTTAATTATCGTTCAACTGAGACACGATAAGCTAACGAATTAACAGCGCTAAATGTACTAAACAGATTCGCAAACTACGTAGAATAAATTCTACTCACAAGTTTCAAGCTTTACAGGGTGAATTCCTAACGGCAGCCACAGTCTGAAGTTGGCTGGAATCGGTAATTAGCTTTCAGATGGTTGCATCGGTTCGGAACTGCTTGAAAGCTTGTTTGCTGATTCCTAATTTCACCAAATACAAAATACGTGAACATCAAGAGACTCGGTAGAGTCTCACGCCAAGTACATTAAAAAGAAATTTACCGGCAAACAGGGGTCTATACAGGGTGAATTACTTGGGATACTTCACTTGGGAATTCACCCTGTATAGACTCCGTTTGCCGCTAAAACATTTTTTTTTTTTTTTTTGTACTTGGCGTGGGACTCTACCGAGTCTCTTGATGTTCACGTATTTTGTATTTGACACTTTACTTTGATCATTTTCGTTGCTTTGGTAGTAGAAACTGATTAACTTTTGGTTTAATTTTTATCAACAATGGCTACCCTTAATTCATAAAACTAACGGGAACAATCGCATACGCACCGTGCTGGCGATGGTGAATAGATGTTGGAACCATGTCGTTGTATAAATTTGTTCGGTAATCAAATTTGAGTTGATTTTGATTGCCTGATTCTCTCGGCACGCTGGACCGGCGTCAGAGAGATGGAAATGATGTTAGAGTATCGGTAAACTGAAATTGTTTACCGTTTAGGTTATTTTGATGAAAAAAAAACCTTGTGGATTTACCACAGTTTCGGTAAAGCATCATGTTTCATGTTCCAGGAGACGTGGTGCAGGAGATGGAGGAGCATTTCAAGACGTGGACTGGCTACCACAACCCCTATGTTTTCTTCCAGCTTACAATTAGAACCGAACCTGAAGAAGGAGGCTGTGAATAAGGAGAAAAAAGCTCCCGTTGACGCTCAGGAACTTACTGGTAAGTTTCCCTGAGATCGGAGGAAAGGGTTTTCAGGAATGTTCGACAATTCGTTCCGTTGATAATCGATGTCCAATATCGCTCGGGATGTGGCTTCAGAATATACTAGCTCAATAAGGAACTCTTTTCTGTCCTCGATCACGTAAGGGTCGCTCCTTAATTGCTGTAACTTCTGACCTCTGAGTTCGGTCTGGAGTAGGTATTGTACGTGAGTCTGGAACCGGGATATTCGGACCACTTGAATTCGACGATCATCCGATCTCGGGTCGATCAAAACCACTCTGGACCACTTTAGCCTACTTTGAGAAAATTCGTCCATTCGTGGCGAGTTTTTCCACCCTTTAGACTAGGCGGAAGAATTATTCGGTCCAATAGCAAACGCGTCGTCGTATCAAAAAGTCAGAAGTGAACTCGATCGTAGCGGAATTCTTCAACAGTTGGTTCAACATTCAAAATGTAATATTTTAGTAGAAACCATTCTGCGAGCGTGCACAGCATTGAATTTTCTACGTCAACTTGAGCACACGGTGGTGAATTTATAGATCGTAAAAGTAAAAGTGCAGTGGTGAACTTAATACCCGCTCTAAAACTCCACAGAAATAGTAAATCATGCGCCATGCGTGTACACTTCCCATAAATGAGGTGGAAATATGAACGTGCACGCGACATCTTTCATCACGATATTCTTATCAAACCGTACACCGTCACTTTCGCTCTCTTTGAAACGCGGACTGAAGAGACAGACTAACTATAGAATAAAAAGAACCCCCCCAATCCAGAATTAACATATTTTAAAAATTATGGTGGTTATTTTCGACTCCGTGACCCAATTACCCCTCAAAAACTGTATTACCTACAGCGTTAATTACTGGCTTCACAAAACCATGGACTAAGCTGAACACACAGTGCAATATCCCTTACATAGGTAAATACGAAAAGCTGAACAGGCTGTTGTATCTTTAGTTGAGATATTAAACTTTGAATTCTCTCCTACTGCAACGCATGCACGCCAGTTGGGTTGCCTCGTTCAGGCGTACCTGTGTACCAAGTAAATTGGATGCCACGAGCCTTTTCAAGTATGCAATGGCCGGAACTAAAATGGGAGCTCGGTCCTGTGGAAACAAGTCTAATACAGAAGCTACTTTTATTTCTATTACCATCGCGTTTTGAACCCAAAGACTGGTTTCTTTCATCTTCTCAAAAAATTGAATTTGAATGCTGTGTCCTAAATTTTTTAAGATATTGAAAAATCAGTCTTTGTTTGAAAATCTTGGTATTCTGTTAACTGAACAGATTCGGAATCTGGGGCAAGGCGCTGTTTTATTCAAATGTAGGTACAAACTGCTAGTTTCAAACTCTTGTTTCCTTTTTCCTAGTTTCCACATGTCAGCATTGACGTATTGCTACGAACTACGACCTAAACTCTCAGTAACTTTATTACTGCATTCCTTACGTTCCTATCTTGTATCCTGAGGCTCTGCGAACTGTTCAGTTATTCGATAGATCGATCTTATAGTAGGCTATCGGTGTGTGGTTTCCGGGAAAAACGTGCCCCTATAGATAAAACATCATGGCTTTAGGTTTTTGCACAGAAATATATCTGAGGCCTCTCAGAGCCTTCAACCCAGTCCATTTTTTGGAGCTTCGAGTCTCTGGGGGGAGAAATCAATATTTTCAGGGTTATTATATGCTTCAACGACTTTATACAGTCAGGTAGTCGATGATTTTATTTTTATTTCTTTCAGTACCACAATTGAGGTAAGAATTGTTATAAATTTGACTGATGTGGTTTTTATTTCTTCGCAATTTTTTATACATAATAAATAATAAACAATTCTACATTAGAGAATTGACATTTTTTTGGATCTATCTTAGCTACGATTATAGTATATGACTTATGCACAGTGCCTCACTAAATTTACGAGCATAGATATATTGTTTTCTTTCTTATCTCCGGTACCCTTAACGACGTACGTATATCATCCAACGTGATACCTACAATATTGCACTTCGGTACGTGCAAAAATGAATTATACCGTTCATCACGACCGTTTAATTTCGTCATATTTTCAATCCTTTTTAACATTCATGTTGAGACTGTCTTCGAGTACTTCAAATTCTTCAAAATCAATATCTCCAAAATTGCATTTTTTATCTTCTATCTTATCATTGACTTGCCACTGTTTGAACGAGCTATTGCTAAACTTGTTCGCGTAGCACTTGGTGTCCTCCAATTTTCCTAACTTGAAGTCAGCCCTGAATATTTCCGGTTCTTTAATCTCCTCTTTCTTTGGCTCCAGGCCAATGACGATCGGCGGTTCCTTTTTTATTTCCGGTTCTGCAATTTCATCGTTAGCCACAATTTCTACATTTAGACTCTCCATGATCGGGCACTTTCTGAGATCCGATTTGGCCGGGTACTCCGTCCTCATATTCGTCTCGCTGGACTTTTTGAGAAACTTGTCACGTTTACTCGACTCCACGACTCTTCCGGCCAGCTCGAGTCTACTGTCGCAGGAGTTGCTCTTGACCAATCTGAATTTGACGTAGTCCTTCGATGCCTCTTGGCTCTTCGGTTTATTCTTCATTATCTCCCTCATTATTTTACCCGTTATCGGCGGCGATATCAAAGGGCTGTTACAGGTGTTGACGACCTTGCCACCGTAGTAAGTCACCGAGGTGCCACACTCTCTTATCTTCTTGAGGACGTCCTGGGACACGAAATGCCCGGGTCCGTTATCGACATCGTCGTCATCCTGCGCCTCGTCCTCGTCTTCGGAGGAGGTGCACTGCGCTCCGCTTCCCGGATCCGTGTCCGGATAATCGCTGGATACTCCGCTGCTCACGCTACCGGCGTCCCAGTTATGGAGGTACTTGTTGCCTCTGTGTTTAGAGAGTCCGCTGTCGCTGGGCGAGGTCTGACCGCTCCTTGCCTCGAAGGCTTGGGCGATAATCCTGGTCTTAGATTCGCTCCTCGGGCTTTCGGCGCCGTCCTTATTCAGGTCCGCCGATTTATCACGCCCTTCGAACGGACTGGTGTCCTTGTTCCTGCTCGAGCTCCTGGACTCGTCGGTCTTCTCTGCTTCGAAACTGTCGTCGATCCGCCTGAGGTCCTTCATGCTGACCGTCTTCCTGGTCTGGCAATCCCTCGTCAAGGATGGATCCGGCGTTTTCAGTTTCAATGTTCCCTCGAACATCTTCCTCACGTTCCTGACGGTGTCGGGATCCGGGAGTTCGTCGTCTATCAGTTCCCTGTTGACCCTGATCGGGTGGTAGAAGAAGTGGCGTCTGAGGCTTGTCTGCGTCTTCGGGCTCTTTGGCTGAAGGTTTTCGCTATTCTTCTCCGCCTCTGTCGTCTGCTGTGATTTCTTCTGGATCGCTCCGGCTACCCTGCAGGACGGGGACTTGGTCTTTCCGTTGTTCCTAGCTGGTGCCGGACACCTTCGCTCCACAGCTTCCGCACGGACCGGTTCGATTATCACGACGTTGTTGTCGACGAGGAGATCGTGGAAGGAGTATTCCTGCAAGTACTGCATCAGTCCGTCGAATGCCTGGTCGTTCTTCACGCTGCCGAACATGTTCTTGCTGAATAGATCAGACTTCATTACCTTGTACCGAATGTGGTCGAACTCCGGGCCTATCTCGTTCTTCGCGGGGTCAACGCAGCTGAACGATCTCGACAAGGCCGAGTGGTTCTTATCGGTCTCTTCACCCGCTTTGGGACCCTCGTTGGTCTCTTCGACCTCGTCCACGCCGTCCATCGACTGTCTCCTGGTGTCGCTTCCGGAGTCCGATCCCAATCCCAGGTCGGAACTTTCCGACCTCGCCTCGAATCCGAGACTCCCTTTGACCGCGTTGCAAGCCTTTCCGAACATGCTGGTGATCCTCTCGAATTTTCCTCCGGATTGCTCGGGCGCGACATCGCCTTTGCACTTTGTTTCGAAGAAGTTTTTCACCTTTTCGACGTGAATTTCTTCTTGTGGTAGGACCGGCTTTTCGTCCATGGCTTTGGAGTCGTTGCCAGAATCGTTTGAGTCGGTTGTCGAGTCTTGGTTCATTTGTTTCGCGGAATCAATCGCCTCAGTCACGTCTAGGGTCTCGATAACGGAATTTCGGTTACGCTTGGTAACGTCATTATCGATGACCTTGAGCACCTGAGGTCTTCGCGACATTTCTTCAGGCTCTTCAGAGTCTGATATCCAAATCGATTTACAGTCCTCCGCCTCTTCTACCCTGTTGTAATCTTCGGCTGGTGTCACAAGCGCTACGTCAGCCCTGAATTTATCCTCGTCAGAGTCGAGGATCAGCACGCGCTCCTTTTTCTCCTTGAAGTAAAAACCTTCATTAATCCGACCCCTCGCCTCTCGATCGGTTCTAGACTTGTATATCTTGTCTTTTTTGGACCTCGACGAGTCGGTTTTGCGATTCTTAAAATCGCTCCTGGCACTCTTCGAGGTTGAGACGCTCACTTCTTCGTTCAACGCCTCTGCAATGTCTGGATCGAGTCCGTCACCTCGTAGATAAGAATTGTCGACGTTGCCTTTGGGCTCGTCGAAGTTGAGTTCCCTGTTACCTTCTACGGTCTCGGCCCTTTCGTAGCGATAAAGGTTTCTCTCGAAGGAGTCAAAATTCGAGTCTCTATTTCTGCCAGAACTGTTATTGGAAGCGGTTCTGTCGTCGAATTGTAAACGTACGTTGGAAAGCGGTAAGAGATCCAAAACGTTGAAGTATTCCAATTCTTTATCGTCCTCGAAAAGAACACTGTCCAGACTTCTGTGCTCCTTCCGTTTCCGTTTGACCTGGAACAGCGGGATTTCGTAAAATTGGGTAAAAAGTCGAGGGGAGGATGAGCGAATCGAAGCAAATTACCTGCGTGTAGATACAATCTATACTCCGATTACCCTCGCTGGACCAATTTTCCTCTACGACGTCAACGAGTCCGGAAACGTTTTCCAAATTCTGCACACTCTGATATCGTTTGGGGGCCTCGGGCCACTCGAGGATATTTAGTTGATCCGGTTTATGGTGGCGCGAATTTTGCTGCACAAAATTTGGCAGCGAAACGTGAGGATCGGAGACCGAATACGTGTCGGAGGTGAAACGTGACCTGCTGACCCGAGGATTTGACACTTCAAACGAATCGCTGAGGTGCTGTTGGCTTTTTGAGAGTCTGAAATTACGAAAACTGGTAACACTGAGAAATTTCGGGGAATACGAGGCATGAATGATTCACGGATTCCTGTTCCAAAATCCCAACTCTGGTCGAGTCTCGTTACATAATTTGATATTTCGGCGTCGCTGCATCCTTCGAGGAGCATCAAGGTAATTAGAATCCTAGGTTATATCAGAATGTGGAACTTGGTCGCTTCCGCTGACGGAATTGAAATGTTTCGAAAGAAAATTCTAACGTGTTCATCAAGTTTTACGGTCGACACTGAAATAGATTCGCTATAAGATAGTATTAAGCTCGGGGTGTGCCACGGGTCGATACTGTAGAACAAGGTATTGCTTTTAACCGACGCAACGTGTCCGACGAGGGAGAGAATTCTGCCAATGACAACGATGTCAAAGTGAATCCCCTATGCAGTGCCGTTTATAATCTAAACTAACGGATCACCGACGCGACGATCGGAACGGTTCAAAGCGGTTTCGTTCCCTCTTATATTTTCATTGAAAACTGTGGAAGATATTTTTTTGAACTATACATTATTTTATACTTCAAAAGGTCAACAGAGTTTAATCAATGTCGTGTTCCGAACAACCAACAAGACGCAAACTTGAGCTTTTTAACTTTATCAGCAATCAACCTTCTCAACACGTCGGACCTTCGGGCTATTTTGCAGGAAATTCGTTCAAGAACCGAGAAGAAAGTAAGACAACACCGAAAATTCAGTCAGACAGTTCTTCCACGTACTGGTTACCAAAATGAGGACAGGTTTCCAGATTTCATTAAAAAATAAAATACAGCCTGTGTAATACGTTACAGATTTACCGTCAGGGAATCGAACAACAATTGAATTCTCAGTTTAAAGCAAATCCAACGATTTTTTTCATACTTTTGGGCTCTAGACACCGGAAATGAATCAAATAGGACGGAGATGTCATTAGGCTTCAAAGGATTACCTCTAAGAGGATTTCGTGTGAAAATTAAATCGACCACAAGTCGAGCGATACACAAGATCGTGAAGAACTTTATCTCTCCAACTGCATTTGGCACAATCAGTCTTCGCGACGATGACGTAACTCGGAATGACTTTAACAGCTGGCAGATAATAACTTGCCATCTCTTTTGTAGTCTACCTGTGTCATCTATTGTCATCACCCTGTTACTCTTATTGCATGATTTTGGCTGATTAAAACGTACAACAGTTTATTATCTCAGACTCGGAACTGTTATTCGGACCGAAATGTCTACTATTCTAAGCTACTTCAACCTCGCCACAACTTTGAACAGAAAGTCTAACTCGAGGCTATTCTCTGCTTTGACTGGTTATCATGATCCAAACAAGACCCCGAAGTCCGGGTTGTTGGGATAAATTTTGGCCCTTTGACACCGCGAAAGATAAGATGTGACCAGAGTTGAGAGGTACTAAGGGGCTTATTCGGCAGTTTTATTCATGGCGGAAGTATATGCGATTGAAATAGCGTAAAACTGCACTCACCTATCCTTCAGGGAATGTCGATTGATCAGTTTCGCTCTGGGTATGAGCTGTTGTCTTCTGAACGCGTCGGACAACGCCGGTTCACCGAGTCTGTGATAATTCACCGGTTGTCCCCTGCTGTTGTTACCCGCGGCTCTATTCTCCTCTGATATTACAGCCAAACTTTTAGTCCGCTTTAGTAACTTCTGCTGGTCTCTTGATCCACCTGACGACGACGATGGACCTCCGGGATGTTCATGTTGGCTAGTTCCCTCTCTGCATGGTACACTAGTTAACGTGATTAGAGAACATTAATCAGCTGCTAATGGGAAAGGTGTCGCTAGAATTGCTAAAGTTTTTTTTTATACATCAGAGATAGAATAAATTTGGGGATAATATAAACGCTGAGAATTTGAATTTCAAACAGTTTGAGAAGCAAAAAAAATTAAAATTTATTAAATCAGTTTTCCCATTTCGCTGGGGTCTGAAGTCGTTTGAAAACTTTATTACATCACTGGCCCAGTGCTAAGATAAGCAATTTACACCGGCTCCAGGTACTACCTTGCATTTGACGTTATTAAACTTGACAACTTAGATTGGGAAGGTAAAAATTGTTAGACGACAGATGCATTCATTTTTTTCTTCTTCAAGTCTCACATCTTCCAGACTCCGAGTTGAGTGAATAGTGAAATGAAACTCACTTCAAAGGCAGGCCAGAACATATGATTGTCATAATTAGCACGACGACCTCTGTCGCGGTTGCAGCGTTATCACATATACGTACAAAGTTCACATGCATATTCGCCCAGATGTGGTAAACCGCAAGTTTCTCTACCCTCAATTTCACAAACTTAAACTTAAACTTGTAGCGAAAGTTATCACGGTAATGAAATATCCTGACCATATGCGATGCCTGTGGCGAACCGTAGCCACAACTTGTGCTTTCAACTGGAAGTCTTTCAAACCCAGTCCGGAAATGACTGTATCACTTACAGTTCCTGATCACATCGTGCAAATTGGAAGCAAAAAAGAACTCGGTAATATCGCTGATCAATAACCCCGCGATCTCTCGTGGATGCTCAGTTCCTGGTTGGATTATCAAGCAGATAGATACTGCAGGATCCGTCTAGTCGCATTCACTCCACATTTTATGAGGCTTATGGTCACTAGACATAAATAATAACGCAACCGAATCGCGCCCTTGTGACCAGTTGAACGACCGAGGGTGTGTCTTTTGGCTCCCAAGAGTCGCGCTGGGAGCACTCCCTGATATATATCACTATTTTTTTTTCATTCACAGTCTCCGATCTGGCCTCGAGTCAGCTATAAAAAGGTGCGTAGTACAAAGCTGAGATATTCGATGGAATATTGAAGAGTTTCTCCGTCTCAGATGAAGGTTTTTCTATAGCAATGATATTCAGCGGAATGCGAGCGTCTGAGAACAACCGTCGTAAAAAAAAATAGTAATAATAACTGAAACTACCCTATTTCAAGTCTAAGAACGTACTACAGGCGGGATACGTTAACGGCGTTCTAAAATAGACGTTTGTAAGTCGTTAGGAGGTTCCTTGTTCAACGGAAACGAGCACACATGTGATACGACAAATGGCACGTATATATAATGTGTACTTAAACAGAGCACATACTAAGGTATAGAATAGTTTCCCGATCACCGCAACGATCCTCTGCACCTGTTTATTTCTGGCACTTATACTGTCCACGGACCGAGTGTAGATCGAATCGATACCGTATTGCCAAAGATCAAAGTGGTCCCTCATGTGCCAAAGGACGGAAAATACATCCCAAGTTTTCTACTTATCGTTTCATCGATCGAGAGGCGAGCTCGTACACTCGATCTGCCAAGAGAGATAACCCTCCACTGTTTCGATCCTCGCTCCACGGTTCGTTTGGAAAGTGATGTAAGGAAATAAAACGAGATTCTAAACGTGTACGTTTGCGATCCGATGTAACAATAAAACAGAATCTGGCTTGCAGAACAGACATTTATGTCTTTATCGGGAACGACGCGATTCATGAACAGTGTACAAATCAGAGGAGACTTCCGCATCCCGTTCAGAAAGACGTGGTCAGGACTTGAAATAGCATATTGTATCACTAGTGCGGAAAGTGCCTCATTTCTAACCAGTGTGGAAAATAAAGAAACTGAGATAATCGACGGAGTCAATTATCAAATGAGGATGATTGTTCTGGTAACACCTGCTTGGAAAGTGAAGAGTCAAGACTTTCCGCACTGCGTGGAAATGATCTCAAAAATCATAATTTCCCCATTTGTAACGAGGCTAGATGAGGTCCTAGCCATCAAATTTTTCAAATTTATTGATAACTGACACCATCGATTACCTCAGACCTAGCGCCCGAGGAACCAATGAGAGTGTGTCGGATTTATATGCTACCACGGAACAGCTTACGAAATTGTTCTGGTGAAATTGTTTCCGGATCAGCGTACGCGTCTGGATTGGGTAATGTGGTCGAGCCAGGGTATCACGTGAGCTTTTGGGAAGATTAGGTTCTCCTTTTGTTGACTGGCAAGAAGATGAAACGGAGAATCGTTAATAACTCTGCGCGAAGGCCGTGTCTCGAGATTGAAATAAATTTCATTCTCTTTCAGTCCAACACATTCGACTTCTGTGGTATTAGCCAAGAGAAAAGATTCTTCCTCATTTATAGATCGTGTACGTGCAACTTGCACCAACCAACGTATTTTTTGCGCTTCGGATTCTAAGCATGGTCAGATTATTCAAGGCTTTTGTCGCTATCGTAAAAAAAGGAACAATATTATGTTGTTGTGGCAGGTGAATGGGCAATTAGCAAAAAGGTGAGATAAAAGAACGTCATTTGCGGTACACAAACGGCGTCCAGCCAGTGGAACTTTTTATAGAGACGAAAAAATAAAAGCGTAGCCGATCGAACTCTGTTATTCTCAATGATTCAATGTTGCATAAGCGAATCTCTGGTAAATATTAAAACGTAAGACAAAAAATTTCATTACAATTCTATTTTCTCGGTCTATCGATTAACGTTCGATTCCGTTGAACGGATGCATTTTGATACGGTCACATATTGCAGATTTCTCGTTGTTTAGGATTATAATATGATAAAGAGGATCGGATCAATTTACATGACGCAAGATTCGCGACCGTTTTAATACCACTTGGATGATTCATTGAAGAACGATGATCTGAACTAGAGGTAAAAATCTAACAAACATCATCAGCCGTTTTAGCCTTGGCTGAATGTAATGAAAGAACAAAAAATAAAAGTTAATAGTGCGACTTTAGGTGGCACAAAACTTACGCGCGGGTATCCAAAGTAACGATCAGGAAACGGATTACGTAACTTTATATATCTTCTCACTTATCTGTGACGCTCAAAGCTCTCGGTTCCCGGTCTCGCATACGTGGTACTACCGACGATGCTTGAGCCTGTATTCGTGTACTTTGGTACCATATACGAGTAAGAGATCTCCTCAGATGATAAGCGAACCGTGAATCAACTAGTGCTTCGAGAAAATTTGACGGAATATTTTTTGCAGATTACTCATTCGCGAGTTTTGTCAGAAAATTAACATACTAATTTACGCGCCTTGCTAATTTCTCACTGTGACGGTATTTCACTGACAGTTTGCCTGAGCTTCGACGCAGGCTTCATTTCCAAGGATTACTCTATCCTGCCTCAGGCTAGAAACTTTTCGATGTGCGAAATAACTTGGAACTTGAAAAGAAAACAATTGCGGTTTATCAGAGATCTCGACTCCTTCGCACAACATGTTTCTATGTGCGAAAAGCAAATAGCACGTTCGGAGAAATCAACCCTGGGGATAACTAACTACCTGTGCAAATATACACGTATATAATCTCTTCGGTGGAAAGAGGCGTTGATTCGATAAATCCACGGGCTTTAATAAGGCCAGGAGATGGGATGAAGTAAGTCAAGTGAAAATTTTACTCGCTACAGAGTAGAGAAATTCAAGTTTCAGATATAATACGATTTTATGAGAAAGAAAAATATTCGAGGAAACGGAGGGATCTTGTAGAGCGTAAATGGAACTGTGTTATCTCGACTGGCTAATTGACGGTGTAATAAAAAGTAACCTTTTTTTTATCATATACCTAATCTAACATCCCTTCTTGTCTTCCTTCACTCTACAAAGACAAATTTTCTTTGAGGCTTGTCAGTCTACTCCACAATTCTGTGTCTTACATCATTTGTACGATACGCTAACAACGTGAGATGACACATCTTGCGAAACGAATAAATATTTGATCTGAGTCCCGCGAAGACTGCGGCAATTAACTGGTTGAACAATTAATCCATCATCTTTCCGATATTATGAAAAAAATGTGAGAAAGTGGTTTGCGTATATCGATATCCACTCGGCGAAAACCGGAAGCGGTGAATTCATCCGGCATACAGGAGTTTCGCATGCTGAACATCGAATTATTCACATCCTACTATGAGGTTCACAGTCCCTTCGTACAATCGACACCCTTGATGGAATAATAGAAAATTGGTAATAACATTTTCGACGGTTTGATTATATTTCGCGTAATCGCAATCAGGATTTGAATTAACGCGGGTGACAATCTAGCGATATAAGCTTACGGAACCCAATTTGCAGAATTACTTCTTCATACTTCGTGATTCAATTATGTAATTGACGAAGGGCGAGAAGAGCCGGGTTCCGTTTTAGAAGAGAGCGAGAAAAAAACTCTTCAGGCAGCCTTGAAGAAGATTTCGCGTCAATTATCCATCGCGAATTAACATCTTGTTTAGATAGTGCATAAAACTCATAGTGAGGCCAAAGTGGCAAGAAAATTGCAAGACCTAAAGAGAGAGAGAAAAAAAGTAGGATAAAGTAAGACGAGAGACCGCGCGATAAACACGGATAAGTAGTTGAGAAAAAAGCGCGGTCACGCTTGTTTTAAATAAAAAAACGCCGCGTGCTGGGTGAACGGAGTTTTATTACTTTACCATAAAAAGGCCCGGAACAAAAAACTACTCGTTCAAAAACTCTCATAACAATGACATATATTGCAGAAACTTTTTTCATATCTTCAAGCTCGACCAAAATCGGGATCAACTCGACACTCACAGAGTCTGTGAAATAAAATGATGAACACTCACGAGAGGATCTGCAAACTCCGGAACGCACTTAAACCTTGTTCAGGTGTACATCTACCCTTAGGTAGCACTTAGAATCCTCTCTACGTCAAAGTGACAAGCCTCAAAGCTGAACAAGTCTTATCTTGAGTTGAGCTTAAGCTCAG
Source organism: Euura lappo (assembly GCA_018257835.1). Classification (NCBI taxonomy): domain Eukaryota; kingdom Metazoa; phylum Arthropoda; class Insecta; order Hymenoptera; family Tenthredinidae; genus Euura; species Euura lappo. The sequence continues at coordinate 302,386 of JAEUYN010001579.1, read as the reverse complement.
CCAAAAGCACACTTAACCACCGTAGTACAGCGTCATACACGAGACACGTAGAGTCTAACTTAGAAGAAGTACACCTGTTACTAGCAACTAAACGAGTGCCCACCTTCGGCCCCTGCAGACTATGAAGCCAACCTCTCAATCGCTGGAGGAGGAGTGTGTACCTTGACTTGATGTGACGTCACGGCGCGGTACCGCGTGTACACGATATTTCCACTGCAGACATGTCGTGTATCTGTGTTCACTGTTCACGTTTCATATTAGGATATTAATTTCAGTGTGAGTGTGAGTCTGGTCTCTCATCGGACGTTATTGCAATCTCATTACGCAGTATTGGTCAGTTATTAGGTATACCAAAGAATTAGGCAACACGGGAAGATCTACGAAGTCATAGGTCAGCATGTTCCACATTCTCAGAAAGTGAAAGTGTAACCAGAATGATCTTGTAATGGACAGTTGATTAAGATTGTGAGATAGACTGCTCTTCTTTCTTTCGCTTTGGAGTAAAATTCCGGGTCATAGCTGCAGGCGCCATAACTCCACTGTTATAAGTTAGGATCGTAGAATGAATTTTATGACCGACGGAAGTAACTGCGTCGGTGTTTGCCTCTACCGGAAATCTCCGGACTCTTGATTGCAACTATTGTCTGCAGTACGTGGCTGCTGCACTTGATTCGTCTGGATAGAATTTTCTATCGATTATTATTTTTCAATCGCGAAACTTCTGAATACAACTTCATTGCCAATTCAAAACTTTAATAAAATCTGTTCGAGAACCGTGCGAAATTAAACCTTTACCGATTTTGCAAAAGTTTTTTTTAATAGAAAACAAAAAGCCTAATACCTTCAGATTTTGAAAAATTCGTCCGGTTTTTTCGGAGTCGACAATTTCCGTCTGATTATGTTCAGAATTGATTATTGATCCACTGAGCGAATCAAAGCCAATTGAATTCGAGAGTTTGCGTCAGTGTTGGTTACCCGTGAAAACTGATTGATAAAATAAAACCTTGGTGAAATTTCATCGCAGTTTTTGATAAGCCGGTTGATTGTGTACAAAAAAGCTCGAATTTTCCGTCATCATGAATTGTTATACGAGTTTTATGAACTGGTTTTGAAAACGAACGAGGATAAAAACTACCGTGCTGAATGATACCTTCTCGTTTTCAAAGTAGGACATCATAAGTACCTACAGCATACTCAAAGTTCTGGGTCCTATTGTTTTAATTCATGCGTTTCATGAATTTGTATAGTATATATATATGTACATTTTGCCAAGTAAAACACGTAGTATGTCAAGGCTGAAGGATTATTTCAAGCAGAACAAGGCTGGGTTAACTTCTGTGTCTCAGTTGTCTCAGTCTGGACAAAATAACCTACCATTTATTATTACTTCGGTTATTATCAATGTAATTTGTCCATTAGAAATCAGCAGTCAACCGAAAGGAAGGAAGCCCTTGTAAGACTCAGACCGTGACAATGACGCCGCAGTTTATTCTCGTAGTTGTCCTAAAATCCAGGAAAAATAACACACCAATTTTGTCAACCGACTACAGGATGACCACCGCATATTTCTTTTCGTCACTTCTTTCATTTTCCTTCTTCAGATTCGACACGAAGCAAAATATTAAGAAATCTGACACGCTCATATGCAAAAGTATTCAGGACTGTAAAAGTTATTCAACTTCACAGCAAAAATGGATAACTCCTATAATTTTCAATATTTCGAACTGAAGTTCGAAAGTTTGTTAGCATCAGAAAAAAATCGATGACTAGGTATTTTCGATCAATATTTCTCGTAGTATCAATATAATTCCGCGTGATTAATGGTAGCCGTGTAATTAAGACCGTTGATCAGTCCGACTCCCCGCAGAGAAGTGAAGAAAAAAAAACCCAATAAAATCTCAACCGCCTGGAGCGTCAGATGCTTCAATCATTGGACGAAGTTCTTTAAGCCGTATTCGTAGATATAAAAGAGCCTCCAAATTTCGTCCCTGGTTGTCTCATGGGTTTGGTTCTGGGACTGACGATAAAATGAATGAACTTCCTTGACACGGTTATGGCGCACGTGAGAGATATTCTTTTTTTTCTGCCGTTGAATAATGTGTTTTATTAAAAAAAGCTGTGCTAGGGTACTTGAAAATGGGAACGTGATTTCACGACTTGAAGTTTGTACCTCGAGGAACTCGCAAAATGTCAACAATTGAAAGGCTAAATTAATTCGCACGTCAGCCCAGACTCTTTAACATATTCTATTCCGTCAACGCGTATTCGCAGAGACGGATAAGCACGTAAGAGATGATAACGAGCTCGGTAGACAAATATCTGAGAGCTAACTAAGAGAGCGACCAAAAAACCGTATCACAAGACTAGGAGCACCTTTCTAGGAATTAGATTCGAAAAATTTCCATTTACGCGATTTTCAAACGATTGAGGACCGTTATTCGTAGTCAGAACATACTTTTAAAACGGTCTTAAAACAATGCATTACAGACTTCTAAATTGGTGAAGAGATAAACTTAAGACCGTCTTGAAAATATGAAAGTCTATTATCAAGAGAACGCCAAGTACATTAAAAATGATTTTTTCTTTCCTACAGTCGACACTGGTCACGAAAAATTGAGGGAACTTTTTTAAAAAAGGAACCCTTCCGTTGATCTATGTGACTTTTTACATGAAAATTAATTTTCATTGAAATTTAGTCAGGCAGAGGTCGGGGATTTTTATTAATGGAATAAATCAAGTATTTATTGAGCTCGTGACGTCATTGCGATTGAATGTTTGGAGAAAATTCATTTCTGGAAAACTTTAATTCTCTTGAAATGTATACATTTTGATATTTTTTAGATATTTTGATATCCAGGGGAGAAATTTTTTTCAAATATTCTTTTTCAGTCCACGTTATGAACTTTAACCTCAGTTTCAAAAGCCAATACTGTAGCAACTTATTTCTGTCATTGAACAATCCAGAAGTGTTTGGTATACCATTAATTCAGAATTGTGGAAACTCGGAGGGTTTAATGGTGTCGATAACTGGAAGTGCCAATTAGAATATTCAAAACGGCGGAATATCCAGGTACCGATACAAGACAGAGTATTGATCGTTTTTCTTTGTGTTAAATTGTATAAAAGATGAAATAAAGTTCAATCGTCTGCTGAATTTAATTGACTGATAGACTGTCATTAATCGTCTAAAATAGAAAAAAAATCTAAATGATATGAAGTGCACGTTCCTGCCATAGGGCACGTTGGATCAACTTCGTTGATGATTTGTGGCCACTGATAATCCTCCGTTTGACCATATTTGGGAAGCGTGTCTTGAGCTATAGCTAGATAACCGTACTCTTCATCCACGACATGCATTATTCAATGCACTTCCATTGGTTCAAGTATTATAGAACTCGCTCCTGTGAAGACTGACGGAGTGTCAACCCTCGAAAAGAATTCACTTTGAATAAAGAAGAAGATCTCAGGATTGCTTCTTCTTCTTCCACCATGTAAGATTATGGATATACGGTTTTTGAAAAAATCGTGTGAATATTTTCAAATACTTTTCAGAAACTATTAATTTCTTTTATGCGTATATTTTTTCATCGCTTCGCTTATACTATGTGTGATATTCGTTTGTTTTATACTTTAAAATTAATATCATTTCTTCTTTTTTTTAATGTGTGAAATTCTCATTTTATACTCTGCTTAACATTAAAAGTTTGATTTTTGTTATTATTATTTCGATTTGCTTATTTACAGAATGGACCAAACGGATGGAGAATCTCAAGGATTTTAAGAGCAAAAAACACTGTAGAAAGTGTATGTAAATATATTTCATCATATAAACCCCCTTACGTATATTGTATCCACCCTCTTACATGCATTGCTCAATTATTTAACTAACACAAACCTGAACTGGTGTTATCCTGCTATCTCTTACTAACATGACACAAACACGATATACGCAAAACTACGAAATGGAACGGCAACAGAAATTATGTAAAAAAAGAAAATTTATCTGTATCAAATAATTCGACAATTTTCACATACATTCGTATCAATTTTACATACCATTTGCGAATTGAATTGAATCGCAGCCAAAGATCCATACACGAATTGCCGATTGAACATTTTTCGGACCAACGGTGGCGCGATTATTTTTACTCAAATTCAATGAATTATTCACACTCTTCGAGTCACAAGTCACGATGTATGGTCCAGAAATTCATGCAAAAATGAACACAGTACATTTAGCGCGTAGCTACACAGGATTTTGGTGATCTAATCCGTAATCGCACGATACTAACGGGCCTCTGAACTATAAAAAACGTTATCCTAACTCCACGAGAGTCGGGTACTAAATGGATAATCAAAGTACCTATAAAGTACAAAACCGCCATATCGCCCCTGCTCGATCGCCCTACTCGTTTCCTTCGTGTCCAATGAGGGGGGGGCCTCCGCAGGTGTGTATGATTGCGTATTCCTGACCTCATGTTCGTCGACCGGTGATCAGGGCACGTGAATCACGAGCCGGAAATGCAGCTGTTGTTCAGAGAGGGCGGGGGGACAGTTCCGGTGTAAAATTATTTTGAAAAAAGTTTTCAAAACATGGCGGAGCTGGAGGTATCATTCTTCTCTTGGGTGATTACTAATTAACAATTAGAGTGCCTCGAGCGGCCGGGTAAACTTCCAGAAAAATTTTTAGTGCCTAAACTCGAGTGAAAGTAAAATTTTAACGTTGTCTTGAGAGCGAAAGGGTTAACTGATTCAGTCCTTAACCCGAGACTTTAAATTGAGGTGTAAAAAAATGAGAGAACCTATTTAAAAACAGGCACTTAGGACTTTTAATTGGCTTTCTTATGCTTTTATCTCGTTGATGAATCGCGGGTCACTTTCACGCGTGTTACTCTCATTGGATCCGCTTGTTTATGACAAGTGTCTATATTGGCGATATGCAATTAGCGAAAAGTGATTATATTTTTGTGAGAAACGCAAGATTACAAATTTACATGAGGCTAGAATTAGTGGAAGTGTTGGTTCGGCGGATATTTTTTTCACATTCTCATTAGTGACACATTCGGACAACTCTCCGTGCTAAATTCAAAGACAAATAAGATCGTATTTTTCGGGGAAAACAAAAGTTACCAAAAGGATTTCGAAAACAGCCAAACTTACGTGATGGGATTATCGGAAGAGAATCCCCGAGGCGAATGAAACTCGTGATGTTAGTGTAGGTGTACAAACAAGTGATGTAAGATCTAGATCCAGATCCTTGATTCAGCGATTTACAGAAGCTGTTTATACTGATCTAATTAAAACCTTGAAACAAGGAGGGAGCCAGAGATTCGGCAATGTCTGCGGGACTGATATTGACTTTCTTCGGCCAAATGATATTTCAGACGATGTACCAGACAGTTTTTAATATTGTGACCCTTGGGATTTGAGGGTCTGAGCTGAACAGGTGACATCGCTAGCAAAATTGGACATTTAGGTGCTTTTATTTTGGGTCGTGAAAAGTAGCAACATGACATTCGCAGCCTACTTGAGAGATCGATAAAAATTCAGATAAAGAAAATGGTTACGAGTCACTGTTAGAAGATTGAATTTTTCAAATTATGACCATGAAACAGACAGTCGGAAGTTACACAACAATGGTTCAATTTGCATTCGTGTTCCCGCAGCCGACTTGACGTAAGTTATTTCAGAGAAGTTGTGCTCCGCGTTGGAGGTGTGATGAGATATTTCTTCCTTTGATATCTAATTGCTAGGAAGATCTCGTGTGAAAGAAGTAACGAAACAACAAGGCCACGGATTGCATTGTCCGTAAACGAACGTTATGGAGTCAGATTCACCTTCCAAACGGGCTTCACGGGTTCAAGGTCAAATCACGTAAGTCAGGATCCAGAATTTAAAAAAAAACGACTCATCGCGGCATCGAATCACGTCTCGACATAATAAATTCTCTTGATTCTCACCCACACGTCGCATTTCATTAATATGTCGTTATACATGTGGTGTGCCATCGATCTTATCACACATCTGGTCGCGTAGGAGGAATTCATCGATTACTTTCCTCGCGGTGTGAAATATAACAGTGATGAAATACAAAGCATCGGAATATGGTCAGCATGGGAAACGTATATTCGAATATTGGAACCATCGGACAACATTATCTGCGTCATCCTCCGGCCGCAATATTGGGTCCATAATTGACCGTATCGATTCGCACCAGGTAATGGGTCTACGCTCATAGCGGGCAGTGATTACCACTTGCAATATTGGAAATTACTCCAGTCTCTGAGTGATGATAGCAGTGCGTATTTAACGAGGTGAATTGATCTATAAACTTATCATTCGGGACCGTGTCGAAAGTACACAAAAAATTTTTTACCTATTGGTCATACATTTGCCATCGTATTTGTATACTCTCGTTATAAGCTTTAAGGGAGATAATTGAAAGGCAAAAAAGTAACGGAGAACTTGTTAGCGAATCAGGCACAATTACACCGTTTGACTGAATTCAAATGACTTCACAGGGAAGCGTTAATTACCGCGACGAAACGTATGTTTCTTGCAATTATACCTCGATTAGAGACTCTTGGAAGACAGATGAAGAAAAAATAAAAGGTGCCATGTGTATAATACTACAAGAGGGGATGTCGAACCGCATTTTTATACATAGCGTAAAGTAATTATAGCTCGATAGAATCAATAACCTTTCGTCAGTGGCGTCAGAAAACTCCATTGTCACTTGGCAATATACAATTTTTATTGAAAACATCGCGATCACACATCCCCCGGCAATTTCACCATTCCAACTACCGACTGTAACAGAATTCTGCGGTCCGTGGCCACCTCGTATCTCTTCTCTCTTTCTGTACATTCTATTCTCTTCCTCTTTCGCGCGCATGAAAACGCGAATACAATTGATAAAGTGGATTCATGTGTGGCCATAGTAGCCCATTCCATACGAACGCATGTGGACCCATGGTACCGTGATTTTGTAGAATGTTACTAGCTCTCGAACGGATATCCGGCGTTCCGGTACCCTGACAACCCCTACCATCGACACTGTCACGTGGAATGTGACTGTACTGGCTGCGCTATGGTGTTTATTCTGAATTAACACAATTGGCGAAAGTAGATTTGCTAATTTCAGTACTTGTTCATCAGCCATCAAATATTATTCAGTATAGGAAAAAAGTAATCAGGTTACTTTTTTAACACTCGGTCGCGTCGAGTCGTACCGCAGTATCACGAAAGAACTCTTCCCTCCCGACATTAAGAAGGCTAATAAAATGTTTATTGTAAGAATTTCTCGAGCTACACATGGAACAAACTTTCCTGGCAGGTGAAATTACTGTAACAAACTATCTCAACGAAAACTATTTCCATCAGGCGCAGCTGCTCCCGAACCCGTGGTACATTTCATACGATTGTGCTCGTGTGTTATATCGGGGCTGTCATTTATGGGATATACACTTTTTTACGGTCGTTACCGCAATATGTTTATTTAGCTGGCTAAACGTGACAAATGAGTACTCGGTGCAGGTATCACCGGAAGGTTTTGTTGCTATTGTTTCAGAGCCTAGAATCTGGATTATACTTAGTCACAATTTGCCTACAGACGACATCCTTGTCTTCCGCTGGACGGGGCTTACCAAAATCGTCATTGTTATTCAAAGCCCATGCAAATTGATTGTTCCTGTTCCCCTCTTTGCTCCTGAATTAAATTGAGCCAGAGTTCAGCATAGTTGAGACTTTAAATACCGGTTCATTCAGGCACGAGCCCTCAGCCCTTACCTCGTGTATGACAAACTTAAAACCCTTCAATGATTGATTCTTAAAAACTCAGCGAATCGATCACCCCGTCCGACATACCGTCGATAAGAGCGTGACGCGCAGAAATTGAAGCATCAAATATTAACGGAGCGTCTTTTGACACGTTATCGTAAAAGTAGACCCGCGGTAGCTTATACATTTTGTAAAGGGAGGACCACCTTTTTCCATGAATTAATCTTTTACTATTTACACACTTGAAAACACAACTATCCAATTTACGTATGATGGCATATAGGCTCAGGTGAAACCCGTGTGTCTGATACGTGTGTGGAAATATCGGGCAGCATGTCCCCCTGGGAATAGTTATTGCGCTGTGCATACTGCGAGCTCCTTCGTTGGAAGGATCGTAGTGGGAAAGTGGCTCTAACGTTAATTAAATTTCTGATTCAACCTGACGGTGAGCTTCGACCTAATAGAGGAACAGTCTCGAAATCCAATCCGGTCGATGCAAGATTAGAAATAAAACCACGGGGAGGTATACTAGATTTCTCTAGTGATTCGTGTTCGCTGAGCTCCGAGGAAATACAGCTTGACCGGCTAGACGCTGGGATTTAGATAAATCTTTCCACTCAGTAAAGGATGATGGAATAGATTTTGTATCCCTCGCGTCGGTGAGCAGAAAGGAAAATCGATGATACCCTCAACCCCTGAACCATAATATAATTCGAAGACTAACAGGAAGGATTAAAAACTATGGATTTGCTCTTTTGCAATGGGCTCGAAGTGAAAATCCACTCGAATGAATCGAAATTCGAATTCTAGAGTGATAAGGTAACTCCGATAGATTGGAGTGAAGAAAGTGAAAAAGTCACCAGAGGAAAAATAGTTGATTTAGTGATTCTCAAATCATAGTATAATCACTGGAGAGATTTACCGTCGTCGTGTACATCAGGAGGCCTGGGGTAGTCCAAGTGCACAGCGGTGTTAAATCAAGTAATGCAACTAGACCATGACTGCTAATAAGCACTTGGATCTCCGTTACAGTAATTTAACAATTAACAATTTACGATTATCTCATAAGTAGGTTGCCACCGTGATATTAAATTTAAAGAAGAATATTTTTCAACCTTTCCATTAAGAGTATAGGTCCTGATTAGTACTTTTTTTATATACATAAATATAAATATACCGGAATACGTTTAACTCACGACGTATAGTAAATATGTATCGTGTACATTAATTCATGTGTTATGCACACAGAATAGTATTTATTGATCCGTTGAGCAACGTGTCTGCTCTTGGTTGAAAAGTGGAAAATTAGCTCGGCAACAGCTGAAATTCTATAGACTCACCGGCTGTTCTTGTGACGGAGTCTTTCTTGCACCCATAACGCATCTCGGCCGAGGTTAATGTCCCCCAAACTATGAGGACCGCTCTGTACGCCTCCCATGTCAAGCGCCTGGCATCAGAACCTGTCTGAGGAAAAAAAAACAGAAAAGAAAAACATTCAGATCTTTAAAATTCTAAGGATCAGCGAATTCCGCTGTTTAAATTAGGCACGAGACACCTTCGGTACTCGACACTGAGCTCAGCAGTTCACTCGCGCGCCGACAGATGGCGAGAGCGCAATCGACTACTCGCAATCAAATTCGAACGGTTCGGATACAAATAGGAGCCGAGATCCTCGAGTAGTTACACTTTTCGTGTATAGTGACGATACGTTCTTTTTGCGAACTTTTTCCAGAACGGGTCGGCCTCTGGCTTTGACCCAATAATTCAATCCAAATACAATTACCACACCAATCTACCGCTTAACTCGAGGATTTCACTGTAGGGATGGGCGATTCTTGGAAAAATAATCGATGTTAGAATAATCGATTGTTTTTTGAACCGATTCTTTATAATCGATTAATCGATGAAAAAAACATCGATGTCAACAAAATCGATGTTGATGAAAAAAAAAAAAAAACCAAGAGAAATCTAACATATTTTTCCAAATATCGTAATTTTTTCAGCCAAAACTCGTAACTATCCTTTTTTTCTGTACTTGACTTATTTTAATTTCCAAGGCCGATCGGAAAGATCATCAAATTCTGACATAAAAAAAGGGCAATAATGACCTGCCCGACAACTTAGATTATGGTTTCACCAATTCCAACAAAAAAATCGATTTCGCGAAAACAAACATCGATGTACCGATCAATCGGATTTTCAAACATCGATTTAAAAAATCGATTATTCTGGGAAAAAACATCGATTCTGCAATAATCGATGTTACATCGCCCATCCCTAGATTTCAGAGCCTTGAGGCTCAAATCTTAACCGATACGTTGTTGATGTGGGTTAGCTAATACCAAAAATAATCCAACAGATTACAGAACTCGATTTAATCGGCCAAAAATAATGGATTATTCGGAATTGATATGAACAAAATTTCAAGTATGTATTTCATAATTTCCTTATTTATATTGATGAAAAATTTACATTTATAGTGAAATTTGGGTCCGAAGTATGAGAAAAAGTGAAAAATGTTCTTATCCAATGGTCAAATGGATTATAGAAAAAAGAATCTACGCCTTCCGATGAATCGAGTGACGAAAATAATCGATTATACCTACTCGTTTAGTTATAGAAAAATAATCGATGCTTCGATTAATCGATTTCCAACTCGATTAAGAAACGTTTTTAAGGGTGGAGAAAAATGTCTTTCCATAACTTATATTGTCAATTATTGAGTACATTCTTTATTCTTTTGTCTGAATCTGGGAAAAGCGACATTGTGATATTGTATCAGAACTGACCTGATTAGAATATCGATCTTGATGTAAATAAATATGCTGTCTAAATAGATCAATGCTGTTTAGATCCATCCCAATAATAACCATAGAAAAATAATCAAATCTCGTTAACTATTCAACGAAACATTTTGATTCAGCACTGCGAATATTATTCTTAGATAACTCTCGCTGCGTACAGATGAATGCATGAATAATGCAATTTTCGTTCTTATCTTCTGTATTCATAACACGAATTTGATTCACATTACGTGAAAAAATTATACTTGGTGTTATAACTCGAATTATTTTCTCCAAATAGACACGAAAACATCCGGTTATTAGATGTCTCAGACATACAGGGCGATTCAAAATCCGTGGCGAATATTTTACAACGTCAATCCTTACGGTGATAAGGATTTTGGAAGTTTGTTTCTTCGAATTTTCGGTTTTGTGTATAATAAGGCTACAAATTTCTGTGTTTATGAAATGATATTGGAATCAAAATGTAATTTAATTATGCTTCGAGTAAAATAAGAGGGTCGTCAAAATTTTTATCCCAAGTTCACAGAAATTGGAAATGACAAAAATCGTTCCGCTAAGGAACTTCCGATCCCAATATCGACAAGGATTTAGTCTATAAAACGTTTTCAACATATTTTGAAATATCCTGTACGCCTCACAAATGTACAAGTTATGTCATTATCCGTCTTATTCACTACGATCTGTTTTGATGCATCGAACAATAGCGTGATCACGGTTTTTATGCAGAAACGAGGCACGAACCTGTCGTATACAGTCGGCCTTTGATTCATGTTTCATAAAACCAGTACTAGACTAATTGCGATATTGATAAATTTGATTCAGTCTACCTAGAACGTCAAGACTCCATCGCACTGAACACAAACAACAACAACAACAACGTAAAATCCAAATTCCAGTATCTGCGGTGGAACCAATTGATGTTTTGTCTCGAACACCGTATAAAAGTTATTATTTGAACAAGATCTTGGTCGAGACTGGGATCCGAAAGCTCCTAGTTGTTTCCGCTCGAAGAGAGTTTCCCACTTCCATACATTCCTCCTGGAACTTTGCTGTTACAGCTAATCGTTGGATCTGGGTGTTTAATTAATACGATTAGCAGCTCCTGTGCCTCAACCCGCCTACATCGAACGAATCAACCAGTCATCGCCCCCTTCCTCAAATTTCCGCAAAATATCTGCTCCAGCAAAACGGAGGAAACTCGGTTGCGAAAATGTTTCCATTAACTGCATCCGGGAAAGTGCGTTTCCCGCACGTGCCTCTTTGTCTTTGTACCCATTCATCAAGAGTTTGAAGTGTTGCATCACGATTCTTAATCGATTCGTGCAAATTGATAGATTGCGGGTGACGGATTCAATCGAGCAAAGACAAAGAATAATATATTCTAAAAGAAATTCAGGACGAAATAGTAAGATTTCAACAAGTCCTCAGAACGCAGAAGGTATAATTGGATTTGCATCAGGTCTGCCGCGGTGCAACGAGTAGTGGGAGTTCGCGTTTGGTTCCGTCCTGCTTAACGCGATCCTTTATGGCCATAGTCTGGAGTTTTGCCAGTTAGCCGAGTCTTCTTCTCCACACTCTAATACCTTTTGCACCTAAAATAAGCCTCCAGCAAACCAGGTTAGCCTTGTGGTTAATTATGAATTTATCACGCCAACAACCGGCGCTGGCTTGTCGTTCGAGCAAATTAATGAACATTTACACGTTCACGATCAGAATCCGTATGCACGGTACACACTGAGTCGTGTATAAAGTGGCCAGTGTGTTCACCGAACCATGAATTATGCTCGGTCAGCGAGTCTGCATCATTTTCGCAAAGATCAAGCCATTGATTTTCCTTGATATTTCTTGATTTTAGTTTTTTTTCCATGTTTCCAGATGTTTCGGTAATATATCATCGAGGACTTCCGAGAGTTACTGTCCCGCTGCCGTCGAGACGTGAGAAGTGCATGTTCACCCTGAAACCTATAAGTCATACGGTTGGCGATTTTCTTCAGATGCTCATGCAGGAGGACAAAGGCATCGACAGAGCACGGATAACGACGATAGGTAAAACCCATCCTCGTCGGGAACTCTAAGGTTTCGAAATTGATTAATAATGCAGACTTCGAGGCATATAGATTCTACAATGAAAAGATTCGTTGAGAATCGTTCAATCTTCTCGTTTACTTATCTAATAGTTCTTTCATTATTGTTATCGTTATTATTTCTTGGGTATGATTCTCTTGAAACTGAAAAGCACAAGACTAGATTCTCTATTTCAATCTAACGATTAATTTAGTCACTAACGTATATAAATAAGTTGCGAATCCATGGAATTCGAAAAATTACAAATGATTTTCCTTGTATAGATTCTCGTTTGGTTCATAATAATTAATAACGATTTTTTGTAGACTTTCCCATAATTATTTTCAATAACTTGTTCTCAGTGATTTCTCGAGTGGATCAAACCGAGAAATCCTAATCCCCCGCAAGATTGATGTTTGATAAATATTTATCATCGGCTTTTTGTTCAGTTGAATAACTAATAATTTTTTTTCTTCTCCAGATGGAATAAGAATAGCTTCAGGAAACTCGATAGAGTCATTGATGGAGGAGGATTTCAAGTTGATCGTAAACGACAATACGTACACTATCACGGCTCCTCAACACGAAAGATTGACGAGGGTAGGCAAATCCGAATATCAGTGATTTTGCTGGAAAAACAAAAGGAAAAAAATAAACTGAATGTATGCACTCGTTTTTTTTTTCGGTATCGCCAATCGCTATGTAGGAAGAAGTACAACAATTGTCGGACGTTAAGGTCCTGGTGGGACAACTGTACGAAGCTCTTCACGTCGAGGAACATCATCTTAGAGAGGAGCAACAAATTCTTACTCAACTCGAAGACATCAGGATGCAACTTCAACCGCTCGAGGATGTGAGGAATTACCTACGCTAATACCGATAATAAACCAAATCCTTGGGGTCCTAGAAAATCCACTGAAATTTTTCATCGATGTTAATCAATTACTTGTATATGAGGATAAATTAATGAATTCAACTATTTGTCATCTTTGATCAAGTCTAAAAAGATTCGCAAACAATTCTTCTGGCAAGTAAGATTTCAGTTTCCACATGCCTTTTGAAACTAATCTGTCCACAAATTTCAATCGACTCTAGAGGACACAAAAGTTTCCTAATTCGTGCTTTTATATCTCTGAACGAAATAAATGGTCTGAAGTCTATAATTCCAATATAGAATTAGAAAAAAAACGCATTAAATTCTAGAGTATAAATTCACGCTAATTAAACTCCTTATTTTCGCATCCAGAAACGAATGGAGCTAGAAGCCACGGCGGCCAGACGTACAAATCTCCTGACTTGGGCGGGCCTGGGTCTGATGTCTATGCAGTTTGGTATCCTGGCCAGGTTAACCTGGTGGGAATATTCCTGGGATATTATGGAGCCAGTTACTTACTTCGTTACCTATGGCACAGCGATAGCTTGCTACGCTTACTACGTACTTACTAAACAGGTGATCGACGGCTCCAGATAATTGCAGAGAAAATTCAAAATTTAAATTCTATCATCATGTTTCATTATAGAAGTAGAAAAGTATCCTTTTTATTAGGACTTTGTTTCTAATTTGTTTTTTTCTTTCCCCGCAGGAGTATCTTCTTCCCGACGTGAGAGACCGTCAGCACCTGTTGATCCTGCACAAAAAAGCCAGAAAGCTTGGCCTCGACCTAAACCAATATAACATGATGAAGGAGCAGTCGGCAGAGCTTGAAACTAAGCTGCAGCGCCTGCGAGATCCTCTGAAGGTCCGGAAGACCCTGGTCGACCGAAAGCGAGAGGAGAGAGAAAAATACTCGAGCAGCAGCAGCAGCAGCAGCAGTTCGAGATCTCGGAGTAACTCACCAAGTCCTAGTCCAGAAAGAGAAAAACCGAAAAAAGATAACGATCAAACGGGGAATAAGATATCCGATAAAGTTAGAGAAATGCAGGCGAAAGTAAACCCCAGATAAGTTACAACGAATAAGAACAGAAACGGGGCATGGATATTAGAAGATTAATTTATATTGTGAGATTGATTATAACATCTCACCCGTGCCATATTATCCTGGTTTTTCGATTTTTATTTAATTAACATCGTGATTTTTTACCTCACAAGTCGTGCGATTAGTCCTGCAGAACCTTGAGGTCACCGAAGACTTAATGAATCTTTGATTCGGGTTGTTTGTAATAATTAGGGTTCGATTTAGGGAGTAAGATTGTTTGAATTTTTGAACTAATTTAAGTTTATTGAGTCAGATGAAAAAGTCTGATTTATAGAAAATTAATTATGTTTTTTTTTTTTTGTTTGTTTTCTAATGTGAAAAAATTGTGACGATTGATTCCACAATTTGAATCACGTTATTTAAAACTAACTAAATAATAATAGGTAAATGAATTATTACGAATTATATAGACTTTTTTTCCTGTACTAGGTATAAATAAATCGAGCAAAAAGCGCGAAACAAGAAAGGGAAAAAGTAGCGTTATTTATAAAGAGTTTAAAACCTATGATTGTTGTGAGACTTTATAATTGAAATGCTGTCGATACTTATTAATTATTATTGTACAATATATGATAAAATATGTATAAAAGAAAAAAAATTGTTGAAAGTAGAAAACAGAATGAAATTATTATTAATTATTGGAAAAACAGAAACAAAAAAATATGCGTATTTAATTAGAGAAATTTTCCGGGAAATATGTAAACTAAAAGAAAGCCTTTTACTATTACACTATTACATGTATGATAATGAATATATTAATGTGTAAACGCTCAAATGTGTATGATCAACGCACGTCTGCAAGATATAATATTAAATATAGGTATATCATTGAACGTGTTATTTATTTATTTTTTTGCTGAAATTATGATAAGTGAATCGAAATGTTAACAAACTTTATTATATTATCGAATATTTAAATATAACTTACGAATTGTTATTATGAAAAAGTTATACTGTTCCTGTAACGAATTATCAATTATTTCATTTTTATTATCACCATTTATTTTCACTAACAATATTTCGATATCGTGTTTTAACTAAACGCACTGAAATCATAAGCTTATTAATCTTAAATCGAATGAATCCTGTCGCAGATCCTGTGATTATTGTTACCCAGTTATTGTCACATCGAGACTTAATTAAGATAGAAAACTAACATGGATTTATTAACGAATCTGCAAATTAGTTTTTGGCAAGTTTATATAATGAACTACAATGTTATGCTAGTAGAATTTATTGTAGGGTAAATTTTCAATATAGTTAGACCTACACACATGGCACAATATTAGATTTCACGCAGTTATAATTCGAGAGGCACAATTGACACTGAATACCTAAACGTTATTGATAAATGATGAAAAATAAACCTTTAATCGTTCTATACAGTAAATATAGATAACAATTATCTTACATATTTACCACTAAGGGGGATCTAAAGATTGAAAGTAGTTTTCTAAAAGATACAAATTTCGCTTTATAAAAATAGTGGATTATATTTTAAAATCCGTCCACAAAATATAATTCAATTGCCGCGCACTTATCATATACTTTCTAAACTATGTACATCTAGCCGAAACTATTTATCTAATGTAATGTTACACCGCGTTTACGATCATTGAAATTTATTGCAAGAATCTTTTCCGGTAAATATAATTCATAATAATTGTTCATATGATAGAATATAATCAGAGATTTGGATTCTTAAGGAGAGAAAATTTGAAATGTTATAAGATAATTGAAGTGCCACAAGTTGTGTGCCAATTTCTATCTCACGATCGTCTCTTACGTACATTGATATTTACTGGAATTGCGACATTTCGAAACAGACTATACAGTCCAACTTCCATTTTTCAAATGTATTTTACGGGTTTCTCTCTTTTTTTCTTTTGTCGAAAAATAATAATCTTCCCGAATTACGTACTATATAATACTAAACATAATAATCATAAACATTGAATAATAAAGTATAAAAGTTTCCTACAATTTTTGTATACGTACGTTGTACACTTAATAAATTATAATCTTTAATAATTGATTTTAGTTGAGAATTAATCTACGATTGTGCTTTTTCTAGAGCTTACTAAATATTAAACAAATCGCCTAAATATAATGAAAATCGGTTTATTAATTGTTATATGAAACAAAAAATTAATCTCTCAAATTCTAGAAATTTGTATATAATAGAATATCCTCTGAATTCATAGAAAAAAAAAACGACAAACACCACCTAAAACGTTTACTACTTAGATTAGATTCGCGTATACCCAAATCTATTATGAGATTCTGCTTTGTATCCCAATTAGTCTACTTACTGAAACATGTTATACAAGCATTAAAATTAAGCTACGAAGTATATTTTTTCTGGCACGATCGTCCCGCAGCTGAGTCTCAATTTATAATACGTTGTTCTCTAATAATTAAATGTCAAGTATTCTGATAATATTAAACTAATCACGAGCGTAAGAAGATAAAATTGCAACAGCAAAAAAAAGACAGTCTTCATTTTTGTGTGATCGCGATCGTGCCAAGGAAAAAAGAAACGGTACGAAACCTACTATGTGTGTATATATATATATATATATATATATATATATATAGTAATAATAACTTCTGAAAATACAAACATATTTATTCAATTATCTGCGATGAAGAAAATATTTCTTTTTCACCTCTGATATTAATTTAGTGTTGATAATTGACATTTTTAGCTTTTCGCTAGTTTGGAGCTTTAGTACTTCTAATTCTATTAAAATGAAGTAATTAAATTTTTGTGGATTTTTCGACTTTTACTTTATCTAATTTTGCTGAACTTTGGAGTTTAAGCTTGTATTGTTGATTGTAATTAAATCCAAACTGCTGTCAGTATTATGGCTGCAGAATTTGATTATCAGGAGGTATAAGCGTGGCGTGAAAGTCAAAAACTGTGCAGACTATTTTTCCGGTACTTGCACATCTATAATTCATATTTGCAATTCTTCCATCCGTTAGAACCCGGGAATACATCATTTTTACATACTGTATCTAAGATACTCACAGAACCAAAAATTTCAATTCACATTCTTGAAATTTATTTAATATAAATTCGTAGATTTTTAACATGAGAAAAAAACGTATATTATAAAAATAAGAAAACATTGTAGAAGTCGGAAAAAAATTAGGGATATACAGTAATCACATTTTCGGTAACCACAAGTTAAGAAACTCTGGATCTTTATTCAGTTCGAACGTGAAAAAAATTCAAGGAAATTTTTAAATACTTTATTTGTTCAACTTTCAATTTTCGTTGCATAAAAATTCAAAATAAATTACCAAATCGCACAAAACCGATCGTATGACTGATTTTCATATCATACGATATTGTGTTTTTTTTTTTTTTCTTATTTCTGGCCTATTCTTAAATCTGAATCTCATCCTTTTTGTTATTCTTCAATCATTTTTCATTTCTTTCTTTTTATCACAAATGATATTAAAACAATAATTATAGAACTTCAAATAAATAAATTTCGAAAGAACCTAATGATAACATTTGAATTAAAACCCGATCACGATTAGGAAATAATTTTCTATCCCACGTCTAAATTGAATCTACTATGTGTCAATAATTTTACAAAACGAAAAATGTTTCAATCCTTTATCAAATTTAAAAAATCTCCTCATTCGTGGTTTAAGGTGAAACGAAAGTCACGTGACCTAGACGTGAGTGCGAGAGAGATAGCGTGATAGCCCACTTGGAATTTTCGAACGCCGTTTTTGCAGCCAAAACACATTCGATTGATTCGAAATTGATGTCAGTGACGTAGAAAAACTTAATGAAGGGCATGACGCTCGTGGATTTTCGAAAATCGAGACGTAAGTACAGTTTTTTAACAATATTGTTCTGTAATCGAAGGAAGTGCTGCCTCTCTCCACGAGGGGCAGCACCTCCTTAGGTTACAGAACAATATTGTTACACAAAATTCTAATTATGTCTTTCGATTTTCGAAAATCCACGAGCGTCATGCCCTTCGTTGAATTTTTCTACGTCACTGATATCAATTTCACATCAATCGAATGTGTTTTGGCTGAGAAAATAGGTTTTGAAAATTCCAAGTGTAAATCAGCTTGCGTTTCCCCTCAAACGTGGATGTGGCGGGAAATTCAAGAATGCCAACAATGTGAGGATTTCCACACCAGAGGCGCTGCGTGAAGCGCTCACACGCTGTACGACCCGAAATCAACTTGTGGATTCTATCAGCCTCCTCGAAAAATCGAATCGGCAAATAATTCGTCGTCAACAAATATGGGTCGAACCGTCTACGCCGAAGATAGTATTTTAACCTATTTAACATCCCTCAAGAGAACCGATGGATACACGATAGGACTGATCCTCGGACAGGTTAGACCTCGAATAATCATCAAAATCTAATCACTAGTTCTCAATACCAAAACTCCGAAAGTGACGAATTTAATCTACCATATGCACGTAAGCTCACACAATTCAGCAATATAAAAATTCCACGGATGATAATTAATGATCATCTTTCGCGGCGATCGATTCCGAACCTATTTAATGCACTCAAAACACAGAACCAAGACAAACTTGATCAACGATTTTTGAGGTTATGCGAAACGTCAAAATCACGGCTTTTATAGCCTCTCTCACACGCTATTTATACCATCTACGTATTATTTGTGAATAACGGGACCGGAGTGTTTGAAAAAATTATTAAAATAATTATTTAACCGTCTCTAGCTCGTAATAATTGTTGTAACAATTTTTCTTTTTCTTTTTTAAATAGTCTTGTTGCTTGATTGAAAAATTATAAATTATTATTTTACTGTCTATAAGTTTCAGATTGTAGACAAAAACTGAGAACAAAGCGAGCACAAATTAGAAACGCAAGCTCGTAAATTGGGCAAAAATAATTTAACTCGCGTGAAGATTCATCGATATCTCAGGTCAAATTAAGACTCCAACATTTTTATTTCATGCCACGACTCATGAAAAAAAAAAAAAAAATCCCCATACAAGACGAATTTCTCATATGAAGGGGAAGAATCGTTCAGTTTTTAGACTTTGTTGCTCTTTGAAATACCAAATATTCAGTTTTCGTCTGAGTTTATCAATTTTTCATCTCTATTTCGTCTCAAATACAATAAAGTTCTTCTTCATAAATTCCAGAGCACTGCGCAAAAGGACTTTGTTGTTCATTTGGCGAGGACGCCGCCCCCTGCGGCCAAAGATGTGATAGAGGAGTCGTTGATAAGTTCGGCGAGTAAAATTCTTCCCGAGAATGAGGCAAAGTACATAAAATCCATCAACGAGATACCGGAAGGTTGGGTCGCTGATCACGCCAAACATGTAAGCTTTCAGAAAACGGTTTCTACGACCCTGAAGGGTTTGATTCGAGCTGTTTTGTTATTCTAGGTGACCAGAATGCTGCCGGGCGGGATGTGGGTGTTGGGAATATTCGTAGTCGGTCCTGCTGATATTTTTGGAGACACTAATTCCGTCGGCAGACTCCGATCTGTGATAGTTTCGATCTACAAGCACCTAGGGTCGAATAAATTTTTGTACGGGAACAATAATCAGGAGAATCTTATCCTGCACTTCAACAGCGTTACGCAGAAGTGAGCATACGACCGTGAGACCCAAGAATCTCGTTCTTAATCCACCAATTTCCCTCCAGGATATCCTGCAAATCTCTAGACGCCGGTCTCGGAGGAATTCTCAAACCTGCGGACTGGAAATTTCAGGCAAAAGCCACAAAATGGCATCAGCTTGAGGCTCGAGTCGACTTTGACCGCCTGTTTCCTATCCCCGTTGATGATGTACCGGCTACTTTAAAAAAGCAACTTCAGGTACTCGGATACCGAACGAATAAACCACCGATGATTATAATTCATTATTCATGAGGGACGTTTCTTCACTCAATTTCATTTCTATTTGTATTTTGTGTAGGGGATTCTCTCCAGTATATCAGAGACGGTGGATTCAGCAATGATTGTTATCGAAGGTGAGCCGAGGGCTCTGGAAGAGGCGGTAGAGGTTGTTGGAAAGAAGAAGAAGGACAGGAAAGAAGCTAAGAGCAATAGCGAGACGGGATCGGCTGACAAAACGCTCCAAGTCAGCATGTACATACCCTGCGTAAGTTCAGGTCGTGATACTGCCAACTTCATAACATCGCTAAGCGAGAAACTTGACAAAAACCCAAAATTTTTCGCAAAATAATCTTAAAATTAGAAACAGTGGCTCGGATATGAATTTTCGAATTCAAAGTCCCGAAAAAATGAAACAAAATCCATAAGATTTGCTCGGCTTTCTTCTACCTTGGCTCATTTCGTTCACTAAACTGTATAAAATATATTTAAATAACAAAAAATTGCAAAAATGAAATATTAGAAACAAATTTTTGTGCGATTTTATATTTTCAGATCTCAAACTGTTCAGAAATTGAAATCGAACTTTGAATTGAATTTTCGTTTTTAATGTCTTGAAGAAAAAAAAGAACAGTCAAACACGTATTTTATTAATATATTTCTTTTCAGCCTAAGAATCCGAGCTCTGATATACTGATAACATCCTGCAGTGCTACTATGCGATTAGTCGGTCAAGTCGTGAGCAGGACTTTCGTTCACCAAAAAGCTACCATAGAAGAAGCTACAGCCGCAGTCAAACAAGACATAATGAGGTCTTTGGCGAGTCGATTAGAGATGCACTGGGACAGTTTGATAGAGGAAGAAAACGGGTCTCCAGAAGGTGATATAAATCGTCAAATGCTCCCCCTCTTGATTCTTCAAGGCAGATTTATTGGAATTCTGACTATTCTGATTTTCAGAGAACGTCACCCTCCACGAGCCTCCGAGGAGGGTTTTGGTCGCTTTGCCACAAAGCAGGGTAACTTTGTCAGATTATTTATTCCCTGGCGAGGGGCCGCAAGAGGCTCTAGTGTCTCTCCAAGAACTTCTAGACTTGGAAATGCAAGAGAGTAGTGTACAAAAAGAACTCGAAGTCCAAGCCGGTGAGTCTGGGCAGGAAATGGAGCAGATTCAGACCCAGAGAGACCGAATCTTAGACTTTTAGCTCCGGTCTTATCTGGGGATTAGGCAAAGACGGTTCTTGCGACTGAGTATCTTATCTATAAATGTTAATTCTCCCCAGATCCTTCGGAGTTCTACACCCAAAACACCGTAGACAGTGGGGCAGCTGATAGTAGTGAAGATTCGTCGCAAGACCAGCAGTATATCGTGTATATAGCAGGTATCAGCGTTGCGATCTTCGTCCTAATAGTCGCGATCGTCGCGAATCTTTACTGACAATTTAAATCGAGGAGGGAGTTTTGATTATCGATCGTTACTGTATCTTGTATGATTTAATTTTGAACGAGAATAAAAGATAATTGTACATTTCCTGTAGAGTTATGCAGCAAACATTGTTGTCAAGTCGAAGAAAAGAGAAAAAGCAGAAGGTATAATAAGGGAGTCGTTGATAAACGTACATTTTTTTATATTTGAAAACAGCCAATGAAAGAAAAAATTATACATAATAGAATTCATGGGTATATAACATATGCATAAGCTGTTTCCGTTGAATAGATTTATTCAATTATCATTTTATTTTATTGGCCAAACAGTGCATATCATGGAGTAGCGGTTTAGTTATAAACGAACAGACTTATAATTAATTAATACTATCGAGAGACAAAGTTTAAAGCTCTACTTGTAAATGTTAATCAGAGGTGTTTTATCTATGTTGTGTATTCAACAAATATTTTTATAATATTGACACTAAATAAATGTAAAGAAACGGCGGTACGAATATATTTAAATAAAAATCTTTCAACGCCCTATTTACAGTCTCCTCTCTTGATCGTATCTATATTCTTTGATAAAACCCATTTCTAACTGATTGTGAAACTGATTTTATTAGTTGCAAATGAATTTTGTCACTAGAGTCATTAATCGAATTGACTGAAGTCTTGTGAAAATCCTGAAAAACCCTGCGAATCCTTGAATATAATTTATCTGAAACCCTTGACATTATTATTTACAGCTATAAATGCATTAGTTCAAAATTCCTCATTAATTTCCGGGGTCGAAGCGCATCAGGCTATGAGTCATAACTTTCGTAACAATTACGCGGATTAAAAATAGCAATTATACAACGGTGATAATTAAATTCAACGATTCATAGAATTCGTATTAACTCCCGCCGTTCGATTGCAGCTGAAGTAGTTCTCGAAATCGCCGCTTTGAATTCATTCCCTATTTGTAGAGAGCGCCACCGAAGCCGCGATATAACGGCACCTACGAAATATTCAGAAACTAAACGAGTGTCAGAACTAAAAAATCTATCCATCTCGAACCCCGCGAGTATTAAAATAAACAAAAACTCTACTTCGCAAGCTTCAAGATCGTTTAATAACATTTGCAAAAATTTCCAGCCAAATTTCATCGCTTTTGCAGCCTCGTACGGCGTTCAAATCTCCCGCCTACGATTCGGACAGGCGACAAAAACGCCGCGGCTGAAAGTAGTGCCGACGTGACAGCTAGGTCAAGGACGTTTGTACAAACTCTGAGATTTCCTTCACCGATGATAACAAGACGATGCTAAAAAATTCAGTTTCGGTCTCTGCAATCGATCAATCATCCCAAATACTCGCTCCATAACTTCGATACGGAGTGTAAAGTGTATAAAAAGCACGTGGATCCGCGTCTTGAGACAAGTAGTTACCCAGCTAGGTCAAGCTCAGTGGATACAAGGCTGCGTCGATCGGCGCTCGGTCTCAGATCCCGCAGTCGTTCGCGTGACGCCGTTCAACGCTAGGTGTTTGATAACCCCGCGGTGTTTGCGCAAAGATGTGAGCAAATATTGCTATGCCGTGAGCGATAATAGTGGAGAAAATAGTAACAGCGAGAGAACCTCGAGCCTAGTTGATCCTGTGCGCATATCAAACGAAGTGAATTCGCGCATTGCGCGATAGTCGGACCATCACCGCAGCTCGAGAATATCGTAGCGCCTCTCGTACGAGTGGTGAGAGTTTCCGGAAATGAAACTTGCAACAGGACAAAGCCCGTGCCCTCCCTTGTAATGCTACAGGGCCCGTGGCACTCTTAAAACCCGCGGTGATAGTCGATGTAATACAAAAAATAAGACAGAATAAACAAAAAAAATCGCATGTCAAAGACGGTGGGTCCCGATAAAAGTATGATCGTATCGAGATAAATGTATCGAGTAGCGGTGTTAAGTGAGAAATGTATTAGCTAGCGCGGTTGCTAGTGGCAGGTCGCACGGGTCGGACGAGAATGTGCCTGAGATGGACGCTACAAAGGCGACTTCCGTTAGCTAATTAAACGCGAATATATATATATATATATATATATATATTATCCCCTTTTTTTTCTTTTAATCCTCGCTATATACGTTTTTTTGTTTTCCTCCTTTTCTCTCGCGTATTAATCGCGCGGTGTTGGAGTGTGGATCGTAACCGAGTTACGAGGATGAAAAGGACAGTGTACGGTATCTCGTGAGAACGATTATTTGTATATTGGACTGTTTAAAATACCGATACTAGAAACTAAACAACGTCGACAACAACAACAACAAAAAACTTTGTATATCCTCCGATCGAGAATATACACCGTGCATCAGATGCATTGTTGGTGAGTGACTTGACGCAGTGACATGTTCAGAGAACTAGTGAGTGTCGAGGTTACTTCACGGCTCGTCTCGGAGTCCCGTCGTTGTTGCGTGTCCTGGGTGTAAAAAATTGATAAAATTAAAAAACTCTGTTTATTAGGGATATCGAAAAGACGTATTACGACATTTGTCGCGTATATCGAAATATTTTATTCCATTTTTTTTTGTCCATATTAACAATCTAGTCCGATCGGTGCCTTCTGGCATTCTTTATTTTTTATTTTTATTTTTATCTCGTTGTCTTCTTTTAATTCTTTTAATATTCACAGCACCGTTTTATTCGGTGTCTTGGAATGAAAATCACCGTGTATCGCGAGGTTCTACGATACACATTCTACAAACACTTCGAAAATTACATCATTTTGTGTACGTGTGATTGTCCCTTAAGAGGTGATGGTGTCGTTGTTGAATTATATTCTCATCCCTTTTTCAATCCCTGTAGAAAAATTGACAAGACTTATCGTACCACTGTTCGGTTATTGAGATTTTTTTTACTATTTTCTATTTTATACACGCTATATTATTAGTGCGAGTACCTGTGAAACGAAGAAAAATAATAATAATAATAAGCAAAAAGTGAGAAGTAGAAATTTTTATTATCGAAATTCATAATCAATCCGAAGCCATCGTAAGCTGTGAACGTGGTCTTTATCATGCGGCGTGTTTCAAGGTCTTCGTAGCATCTTGAGATCGGAAAATTTGTTGTGTGATCGTTTTGTTGATATATATTTCTTTTGTGAAATACCCTGTGGTGAATGTGGTGTAGATATCGTTGTTTGTGTTTCGGGGGTTTAACGCCGAGCGAAATAGTTACGGAGACAAAAATCTACTGCTCGACGATCGATCAAAATATAAGAGAAAAAGAGAACGCCTCCGGCTCGAGGAAGGCGAGAAGAGCCTATGTTCTGCGAATTGATGGGTATATGCTTTTCCTGCAGGAGACCCACTACCAGCCGACTAAACAACAAAATATCGGAACACATATCGGCGTCGGTTACACCCCTCCATGTTTGTCTTGAAGAACAAAGAGGACCAGAACTGGGCTCGTGTGACGTCGCCGCTCGGAAGCCACAGGTGAGACTCGATCACTTTTTTTCAATCTTCCCCACTTATTATTAACATTTTTACCATCTCTACAGATTAAAAGTGCCGGAGAAGGTGGAGCTCGAGGACGAGGCGGAGGAGGGAGGAAGGCTGAAACAGAGGGCGGCGGGGAGGGCGAGCTAAGGCACAGCCAACTTAGCATGGCAAACACCATCAGTAACATGAAGATGACAAACCCTATCAAAGGGCTGGTCAGTAAGCGGAGAAAACGATTCACCGAGGACGGATTCGATCTTGATCTCACGTGTATCCTTAAATTGATGACAAACTTCCCTTTTCAGCCGCTTCGGGAGATTCTAACATTCAGGACTTCGATATTTCAGTATTTTGATTCGTCAACGTCTCTCGCTTGATTTTTTTCCTTGAGGATTGATCCTCGAAGATTTTGGATTATCACGTTGTTCGGTGGAGTTTCCACGCTATCACCATTGTATCATTTCCTGACTTTAGATAGTCAAGTTTCAAGCCGGGAAACTACTCCTGCTTTTGTGGTTTCGAAGAGAGCAATGTGTATCAGATTGGTTTAACGATAATTGCTATAGTATGCGTGAGATACTTTGTCAAGGACAAATCGCGATTTATATTGTCTCATAACTTGCAGTATTACGTTATTCGTATGCATCTTGCGATTCATTGTTTCCGAGCCACTAGACGAATTGGTATAAATACACGATTATCTCACTTACCGATCACGCTCGAGGCTCCAAATCACTTTTCTCACAATTCCTTGGTCTCGTTAATTGCCTATAATCGTAGAACCTTTGTGATACGTTGCAGTTGTATTTTATATTTCTCCGAATATAAGTCGATATAAATAAATTTACAATCCATTCTTCGCATACAACTAGCAATGTGACTCGACTTAAAAATATACTTGGATCAATATCTCCAGTTTAACTCGAGTCCTGTTACTAAATGTGTTCAAAAAATGCAACGTTATCGATAAATATGCTCTTGAGACGATAATTAAGTAGAAATACAACTTTTTCGACTTCCGGACGATAAAAAAGTAATTTTTGAAACATCTTCAATATAAGTTGAGAATGAGTTTCGAATGAGCTCCAATTAATCATTTAGAGAATAAAAAAAATTGAACTTGATGATCCTTGACTATTTGCCGCCATCGAAACAGACATAAACGACAATCTGATCGCTATGGGTTTTCCTGCGGAGAAACTCGAAGGAGTCTACCGGAACCATATAGACGACGTTGTCAAATTCCTTGAATCGAAGCACAAGGACCACTATAAAATTTACAATCTGTAAGTATGCTTTGATGAGATATACAGCCTCGATTAGGTCAATGAGCTAATATTCTGAATTTTTCCTTTTAAAGCTGCTCCGAAAGGTCCTACGACGGAAAAAAGTTCAAACTGAGAGTGGCAACCTACGCATTTGACGATCACAATCCGCCTATGTTATCACAAATCAGGCCTTTCTGCGACGACGTTCACTCTTGGTTGTCTAACGACAGA
The DNA here is from genome assembly GCA_018257835.1 of Euura lappo. Classification (NCBI taxonomy): domain Eukaryota; kingdom Metazoa; phylum Arthropoda; class Insecta; order Hymenoptera; family Tenthredinidae; genus Euura; species Euura lappo. Next base: position 275,502 of record JAEUYN010001579.1, on the reverse strand, counting down.
GAAAACGTCGCCGTTGTTCATTGCAAGGCCGGTAAAGGTCGTACAGGCGTCATGGTATGCTGCTACCTCTTACACAGCAAGCAGTTCAACACCGCCGCAGAGGCCCTCAATTTTTACGGAACTAAGAGAACACACGATAGGTAAAATACGAGTCTTTTCATACTGACACAGGGTGTCTAGCTGTCGGGGTGATCTGGAAGAACCGAGAAATGTCATGAAATTCAGACTCATATCCTGGAATTTTTCCATTTTTCAACTACAACTTGTACAATTTTTTAAAATACTGTGCAGGAATAGTCAGGGAATAGTCAGGGAAAAATCAGGGAATTCCACTGATCCAGAGAAAAAGATTTATCTTTTATGGTAGCGTCGACCCTCATTCTATAATTTCAAAAACACAATCCTAACACATACAGAATCACACTTGTTAAAATCTAAGTTGAGAATTTCTTGCTTTTCGTGCACTGGAACAACTTGACATTATTTGGATTTTTTTGAAAAAAAATACGGAAATAATACATTTTTGGCAGCAAAATCCTCATTCAAAAATTGTGGAAAACCGGGATCTTATTTTTATCATTTATTCTTCCACCATCAGAAAAGGAGTAACGATACCCTCGCAGAGGAGGTACGTCGGCTACTACGCATCTCTGATGCAGGAGGAGCGTCTCTACGAACCTGTTAATCTGATTTTGCAACAAATCCGATTGGATCCAGTTCCAATATTCAACGGAGGCCAGGGATGTGAGTGTTGCGGCATTGTTCGTCAAAAATGCTCGAGTTATACTCTAATCCCAATCTTCGTCATTACAGATCTTTATTTTGTGATATCTGCCGCTAACGAGAAGATATTCGCCTCCGAACCATACGAAATAAAAAAAGGCATGCATTCGTTATGCATACCAATCACAAACAAACAAGTAGCGCTCTGCGGGGATATTCGAATAGACTTCTTCAATAGGCCAAAAATGAAGCGGAAAGTAAGTATCGGCTGTTTCAAACGAGACGACGAGAAAAATTCCCCGTCTAATCTAATCGACTGTCTTGTCCAACAGGAGAAAATGTTCCATTTCTGGTTCAATACCTTCTTCGTACACGAGCACGTATCTACCGAGTACGACAACGGGGATGAGAGTACCAACTCGGCTAGATCTGCGAGGGCTTTGAGCTGCGACGGTACCACCATGGAACTGCCGATGGTCGCTCACTCCAAGCCGAGAACCGGATCTCTGGCCAGTTTAGGCCCTATGCCTCCGTTGCTCGTGTTGAACATAGACAAAGCTGGACTGGACGACGCGCACAAGGACAAACACCACAAACTCTACAGTGCGGATTTCAAAGTGAGACTTTTATCCGACGATATGAAAATATGATATATCAATTCCGTATTTTTTACTAAATGTCTTTCAATGTCTTCTAGGTCAGCTTGTTCATGCATCGAGTCGCTACGGGCATCCAGACGGTTCCGGACTCTGATAGGTCGGACAGTACCTTGGGAGGGGGACTCGACGACCCGGAGACGCCTAGCGAGTCTAGCGACGGATCCAGCAGCGAGTGCGATACGACCGGAGACGAAGAGGGCTGGGAGTCGGGTGAGTCATCTGCATCTCTGGTGGTCAGTCATCCTCCACTCACACTGAGCTCTAGCCAGACACACACGAATACCCACCACAGGGCTAGTCTCAGGGATACCGCTAAAAGCTTACTGTCACGTGGGGAAAAGGGTAGGAGTAGCCATAGAGAACGTGCAAATAGTGTTAAACGTTCTTCTACGTTCGTTAGATCCGCTACACTCGATACGTAGTTCATCTGTTTGTTTTTGGTGAAAATATTTCTTTTCTTTACTTTTCTTCGTTATATCACGTAGTTCGACTATGAAATATCGTTTGTTTCTATCTATTTCGAAAAATGATACCGTCGAAGCGATCGACTTCTTTTTTTCGGTCCCACAAAAACTAAATAAGTCATCGTTCATCGATATTTTAAACTATTCAAAGATCTGTATGAACATAGCAAATTGAAAGCCTCGTAAATCTGCGCGAAAATTCATCAAATCTGAGAGAAATGCATGTTATAATATTTTAAGCGAAGCGATCGCTGTGTGATCTTTGGCAAGTAAGAAGAAATAAATTTTCTTGAAATTACTTGCCTGCGTTTTGAAATAACGCGATTTGTAACTTACATAACGGTAGTATTTATAATAGCGAATATGAATCTAGTATGAAACGGCTATTGGAATTGCATGTGGGTTTGTTAGAGAATACAATTTTAGGCTTGTAGTTAATTGTGGAAATTGATAAATGAGGTAAGACTGTGAATTTTTATTTATTTTTTTTCCTGTCGGGATTTAATAATCAAGAATTTGATATTCAATTAATATTACAATATGAAATTGAACTATCAAATTCAATGATCTTACACTTTTTAATTTCTAATAGATCGATTCACATAACAATATGAATCGTATAAACTATATAAAAAAATCTAACATCCCTGAGACAGTGTTAAAAAAAAAAAGTCTGTAAATGTACGACGAGTTTACAAGATAACTGAATTCGTTAACGATTATAAATATTGACGTTATATTAAAATTTTTCATAATTATATTATATAATGTAGTAGCGGTGTAAATATTTTTGATTTTATCAAAGCGGTCATAAAATCGAAATCTTTCACCAGCTCATTTCTCATCTTTCGTGTATCGCACAGAACTACATATGTATATCGTATGTAATTAATTTGGATATTAGCCTCGATTTTTCATTATTGTTATTGTTATCACAAACTCCACGCACATCGATTTCGACACGATGGAATAGACTTTCCATTCTCCTCAGATCTATTAGCACGAGGTCGGTAACGAAAGCTTTCGATTTCGGTTCTTGATACATAGTTGATTACTGATTAATATTATTTTTTTTTTTTTTTTGCCCGATGAATATAAAAGATGAAAACAACAAAAATTTAATATTTTTCATTTGTTTTTATTATGTGTATATTATAAAAAAACAAACCATAAAACCCACAGATGAACTGATACCCTTGTATGGAAAAGTAAAAGAAACTCAACAAACAGGAAGTTGACGTAGAGAAAAACAAAAAAACACGATGTACAGACACAACACCGATTGTCTTTCTATCTTCTAAATAATTGAAGAAAAACAAAACAAAAAACAAAAAATCAATGTATTGAGAATGAAAAAAAGAAATACAATTGATAAATAATAATAATAATAATAATAAAAACAAATTATATATTTTTAGCTTAGTTATTTACACGTAATTAATTGTTATGATGGTATATTAATTAATTGAGTATAAATGAAGAAAAATGAAAAAAAATACAAAAAAAAAAGATACGAGCATTCGGGCTGAAACTAGTTTCAGGATGCAAAAAAATTTGAATGGATCGTGTTAATTAAAAGTAAATGTTGGTGTTGAAAATAGGATTGTATAATATTACTTAATTGCTTCTTTGAATTATCATATTTAACAGAAATAAAGGAATAAAAAATACAAATCAAAAGCAATTCAACCTATATTGAACATCGGTATCATAGCGATAATACAAAAAGAACAAAGCTAATTTTTCATGCGAAAACCGTAATCAAGCGATATGAATACCGACGAACAGGTGTGCCGAAATGATAGTACGAAAATCCTGATATTCACATTAAATTGTGAATGTAATATTAAACGTAGAAGTAACGTAATATTTCAACGACTCAATATTGAGTTCTATTATTTTGTCGAAGGATTTACTTCGTTCACGGTCAGCTTTTGTCTCTTTTAATTAGCTTTGTGCAAAATGAAGACGCTAAAGCATAAATTTCTTCATTAAATAAAACAGAATTTCAGAGAAATAAGACACCATGAAAGTGTCTAAGATTTATAGAGTTATTAAAGGAATGAAGGATATGCCATTGTGATTAATTATTATTTGTGGTCGGTGAAAAAGTGTGATGAGCCCAAGCGGAGCAAGAAAGCTCAAATATATTTCTAATAGATATTCAAACCGTATCCGTGAAGCTAGTATCGCCATAGCTCAATAAAAAGAATTATATATATATAGATTTTGTATATAATTAAGCACAAGTTGATTACTATTGATGTATCGATAACATTTGATTTTTATCATTGAAAACAAAAAAAAAAACAAAAAAAAAATTGTATATAGAATAAAAATTTGTAGGGTCTTGATATTCAAATTCTGTTTATTATTCAATGCACTATTTTTGGCCACATGGAATGAACTCTCTTTCTCTTTCTCTCTCTCTCTTTCACTCTCAGCTTTGGGTATATTTCAATTGATCATTTATTCGATATAACTAAATAATATTTTCACTCGACCGCTAGATTTTTAGAAAATATATTGTTCAACAACAAAAATTTTTAATCCATCGGACGGATATTCCACATTTTTTATTATTATCTTCAGTCATTTGTTAATGAACCAGTCTTTATTTTCACGTCTTACTATGTATGTAGTTTAATTTAACAAAATTATAATAAATTATCTTTTCGTCGAGTCATTTTTTCTATTGGTGTTGTACCTATTTTTTTCTTTTTTTTTTTTTTTTATAGTCCGCGTAACTTGTGTCAATATCATGTGATTATTCAAGTGTTTTTAAATCATTAAATTTAGCGGTTTCTCAATATCCTATTGAGTAATTGTGTGTAAATTAAATTATACGAAACCCCAAAAATTAAAGTGAATATCGACGCTCTACTGTATTGAACGTGATCCGATTGTTTTTTTCTCTTATTATTTATTTATTTTTTTTGTTGTATCGTTGCATGCTGATAATCTATACGTAAAATAAATAATTACAAATTTCAATATTGCCATATTTACATAATCATACAGAATCTAGATACAATAATCATTGTATTGTATAATGATTATATTGTGATATTATTATACTGATTATTATCATTATGTTAATTTTTTTTTTATTTTATTTTATTTTTATTACTTCTAATGCTACATTGTAATTCTGTAATTATTGATATTTTTCACGATAAGAATTTATATATTGTAATTATATAACGGCACTTTTTTTCTTTGATTTTTTCTCAATAATTATTATTATTATTATTTTTTTTATTCTTTCAAAAAATTTTTTTTCATGTAATTCGTATGTTATCTAATTATTTTAACTCCTCTTTAATCATAGTCTATGTGTAGGTGTATAATTTTTATCATATGTAGTTATTATCTTATATATATATATAAAGTAAATAGTTGAATTAAATTAAATATTGCATCACGATTATTATTATTAGTTTTTTTTTTTTTTTTTTGGTACACACATGTATCATATTTCAATATTGTATTTATCGTCAGATTATATGTATAGTAGGTAGTATCAGATATTATGTATATGATCAGCGTTTTTGGTGACAGAGAGAAAAGAAAAAACAATTTTTATTTCTTTCGTATCGATAATCAGTGTTTCAATTCAGATTCATAACTGGATATTATATATACATACATATATATTTTTTATCGAATCAATTCACCAAACCGAGCTGAAAGAAAAAAAACTGTCACTAAAAACGTACCCTATTAATTTTGCTAAAAGTGCTCTCCTCGCCGCACGCTGGTATCGCATGCTACATGCTTGTGCATTGTATCAGAAATGAGGTTTTTTTCAAATTAATCGTTAGTGTTATTTTTTCGTAGATAAATATATTCATAGTCTTAATTTATGAACGTGTAACGAGAAAGAAAAAGTGTTGGTAGAAAAAAAAAAAGCAATCACCACTATTTCAGTAACGTTACTATTCTAGGATTGAATTAAATATATTCGTTGTGGTGATATGATCAATGAATTGATGAACATCTCTGTGTCTATTCGCCCCTAGTGGATTTGGATCAACGAGTCGGACGGTACCGTCTTCTATCCGACGGAGGAATGATAGATCTTTTGTGAGCTCTTCGTTCGTCTCCTCCGTTTCTCTTCAGACTACAGTACTTGGTTCACATAAATAAATAAAAATATTTTAGTCACAGATTAACGTGGGCAGTTTGGTTATATTTAACGCGAAGCATCTGACAATCACAAATATCTCATTTTGTGGGCGTTAAAAGTAATTTTTGATTAAAAGTTATCAACGTTGTGTCAGTCGCCAGAGGCTATCGTCCGACCACTTTACTCCGTGGCTAAAATTGTTTCAATTATAATTTCTCAATATTCTATCATTATTATTTTTTTTTTCTTTTCTTGTAAAAACGAATTTTCAATTACTCATTACCATCCACAACGAGCTTAATATGGTAAATGAATTAGAAAAAACAAAAAAAAAATCTAAACATTTGAAAAAAGTATGGATCCTAGCTTTACAATTAAACTAAAGCATTGAAAATGGATTCTGTGCTGTTCTATACAAATCCGTTGAATTTCAATTATTTATTTATTTATTTATTTTTTCCTAATTGTAAATTCATAATCTATCATTTGTAAAAAAAAAAAAAAAAAAAAAAAGAATGAATCAGGAATTAATGGCTTAATTTTTCTTTTTGAAATATTAATTACGTAATCAAAGAAGTGAGAGACTGTACGTAATCAAAGCATAGAGGAAAAAAATAATACATTGTCTGCGAGACACAAGAAATCTGATAAAGATAAGAAATAAAGATTATAAATAATAGCAAGCATCGTTACACAAAGAACACAATTTTTTATATAAGGACGGAACGGAATGAGAAGTACATTAAAAAAAAAAAAAAAAAAAAAAACAGAAAAGAAAAAAAAAGTATATTTTCGTAAGGAATAAATAATTGTAAGTCAATAATAAATGTAGTGAGAAACGTTCGTATTTGCCTCTTGAGCTCAGAATTGGGGTTTGTACGCGTATTGATCTCGCTTACACCCCGTTTACCTACCTCAGAGATTCTGAGTGATTAAGAGGGAATTCGTAACGTAACAAAAAAACGTTGCTTCGTTCGCCGAGCTGAAATTATCCACTGAATTTATAAATTTCAATCGATCCAATGAATGGGGGAGAAACTAAAATAATGATATCAGTGTTTTTTTGGCTCGGCAATTAGTTTAAAAAAAAAAGAAGTATTTATTGTAACGTAGAGTATAGAGCATGCAATACCAGGTCGATATCGAGCTTAACCATTGTACCCCAAATTTGGTTGCTAAACATTACTTTCATTTTGCGCGTTATGCCTATTTATTTTTTCTTTCATATATTCATTCATTCGCATAATGAAATACGTCATCTATTATGTATCTCGTGATTTTTATCATTAAGTGTGTTGTTTGTTCTTTAATCATCATCATCACAAGTCTCTTTATCGCATACATAATATCGAGGAATAAAATTAAAAGAGAGAAAAAAAATCTTTTACCGTCATTCTTTTATACGATTTATAAATAAGTTTGTTAAAAAAAGAAAAAAAAATCATTAATACTGTCAATAATTGACCAATTTACCCAATTAGGATTACAGGTTTCATTATAATAGAAAATAGTAATATTATAATTATCAATGTTTTGATACGTGGTGGTGAGCCTCAATTTACTTGATTGATCGATCAATTTAATGTAAGAATTGCAAAGAATCGATACCCCGATAATCATTTTTTAATCCAATATTAAGTCGTAGCAAGTTTTCAATTATCCTCGTATGAACATGTACGTTTTATTTGTTATAATTATTTTGATAAATGGGAATTGATTCTTAGCTCGTTTCATATTACACACACACACCCAATTATACATATTGATTAATTAAAATTTAAAGTCATAATAATTATCAGTTGGTGATATATTTAAATTTGGCACTGGCATGAATTTTTTTTTCAATGGAGCGGTCCTATTCGAACAAAAATGATTGCTTTTAAAAAAAAAAAAAAACGTACCAATTGCTAAGAAAATGACAAATCTATTAACAGATTTTTTTATTACATTGATCATAAAATAAAAAAAATTCAAAAAAAAAAAAAATGATCGGATTGCTGATAACGGTATATTCTATTGAATAAAATAGTAGTTAAACTAAATCATAAAATATGAGAAGATTTTCATTGTTTCGCATAAAAATTTCAAGTACCTAAATGTTGATAGAATTTAAACAATAAAAAAAAAAAAAAACAGTTCTTATGACAAGAAAAAAATGAATTGATATGAAATTGATAGTTATTGAAAAAAGAAAAATAATCATAATAATAATAATAATGATAAAATAAATGTTACTATGCAGTTTATTATAAGAGAATGTTTAATAATATATCGGAGCAGATTCCTTCCCTGAAATTTTTTACACAACTTATTATGTGTGAAATATTCAATAATACCCTATATACGAATGTTTTAGTAGTACTATTATCATACGAAATAATTAAAATGAAGTATACCAAAATAAATCATTGGTGGAAATATTAGTTAGATTTATGTACTCGTTAAACGGTAATTTGCTACTACGTTAGTTAATTAAAGAAACAAGACGAAAAAAAAACTCCTTAATTATTGTAGATCGCCGAATGTCAGTCTTGAGCATGATCTTGAATGACTTGGGAATTTTGTTATACCTCATATTAATTATGCTGTCCATTGATGAATAAGTTTAACGAGAGAGAGATAAGCAAAGTTTGTGTAATTAAGCGATGAAAGAAAATTCATTGGAAAAATGTGTACAATACTATGTATCTTGGCAGTGTACAATCTTGCGTAACTTTATACAATTATAGTGTATTTAGGGAAAAATTCCTGAATGAAAATTGCTTTTTCATTTTCAGAGAGGAAAAACTCGCAAATATCCACTTTGTACAGCTATTGCCAATCAACTGAGTGTTGTTAAGTATAAGAATGTATATATAGTCTCTTTCGAATGTGAACTGAACAGTACAATCAAATTTATTGGGTCAATTTAGCAAAATTCTTCATTTTTCTCGCGGTTCAACAGGTCTGAGCGACAGGATTATCCGACTTGTAGAAAATATACGTTTCGTTCATAGTTAATGATACGATATGGTGTAACATTTATATTTTTTCACTCATGAAAAACAAAAAAAAACTGTAATATACTTGATCCAATGTTTTTAATTAAATCAATTCTCAACGTGGAAAAATCAGAGTTGGATGCATGTTACTGAAAATGATCTGCTACTTTGATGATTAAATATTATCACGTCTGATGATAATTTGAGTTTGAGAAGTAGAAGTAAATTTCCTCCGTAAGACAATAAATAATAACATCGGTGGATAATTCCTTTCGACACGTCCATTTTTCTTGCATCAATCTTAAAATGAAAGAATTTTATTTGATTTTCGTTTTAATCGTATTTTTAACAAATAAAATCTAGTTGTCTATTATTAGAAATAAAGAAACGATTGTCATATTCAAATCATACATATACTTCGTATTCTGCCCCATAATTTCTTCTCTTTCATGCTTCACTGGGATAAATAAATGAAAAATACATTTCTAATTTGTGTATATCATGCTTTTGTAAGTGAATCATTAATCATACTGTACAATAATAATTGCATGAATATTTCAGTCATTAAATTTATGCTAAATATTCTTCATTTTCAGCTGTTTTTTTTTTCTTCTTCTTTTCTTCCCTTATTAACGCTTATTGTATTTTGATTTTCATATTACTTATTCATCAATTACTTTATTTATAACCACCTTTTTCTCCGCATTTTCATGCCTTATTGCCTTTGAAAATTATTTTTAATTATTGCTTATCAAATCTAACAAAACTATTTGATTTCAATATACAATAATGAAAATTTTACGTTTACTCAAAATCACAATTCAGTTTCCAAACTTGTTCTATAATCTTGTATTAGGTTTCGATTATCGGTGGCGTCTGTGTAGTTTGAAAAAAATAAATGGTGTTTTTAGTGCAAATTTTGAATAAATGTAAACAAATTATTGCAAAAAAAAAAATAAAATTAGATGAAATTTTGAAGAAAAAAAGAAAAGATAAAAATTGAATTGTGACTGACGCTGGGTTTGCATTCCAGGGGAATCGACGTACTTGTGACTTTGAGACATGACTGATGGCGGGCCAATCAGAGCTTAATCCTCACGTACGATTGTTCAACCCCAGACTGCAACGCAACAACTGCTTGACTACCAATCGATCAATCAATCAATCGACAAATCAACCATCGCATCCTGCCTGACACCCGTTACGCATGCATGCTCTCCTACTTACCGGTACAAGCCCACATTGCATTGTCGTTAAGCTCATTGATTACTTTTTATTTTAATATAGGAAGAAAAAAACAAACAAACAAAAAAGTAAATAAATCATTTAACATTACATATATAAATAGCGATAATCTGCATTACTTACAGATGCTAATTCCTCATTCTCACTTTCATGCGGAGGGTATAATCAATTTGATTTAACAACCCTGAATCCACCTGTCTTGGAGTTGATAGAAGCATAAATTCAATTGTCTCAGTTATTTGGGAGTACCTATATTTTCAATTATGGTGGATCTTGAATAATTATCATTCCATATTGTATCATAAACTATTATACTGTTATAAGAGTTAGTGAAGATTGAACGTTTGAGCTATGAAAAAGCAAATGTCGCAGCAAAACCACAAATTAAGTTTTAAGGCGCTCATAAACGACGAGTTTTTACTTATATAGAATATTTGTTTAGGTGAATTTGAGTTGTATGAGAATTTTTAATAATTGACTTCTTTTGCAAAAGATTTGAGACTATCGAAGTCACCAAATTCGTTGATAAATGATCTTTTGGTTTCTAGTAGATGATAATAAAATTAGGAAAGTATATATCTCTCTCTCAGTGTCTCGTCGTTACATTATAATAATTGAACAGCGATCGAGCGAATATCACTTTCCAATTTATAAAAACCAGTTAGCGGCTCTTAACGAGTCATATTATTTATTTATTTATGTAAATCAAGGCACAAATTATCAAGAGTAATTTCCGACACTGTATTACTCGTTTATTAGTTAATATAGATGAACTTAATTAACGGTATGAATAAACTTTATGTTGTTTCAAAAAACCGTGTGAAATATTGCCAAGAAATTTTAACGTCATTGATTATCTGTTTTGACAGCAATTTAATTAAATTCAATGAATATTTGAAACGGGCCAGTTTGTCGGGTACAACAATAAAACAAAAATATATTATATATTCAAATCTTATTGCCAACGCACAATAACGATTTTAGGAAATTTAATAACAATCTTAATTAATTGTGAATTTGCGCGTAAAATTATGTGTAAAATGTAGTTTTTTTTTTTTAGAGAACGATAATGAATTTAACTTCTTTTTTTTCTCTAAATCATATCAGCGGGGAAAAAAAGAAATGAAAAACCAATTAGACAATAATGTGATATGTTCCCAGTGGCGCGATTAGAAGATTTTTCTTTATAATTATCATACTTTGGAGTATTGTTCAACGATGCAACGGTATAACATGTGCCAGGGCGTTGCAAAGAAATCACAACTGTACTGTTCTTTTATTTTTTTCTAATATTCGATTACCACCAGTTTAAAAAAAAAATAGTTCCATACTTTTTTTTGTCCCCAACTTTCTAAATTTATCAAATTTGTATTTACCTCACTCATTCAATTTCTCTTAGTAATTGAATCATATATATTCTGCTCTACGATGAACAATATACAGTTTGATTAATTCTTTGGCGCTTGGGTACAAAGTAATAAGATTGTAAGAGTTCAGCGAACAGTATGCTTCAAATGTATAGATATATGCAAGCATATAAGTGTATGATTTTTAAACATTTTTATTTATTATTATTATTTTCATTAATACTATTTTTTTTTCTTCTCTGTTTTCTTTAAATATTAACAAAACAATAATATCTCTTTTTTTTATTGTGTCAGCGTTTAGATTAATTATTTAATTTAATATTGTATCTACTGACTAAAAAATGCTTTTTACTCATTGAAGTGAGTCCAATTTTTTTTTTTTTTTTTTTTTGTCGTCTTTAATATTAACAACAGGTGGCCATGTTGTTTAAAATGAGTTTTTTTTTTCTTATTATGTTAGTAAAAAGGAAAAAAATGATGGAAACAAAGGTTCGGTTTTACATATTCGCTTTAAAGTTTTACTACAAACTTGAAGAAAGAAAAAAAAAAAGTGTTACCTCAGTGATCAGAAAAAAAATGCCCCAAACTCAGTTATAACAGCATTATAATTAAATAGAGAATAATTTAGATCTATGAAAAGAAAAAAAATGATTCGATGCGCTGTATTTGTTTTGAAATCATTCTGAACGTATTCATTCATGAATTGAATACTTTTACGTTGAGATTTCAATTATGTTAGAATTATATTTTACTGTGGATTTACTAATGTGTGTGAAAATTCTTGAGAAAACGAATTTAAATAGGCTTTAGGAATGTTCAATATTGGACGGCGGCGGTGACATATTTACTAATCAATCTAATTCAACAAACTTTTCTGATTATTTCATATACATTGAAGATGAAAATAAAAAAATGCGTTGCCATGTTGTCATGTTAACTTTCTTTCAAAAAAATAAACTAATCATTTGTAAATCCATATTTAAAAACAGATCAGAGCTGTGAATCAAGTATTTATACTTATTATGAATGACCTATTTTCATATTTACCGTATTGTTCAATTCAACCTATAGAGTACAAACAAGTTGACTTGATCTCACATAGATTAAAAAAAGAGAAAAAAAAAAATCTGTAAAAATTTAAAGTATGTCGTTTACTTCTTTTTTTTTCTCTCTCTCTCCCTTAGTTTCTCGTTTTAGCTGGAATTGTTTCTCTACTTCGAGAGCGAGAAACATTCTGAGTAAATTAACTTTGAATATTGCCAAAACAAGTAAAATGATAGAGAAATATCGCGTGTTTTGTACAATTCTGTGAGACTCGTAATACTATTTTTTTTTTTTTTTTTTTTTTTTTCAGTTCTAACTTTAATATCATTTTGTTTTCTTCTGTCTTGATAACTTATTCGAAATATATATATATATTTTTTTTTTCTATTTTCTTTCATGGATTATATTATTAACACTTGATTTGTATCGGTAATGTTTCTGCAATAGTGTAAAGAGCGGTCGATACACATTTGCAAAATGATACCTAAATTACGTACGAGTTTAGTGTGTAAAAGTGCACGATATCGATGGAAAGAGACTAAATCGCGTGATTAATTTTAAGTATCTTTCAAATATCGAAGTTATTATTTTTTTTTTTTTTTTATTACTCAATACTATCTCTATGATTGATTTCAAATACTCGATATTTTCTTTCCTTCGAAATCTTGCATTTCTAGCGTTATACTTTAATAATCTAACTTTATATTTTAATTTTTGACTCCGTATCTTAAATAAACAAACTTGAATTTACAAGCTTATCATTTATTTTCTTTCTATTCCATATTTCATTCATTTCCCGAACAGGCATATATCTTTATCGACTCAACAGCATTGGATCCACCTGATGTGCGAAAATGATGAGAAAAAAACTTGAAAAACGGTCTTAATTCAAAATCTGATTTTAATTATGCATCAATATACAGTATTTTTAACCGTAAAAATTATTGTAATACAACAAGAAACACACTAAAGTTACAATTTTAGAACCGTAGTCGATTATTAAAAATAATTTTTCTTTAATCGCTTCAAACTCGTCGGTGATTTAAACGATAAACATTTAGTACCCTGCACCCTGGATACAAACGCGTCAGGTAAAAGATAAGTATAATTAAAATCTGGTACGAATTATCTCCCCCTCCCTCGGCCCCGATTAAAACCGCCTCTTCCTCTTCCAGAAACTTTTCCCTTCGGAGGTGGCGACTTGGGTCTGAGCGCCTCGATCCTCTCTGTGCACCCCGTCGTTATCTGACCAGTCGAAAAATAGCTGGCGTGGAGGTCAGTGTTGAAATTAGTGTTTGTCAACTCCGGTCCAACGGTCAGCCAACCCGGTCTTATTGTACTGTCTCTTCCGAATAGATGTAATCTGTAAGCAGTGAATACAGAATATATTCTTATCGTTTCCTGACAGTAAATTTCTCCAATATTATTTAATTCTATCCGGAGTATAGAATTATTCACCGTCTTCTTCCGAGACAAAAGTGTTCGATGATGTGAAAAATTTCCACAGGTTTTTCTATGGAACCGTACTCCGGTTCTTCTGATATAATCAGGTCGATATCCACGTTGGCATGGATGAAATCTCCGTCGGTTGACCTCCGCACCGTTCCTTTGATACCCATCAGGCAATGTTCTTTCGTCCTTTGCAGCACTGCTTTGGTGTCTAGATTCTTACTGTGGCCAGGGTTGTTTATGTTCGTTCGAATCCAACAAATATCCTCGCATCTTCTGAAGCCCCATTTTCGGAGACAAAATCTACCCATGTCTAAACCGTCGCTGCTACCGCACCATAGGAACACGAAACTGCGACTCGCAGCTACTTCTCCTACGTCCAACTCCATTATCTGAAAAATTGGATTTAGAGAAAGATTTTGGTCTGGCAGAAACTGGAAAATATCAGGGAATTCGATATGCAAAATACAAATTTTTCATTCGGTATTTAGATAAAAAAAAATTGCTTCAAGTTAGTATGCAGTAAATTTATAGCCGATAAAGAACGAATATTCAAATTGGTTGAATATTTCCATTAAATTCGTGCAAATTAGAGACAAAAAAGCATTTGAAATCCGCCGAAAGAATTTCTGGTTCTCCAAAGAGTGGAATTAGCGAATAACGACGCCGGACCTGATCCCAATTCCAGAGTTGTACGTTGGTGGCTCCGCAAGTCCTCTGATACTCTTCGAGAGGTGGTTCGATGAGAATAACATCGAATTTACAATTAAGTTCCTTGAGATTGTAGCTCAACAAATCCGTCTTCATGTACATCGGAGGGGTCGCAGTCTCAGATATCAGATCATCCTTGAGTTTGATCAGCTCCCGCAGCTTCGGATACTCCTCAAACCTGTCCGCCAGACCAACGTCGCGTATAAAATTCTGCGGTCGTTGACCGGTGTCGATAAAATGCTGACAGTAGTCGTTATGGGGATTCGACGACTGCGTCCCCTGCGATAATAATTTTGAGAATTACAAAAATGATTCGTTGAATAACGCGATTGAAAATACCTTGAGGAACGTCGAGGAATCTTTGTAGACGATCTCGTTAGCGGATCCATTGTCGTCTTTATCCTTCGAGCTGTCATCAGACTTTAATATTTTGTCTCTTTTTTTCTGAAGTTCGTCTATATCGGTGCCTAAAACTTGTCTAAGTTCATCCACGCTCGATACACCGAGCTGAAAACAACGATTGGAATAGAAATCGACGATTGCGTAGCGTGTTTACTTCGGACATAACCTAAAAATTTGAAACAACGTCGGTTTTCAGGCCTCGACGGGACGAAAAGAGACACGATCTCATACCGTTTGGGCTAATAGCTTTTTTCTCTTCTTAGAACGCTCTCGAAGCGATTGTAACATCGTTGTTTATTTTTGTTGTGTGTAATAAGGTGGCCGAAGTGGACGACACTCGATGTGACAACCGTGAGAATAGTAACTATCAATTATCATAAACCTGCATGAGATTGACTAGTAGCGCGGTCTGGTGGAGTGGAGAAATAAACTCCGACAACAATCATTATTTTGAATTCTTGTTCCTATTATCGTTCGCAGGGAAAAGGTAAAATGATGAATTAGGCTTTCAAGAAACGAGATTGACGATTGTACAGTTTATTCATCCATTCTACATATCTCACATTTTATATTGTTGAATAAAAGATTAGAGCTTATCGCTTTTCATGGTGTTACAGGTACCACAGGCAGTACCAGCTACGTCAGTCCTCGACTACTTTTAGGTGCTTTTAGTCAATAAATCACTTCTTTTGCTACAGCTATACAGGGTGAGTTATCTCCGTGTCTGAACGAGGGAGGGGCTTATCACTGCCGATGCTCCGCCCCTTGGCGTATCAAAAACTGTTTTCATTCGAAAGTCAACAATATCTTACTCGATCAGACCAAGTATCGACGGCTTGATGTTGACTTAAATTGTGATAACAGTTTGTGATACGCCGAGGGGCGGAGCATCAGCAGTGACAAGCCCCTCCCTCGTTCAGACCCGGAGATAACTCACCCTGTATAAATTCAGCGTGGATAATCTGCGAGTTTCTTGAACAAGGATCGATAGGGTATCAATAAGAGGCTAAACATGAGGAAGGTTATACAGGGTGAACCCGCGACGACGCAGGAATAGTCTGAAGTTGGCTATAGAATCGAGAAATCGGTCCTGATTGGTTCAGAACTGTCTGAAAAGCTTGTTTCTCGATTCTAGCCAACTTCAGACCGTACCTCCGTAGGGAATTCACCCTGTATTTGAAGAGAAGAAGAATGAGAAGACCGATGCAACGATAGCGGTCCAATGAGTCGACGCGCCATTGCTCCATAATTGAAATAACGCGTCGCTTGACCACAAAAAATTTCGGTAAACGGATGTCAATAATTGTAGTCTTATATAGTTCGATGGAAAATCCATTCTTTCCTTCCGTCCTCCTCCCACTTAGCGCATCATTTTGGCCACAACAGTGGGACCATCCCGTTATAATCCTTAAATTACAATAATAATAATAATAATGACAATTTTTATTCTGACTCCAAATTCTACAGTTTTTAGTTTCACATACATTTTATTTAACATTTTATACTAATAAAAAATATTCTCTAATACATTATGCCTACTGTTTTATTCAAAGCTTACAATTGAATGAATAAATTTCCGTTATCGTTTGATATATTGAGTGTGAAAATGCATAGATAACGGAGGACCTTGCGGCTTCCGAGTATACATAGAATAATAATAACGATGTTGATAGCGAAAAATCGTCCATCCCAACATTAGTCAAGATGATGATCATCGGCGTCGATGTTGCGGATAGCGAGTTTAGGCGAGTTCAAGCGAGTCTCTGCTTGTGTTGATCGTGAGCCGCGTCACCCTCCTACCGACTTCCCATCGCCGGCCCCAGCGTTCCGTCGTAGACGTTAACGAAGAGTCGGAGAACGACAGTCGGGTTGAAAGCGTCGAGAGAATTGGTGCGTGGGACGTCACATCGCGCACGTACCGTAGTCGCTACTCTGTATAAACAAGCGGAGCTTTAACCGCGCGGGGAAAAAAAAACTGTCGACGACCAGACGGCGGCGGAGGAGGTGAGGTAAACCATAAAGAACAGAAAAACGGGCGCGAAATCGTCGTTACCGATCATTGCGTCACGGGCCGTAACGACTTTCGTGATCACCGCGATCTCGGGTTTGACGGTCGCGTGTCAGTGCGTGTCTTCGTCTGCGGGTAGGCTACCTACCGCAACGGAAAAAAGGTTGGACTGATCTGCGACTAGGCGATCACTGCGTTCGGTTAGCGTAGAGAATATTTCCGGACTTTATTTCACCCATAATTCGAGATCGTGGTTTATATTTTCCGAATTTTGATCTATTTTAGGCTTCTATCAATAGAAACGCTCTACCACCGGCCAGATATTCGTTAGGAACGTTTGCGGTTAGAGTCAAACAAGAATTTCTATTCTATTCGTTTTTGTTATTCGGTACGTATGTGCCCCTCGTATTATTGTACACGAAATTCAAAATTTAATCCGATTAACCTCGTTCGAGATGATTTGGTAAACAGGTAATAAAATCGTCCTTGGCACACAACGATCATGTTTATTTGGCCAATATATCCTCCTCAGAGCCTCCAAGGATCGAATAAATTTCCCTTCAGAATTTCGCCTCTGTTCAATAATCATTCTCGATTCTATTTGACACGTGTTGCAAGGAGAGTAGCTATTGTTTATTTATCATCTTCCATCCGAACTTTCGTTCTATAACAGCTGAGTATCGAATCTCTGAGAGTTACCATGTATCGTAATTCCCCCTTATCTTAGTGCCGAGAGATAGCGTCGAACATTTTCTGATAATCGTTGAATTGATCGTGAACTCATGTAGAGTCGATGTTACGTTTGAGAGTACCAGTACAGCGTGATTTAACAAATTCTCCATACTCCAAAAATCACTTTTCGTAAGGTTTCAGGCACGCGGTTGATCCGATCACGTCTTTCGACGTCTCATTTTCTTCGGAAAGCAATCCTTCATCGTGTAAACGAGGGAAATTGAAAACAAAAATTTCTGGACCAAGTTATCAGCAAAAGAGTGACTATATTGTCGCTCTTTTCCTCGTTTTCCTCGTTCAAACGACGAAGGATTGCTCTCCGAAGAAAATGAGACGTCGAGAGACGTAATCGAGTCAACCGTGTGCCTGAAACCTTACGACAAGTGATTTTTGGAGTATGGAGAATTTGTTGAATCCTGTGGCCTCGCGTTTACCTCTCTTACTGTATGGTTAGAGAGAAAAAATGTTCGCCATGGCGTTGTGTTGTTTCAAGTAAGACACGGAGACGTGTAATAATAATAACATAGACGCCGAACGTTCGTGCACATAGATACGGATAAATATATGCGCGCAGGTAAGAAAAACGTGGGAATGAAACGTGCAGCTGGTCATAGAACGACCTCTGATGTTATTTTCGCGTGTATTTCGTACCGTATGTATCTACAAACCCCGGCGCGCGTTTCACCTTTTAGTCTCATGATCGCATACACCGAACAAACGGAACAGAAATCTGACTCAGACCTCGATAGGTTCGGGACGTTCACGCTGTAAATATAAACAGAGATCATGCGAGACGAACTTTAATTCGTTTCCATTCGTACATCCTGATGTCGATTGGTCGTATGATGAATTAGAAAACAAGAGGTGCAGCTAGAGACTTGAAATAGAACAAAGAAATTTATGAGATCTGGTTCAGTGAGTCGGTGTAAAAGTGTGAATAATACAAATTAGTGGGTGTTTTTTTTTTTTTAGAATAATTTTTCTTTTTTTTTTCTCTTACAATTTTAGAGTCATAAATTGCATGTGTTGAAACGAAGAAAGAGAGTTTAATAAATAACAAGAGATACACAATAATCGTGAAAAATATGAGGCCCGATGAGTTGGTGCGGAGTTCAAGGGCGGCGGAAACGATGTCTGAAACTTCCGAGGGGACTGGAACCACGAGTTTGTCCGGAAAATCGGGATTCGAAAGCCGGGAAGAACTTAGAGACCTCGCTGCTGTTCTTGGTATCGCTGATCCGGAAGAACTTCAGCAGGATAGATTCAGAGTGGACCGTCGAAAGCTCGAGCACATGCTTCTCGGTGAGTTAGATAACACAAAATAATTATCGATTCAGGACGTAGGTATCACCATACGGGATAATCGCAGCGCTTGCAGATACAGAAACAAAAGGAAGCACGGATCATGGACACAAATCGATATTACATGCTGATTGATATTGTTAGACTTACCAATGAATTTTCCTGACCATTTTTCATGCGGTTTGTTCTCACTTTCAGAAACAGGTTTTTTGTCGTCAAATACGATCATTTTGATAGTTTTTCATAGGTCATATCCGAAAGTGGAGCCGATTTTCCTTAAATTGATTTTGCGAATTTGAAGACAACATAAATGATCGACATAAAAATCCTACTTTCAATTTTTTCTGACCTATTCCTCACAAAAATGCAATTTAGTCGGTGTGGATAACGTTTTTTGCGAATCGATTTTAGTTTCAGACGGGTGAAATAAATTTAAGGAAAATTGGTAAAATGAGCGTCTTTGAAAAGGGCATTTTTTTTAGATTTTTGAAAATAATGAACGGTCATTAAGAAACGAAAATTTCAAAGATTCAAAAGTGTTTTTTAACGTGAGGACAAACTGTACGTAAAAAAAATCACGAATCGGATTGATAATGATGAGGGAAATTCATTAGTCGAGTTGGCATGGAATGCCTCATGTATAATATGAACAACTCACATGAATCAATTTAAATATTGTTGTAGATCCATGACTGAATGAATCTCTTATCGGTTGACCGTGTTGAATTTCCGAAAGATAAAATATAACAATATTTCATGCAATTATCGTTACGAATACGTGATACAATCCCCATCAGTTGTCGAACAACTTTAGTCCTATCAACCGGTTGAGTGGTTTTTCACGAAATCCCGCAAGACTTTCTACAACGCTGGAAGATTCATTTTCAAATCGCATCAATTTACTTCCTGATGAATAAAAGAATGAAAAACCGTTTCTTAGACTCTTGTCGAATTCATCAGGGGTAAAATATTACACCTTTGATTTGAGGAGTTACCAGTAATTTCAAGTTCAGTCGTTTAACATTTCATCAAAAATATTGATTCTTGGTTTTAATCACGGTCTGAAGTTACTCCGGTAATTGAAACGAACTTTGAAAACTTCAAACTCCTTCAACGCTTTTTGTTACGTATAAAGTTCAGGCGAGAAGGGATATTTTTTACCACGTCGAGCGCTGGCGTCGCGTCGTCTTATTTACCTTCTAATATCAAATAGGCAAAATCCACTGTAAGAAATGTGGTGTCGAAGTAGGTCAAAGCTGAAGACTTTTTCACTTTTTCAATTCAAAACTAGGCACCGATTTGTGTCGCAAAAAAAGAACCAGGTAAATTAATTTTTGCAGGCTGATAAATTTTCAGTATCGACGAATCTACGATTTCATGTATGAAATAATGACAATATCAATCTACAGAAAATATGCAGAGTATGTCACTGCGGCAGGGATTCGTAGAATTTGCAAAGTGGTTTTTCCTTCGAGGTTCTAGATCTTTGTACCTTGTACAATGTGGTTAGTACCTCGATTTGTCAATCGTTTGCTATACTAGCAGTATTCTCCTCGTCATGATGTCGGATGTATTTGTAAGATGATTTTGTCAAGGTAACATCATACGATTCTCTCAGAAGGACGCGAGCGCCGAGATATTAATCGTTAGAGACACTAAAATCGTTCTTCTAGATATCTTTTATTTTTTTTTTAAATTCGCCTCTGATTTTCTCACTCTTACGATTATGATAAGGAAGATTAAAGTTTTATGCCAGAGTAAATAGGAACTTTGATTCAATGATGATAATAATATTCACTAAGGCTTTTGTGTCGATTTTTTTTATATATTCAATGAAACACATGAATTTGTTGCTTCAGGTTATAGAAATGCTAATTAATTAGCACAATAATATTGTTCGATTCATTAATAGTGAATACCAATGAATAAAATAATAATCTATAGGATTATATTCTGAGATATTGTATATAATATGAATTGAACAACACGACATGTTATGCTCTATTGATGTGATGTTAGCTTCTAAGAATCGTGTTTTGACAACATAGCAGCTTCGCTTATATCAGAAATGTGTGGCAAATCGAACACAAAATCGAAGACCGTTATAGACTGTAGAAATTTTAATCCTTTATTTGAATATTTCATGTGTTTTTCGTGTGTCTCGTCGAGTTTGTCAAACAATTCTCCATAACTGATATTATTAATCGATATAATATTAGGCGATAGAAGTTTTTCGGTCAGATCGAACGGGTCGTAGTCTTATAATTTTTATCAAAACGACTGATTAGAGAGACCGGAAACATATAGAAATGAAATAGGTCTCATTATCTACGCAGATGTTGAAAAAAAAAACACACACACAAAATTTCAGGACTTAAATATCGTTAAAAAATTTCTTCCAATTATATCGTTGTGTAAACGTCAAGAACTTTGATTTGACGAAACACACGAAGAGAAAAATAAAACGTTTAGTAATCGGCGATACGAAAGATGAAAAAAAACAACAACAAAAAACAGAAGAATAATAAAAATAATCTAACAATAAGGAGAACAAAAAGTGAAAAACTGTTCGCAGACACGTGTTTAACTCGAAAATAATAGTTAATTAACCTGCCTAAATTAAAAATTCCCAAATTTACAAAATCGTTTGATAAATTATCTGCTTAAATGTGACAAAAAAAAAATTGTCTCGTACGACAAACTATCGTGTATATTATTCACGAACAATTTTCTTCTTCATATTTTTGCATTATCATATTGCGTAACTGTTATAACACGCGTCATCGCATCGGAATCACCTTGATAACAAAACTAGCAATCAAACTGTCATCCTTGGCGAAAAAATTTTTTTTTTGCAAGTTTTGCACAGATAATGTTTTTTTTTTCATACAGTTCCATTCATAATAATTTCGTACTCGTCTGTCTGACGATTTTTTTTTTTCTCTTAATCGGAACACTTGAAATTTCTTTATCGATTGATTAAATAATATACAATTTTCTTTTAACTCTTGCCGTACTTTGATTATTCCAAATGTCACGATTAATTTGTAATAAAAAAGGAGGATAAAGAAGAAAATTAAAAAAAAAATTGTGTGGATAAGTATTTTATGGGATAATAATTCGGGTTAAATTTATATGATCTAAGATATATATATATAAATCTGTAACTAAAAATATATCTCGTGGACTGAATTTATTTTCCGAATATCGAACGATGTGCGATAGAGTTTGTCATGACAGAGTCATTTCGTATTCATCGATTGAACTCTTGAGAGTCCCACTATACAAGGACAGAGTACTCGTGGTTTATAAATAACTGTTTACAACGATTTTATATACTAAGTATTTAAAAAAAATTAAATCACCCGATATCGGAATGCAATTCCCATATCTCTACCATATCTGACTCTGACTCTGCAGCTGGTGTATGAAACTAGTCGCGTTATACTCACATTAGGCTCGTTCGTATAATAGCCTCTGACCTTGTTTATCGTTGCGTAACTTCATGGTACTGGTAAACCAAGCTCTACACGAAAAAAAAAAAATAATTGAATTAATTAACCATTGACTTGGTTATAATTATAAATTTTATATTATCATGACTCGATTTTTATAGATTTTTTTTATTCTCTTCATTTCAGGTGACAATGAGGCCATCGAATCAGCAGATACATTTTTTCATAAGGTGAGTCTAAAAAATTGATATTATATTATCATTTATAGATCGACGCGATTAGAAGAGGAATGATGATGAAAAATCGGGAATGAATATTATTTCATTGTTTTTGCTCTTTGTTTTTTTTTTTATTTATTTGTCCATAACGTAACTGATATTACTGTATCACGTTACTTCGGAGTATGTTGTTGTCTCTTGCAGAAATTCACACAAAACAATATATATATATACTAGTATTGAGCATTCGATGAGATATTTCTATAAATAAAATATAACATAGGATAGAACTGGGAGTGCATTGATTTTTTTGCATATTAAGGGCATGCTGGACTCAGATTTCCATATTTAAAAAATAATGAAGCCGGATATGGACGGGGGGGTGTTTAATGGGTTCCTTAGACGATTTGTAATCAAATTGGTAGCTGCATGAACGTGTATCTCACCAAAATCGAGTAAAATAAGGCTTTTTTGTGTCGCGAAGCGTGGGACCGTCACTTGTTTTCACTGATATCACCGACTACGCATCACAAGGGTGGAAACGAACTAGTGAGCGCCCTCATAAATATAATTCCACTCACATATATCGCAAAACTTGTTCATTTCACTCAACGATGAAGACGAAAAATTGTTTCCAAAAAAAGACTGTAATTGTCGGTAGGAAGCAGTGGCCGCGGCCATGTTGGATCGTTTCGCCAACCTTCGTCTCGCGGTCCTGCGTTTCACGAACCGCCGTTCCTTGTTCAGCGCTATCACAGCTGAGCGTGAATTCAAACGGAAATAATTCGGAATAATAATAGTTATAACAATGCATTGTTGTTATTATTATTATTATTATTATTATTATTATTATTATTATTATTATCATTATAATTACAATTTCCGAAATAATAATCATAACAAATATTATAAATAATTATTATTATCATTGAAAAAAATTGACTCGAAAGTGGTGAATTTGGAAATGAAAATGAAAACGCATACGCCATTTTTTTTCACAAATACTCTTGTCCTGTGCAACGCATAGAAAAATTGAAATTCCGATTTTCACAACATTTTCAAGATTAAAAAAAAAAATAAAAATAAAGGGCTTATATGACTTTACACCTCTGCCTAATTGTCTAATTTTTTTTATGCTGAAACTTGAAAATCTCTCAAACGATTCGGAATTTAGACTATTCTGTGCGTTTCACAGGATTTCAGTGTTGGTAGAAAAAAAAAAAATGGCGCATACATTTCCATTTTCATTCACAAATTTCACCACTTTCGAGTAAATTTTTTTCAATGATAATAATAATAATTATTATAATAATAATAATTGTTATGATTATTATTTCGGAAATTGTAATTATAATGATAATAATAATAATAATTATAATAATAACAACGTACGTTGCAATGCAATGCGCCATATCAATGCATTGTTATTATTATAATAATAATTATTATAATAATAATAATTGTTATGATTATTATTTCGGAAATTGTAATTATAATGATAATAATAATAATAATTATAATAATAACAATGCATTGTTATAATGTAGAAAAGCTTATTAACAATGCATTGTTATTAATTATAATTATTATAAATAATAATCATAACAATTATCATTATAATACTATTACTACTGAAAGTGGTGAAATTTCAGAATGAAAATGGAAATGTATGCGCCATTTTTTTTTCTGCCAACACTGAAATCCCAGGAAAGAAGAATAGTCTAAATTCCGAATCTTTTTGAGAGATTTTCAAGTTTCAGCATAAAAAAATTAGACAATTAGGCAGAGGTGTAAAGTCATATACGCCCTTTATTTTTATTATTTTTTAATCTTGTAAATGTTGTGAAAATCGGAATTTCAATTTTTCATGCGCTGCAATAGGACAAGAGTGCATTGCGAAAAAAATGGCGCATGCGTTTTCATTTCATTTCCAAATTCACCACTTTCGAGTAAATTTTTTTCAATGATAATAATAATAATTATTATTATAATAATTGTTATGATTATTATTTCGGAAATTGTAATTATAATGATAATAATAATAATAATAATAATAATAATAATAATAATAATAATAACAATGCATTGTTATAACTATTATTATTCCGAATTATTTCCGTTTGAATTCACGCTCAGCTGTGATAGCGCTGAACAAGGAACGGCGGTTCGTGAAACGCAGGACCGCGAGACGAAGGTTGGCGAAACGATCCAACATGGCCGCGGCCACTGCTTCCTACCGACAATTACAGTCTTTTTTTGGAAACAATTTTTCGTCTTCATCGTTGAGTGAAATGAACAAGTTTTGCGATATATGTGAGTGGAATTATATTTATGAGGGCGCTCACTAGTTCATTTCCACCCTTGTGATGCGTAGTCGGTGATATCAGTGAAAACAAGTGACGGTCCCACGCTTCGCGACACGAAAAAGCCTTATTTTACTCGATTTTGGTGAGATACACGTTCATGCAGCTACCAATTTAATAAAAATCGTTTAAGAAACCCATTAAACAACCCCCCGTTCATATTAGGCTTCGTTATTTTTTAAATACGGAAACGGCTGACTGGAGCATGCTCCAGTCATTCTTTACTCTTCATTACCGACCGTACCCGGTTTTCACTTGTTTTCACTGATAACAAAGCCTACGCGTCACGAGCGCGGAAAAGGAACCAACAGCGCAATTCTAGATGGAATTTCGAAGATATATATCGGAAAACTTCTTTGTTTCATGCAACAATGAAGACGTATTCTTGAAAACTGCACAAAATGGTAATTGTCGATGTCAAGCGGTGGTCGCGGCCATGATTGAGAGTTTCGCCCGTTCATCATGGCCACCACCGCTTGACATCGACAATTACCATTTTATGCAGTTTTCAAGAATGCGTCTTCATTGTTGCATGAAACAAAGAAGTTTTCCGATATAAATCTTCGGAATTTCATCTAGAATTGCGCTGTTGGTTCCCTTTCCGCGCTCGTGACGCGTAGGCTTTGCTGTCAGTGAAAACAAGTGGAAACCGGGTACGGTCGGTAAAGAAGAGTAAAGGATGACTGGAGCATGCTCTTAAGATGGAATGTTTCGTATAAAATTTACAACCACGTGTTCGAACCACTGTGGGGACCAGTTGTGCGGTGTCCTTTGACAAATATTCAAACCGCATATAATATTGCAGCTTCTTTTTATATATGTATAGAATATATACGTTGTTTAGAACACAAACATGGCTTCGAGTTTCCGTTCTTTAATAGAATTGCGTCATAAGAAGCTAAACGCTGTTTAACAAAGAGTGTGGCGCGCGAATATGTGTAATGTAGTATCATGGCCATATCGATATGGATTTATCACCGTATGTATGACGTAGAAAGAAATTGCTTCGACGTGATATCAGGGGTTCGACAAAAATTCTTCAACGTTAATTATTATTAATCTCAATCGTGATACATGTATGCATACAGTGTATAAATTATAATATTGTCGAGTGCGCCGTCCGCTTTCTGCAGAAGAAGTAGAATTTTAATGACTTGAATAATAAATGAGACGAAAAATTTTGGATGAAAAATGACCAAGACTGATTCCAATGTACAGGTTTTATGATTGCTTATTATTTTTCCAAAATAGTTTGCTACTTTAAAACAAATGAATGTTTCCGCAATGATTCAGAATTAATTTCGACAACAAAACTAATGGAATTATGACGATGCTCCAAAGGTCAAAGTACCATTGGCTATACAACAATTTGTTTGACTCATATTGTGTCAAGTTGCAGTAAATTAATCTCTCTGTAGGGATAAGTTAATTTTTTTGTTTTGAGAACGATTTTTATTTAGTCCAGCCATGTTAACAAGAATGTAAAAATTAATTAGTAAGGATCTAGAAACCTCGACGACTCGATCCAAAGGTGCTTCGAATTCAGTTTTTTCATCATATCTCGACACCAATTGATCCTATCGTCTCAAAGGTTATCATGAAAAATGAAGTTTATTAAATTCTTTACAACAAAGGTTCAACACATTTTTTCCATATCTTCAATAGTATTTGTGTAATACAGGGCTGAAAGTATGGATATGGATATACTTTCAGCCCTGTATTATATTATGTACGTAGTCACTGGTGTATTAGAGAAAAACTACTGAAGACACGAGAAAAATGCACTAAACCTTTCTTGTAGAAAATTTAGTAAGCTTCATTTTTTATGATAACCTCCATGACGATAGGATCAATATTTGTCGAGATATGATGAAAAAACTAAATTCGAGTACCTTTGATTACCAATTAATTCTTCTATTCGGCATATTTTGATCTAATTTGACTGGCCTATCCGTGCATTCAACTGCATTGCCATCGTTGATTATGAAGATCAATAACAATACACAAAGTGTCAGTATAAAGTAGGATCCGGGATCCCTATCTGTGTACATTATACAGTGTACACTGCAGTTAAATGAAAGAGCCTCTTCATCCTTTATCTTTGTGCACATGCGATAATATTATTATATGTATCGTTATTCTCCTTGTGGCTTTTTATTTGTCACCATAAGTATCCGCATTTCCTTTACTCTTCGATATAAGTAAGCTTGATTATTATACGTATTTAGCTGCAAGCTGATGATGTAATAAAGAATGTGGGTAATTTCCACTTTCGTACTTTATGGGTCGTGATTCCAATTCCTGAAACAAATCCACGCTGTTTTCTCCTTCCTGTCTGGGGTTATATTCCAATTCCAACAAATCCTTCTTTGTCAACTTTAATTTTCTCTGTACTAATTCTGAAATTTGTCAGTAATTCATCACATCAATTTAGTTATCGTATTTTTCCGAGAGAAAATCGATTTGCAATAGCTAATTGGGACCTGATCAGCCGGTTGATCGTTATTTCAACGTTATGGTCATCAGTTCCGAATCTATTCTATGAAAGTTTGACGTTGATAAAAACATAGGTAGGTGAAAAAAGTCGGATGATGAAGTAGGAAATGTGAGACAGGCCTTGTGACGGGAGAAGGTTAAATGAATAAATATAATCCAAACACCAATTTAAATAAAATGAAATCGGTGAAACTTCTGGTAACGAATTAGAGAAAATTCTTTTAAAAAAAAAAACTTGATAAACAGAATAACAGACTACCTAAGCGTTCTAAAATTCGCGAGAGAACAAAATTCACTATTCGGTAAAAAAAAAAAAGATCTGCAAATACGTTCTGGTAGCACAGTTATTTATAGGTAAAAACTGTGACGCTTTTGTCACTCGTCGAAGGATAAGTACATTTGTTTTTCTTCGTCGTTTTTTTTTTTTTTTTTGTTTTTCTACGTAAGGTTTTTTTTCATCATCTCTCTTGTCAACCGGTATTTGACAGTTGTAAAACTCGTTTTATAACACTGCTGCAGTGTATTTTTAAATATTCTACTAGCTTTTTTCTTCTTTCTCGTAACCTTCGCGGAAGACTGTGATTATAACAATTTCGTGATTCTCAAAAAACTGCATTCTAGTATATATATACGATCAAAATTCTGTATGAAAATTGAAAAACAATTTTTTTTTTGTTCATCCAAACTGCGTGTCCTTAGCTTTTCTATGATTGTTTAATTTTTTTAATTTTTTTCTTATAAACTGATATCGACATGTCATTATTAAAATTTCTAATTTGCTTAATATAGTCGCTGCAATCATTTTTTTTTTTTTTTTAGCATGCATCCATGTGTGCAGTTCATTAGGTTATCGGAAGAACAGCTCTGCGAGTATTTGAGTTGTTTGTTTCTCAATATTCATCATCAGTTCTCGTAGTCATTGAATCAAATGTTAATTATTGTGTCATATACTCGCATGACTAATCGATGTACGAAGGTTTCGAAAATATGGAAAATTTTTCTGGATATATCATCATCACAGTGTGAATAAAATGAAAAATTCTTGTTGTAGGAATGTAATGTATGATTTTTTCAATCAATTATATACCTTTCATCTCACCTATCACGACAATCTATATCTCATGCACAACGATTCTTCTGTAATCGGATATATAAGCGTAAGAGACGATCGACTTGCAAGCTGCATATACCTTATTTATTTTTTCAACTTTATTTATAGACATAGATGACGGCTTTTGTCATTTTTTATCCATCCTCAACACCAAATTGGTTTACGTTTAATATTAGCCAGTAAATTCCTGATGCTTGAGGTTTGTCAACGATAAAAGATAAGAGTCGTGTATATACGCGATAAGTATCGCGGTGATGAATGCGTGTGGGTATATAAACTGGTGTTTGTACAAAAAGCACCTATGTAACGACGCTTATACTTTGTATGTACGTATGTAGATATAAATACGTGAGTGAATAATTCATATACGGAATGGTAATAACTATACGGGTGATTATACTTGAATTCGTGAATATATATATACATATTACATATATATGTACACTCGGTAAATTTCCGTCAATTTTTCCGTTCCGCAAAAACATTGTATGTATGTATATACACATATATACATATATACGTATGGTAGTCATGCGCATGACTGACTGGCAAAGTTTTCACCAATACATATGTGACATAATCTTATGTCACATAGATTGTATACAATTTTGTACATGCGGTTAACGATAATGATGCTCTGTCTATGAAACGATCCTATTTTTTCCCTCACATCCGCGTATAAATCTCCTTATCACACTTTGTGATAAAATTGAATATCAATTTTACAGTCATATTAACATCTATTTGACGAATTATTTAATTTACGATTGCGAAAAATTTATAATGAAAATGCAATTCTCTCATTCATTTTGGGATTATTATACTTGTTACCGCGTCCGCAAGACACTTGGTAAATGTTATCACAATTGCAGAGTTGCGATACTACATTATCGTTATTTTAATTTAATGATGTAGTTTTGTTTTTTATAATTTATATTTTTTATTTTTTATTTTTACATTTTTTTACCAGTAATTTTCCACGTTCTATTGTCACTCCTCGAAACGCCCACCTCGTGGTTTATTTGAAATGGTATTTTTAGACGCATTAGTTTCTTTTTTCAACCAAGTCAACTCCATCTTATAGTCTTGTGTGTCTAGTTTTTATGCATATACCGCTATAGAAATTGAAAATATATTGAAAAATTGCCATATGTTTATTTAAATTTCATTCCTGTATATCGAAGAATCGAAGTCTGACTGATTTCCCTATCCGTATATGTATATAATCTTGGAATTTAAAGAGGTAGAGAGAGAGAGAGAAACAGGGAAAAAGACGTTGAGAAATTGATCTGTTTTTTTTATATATATAAGACCCGTGACGTCACGATCCTCGGAAATCCTCTAGGATGTTAATATAATATATCCCGTTATTTATACTCAGAAATTTGTAACATTGACAATAATTTTCCGAATAATTTCATATCCTGTTTTTTTTTTTTTGTCGATCACGTATCTTGTTAATAAATAAGCTTCCTGTATTTTATCTTTTTTTCCAATTGAACAAAAATTATACAGATTCGCATGACGAATTTATGAAATAACAAAGTTATGACGTCTGGTGTATCTGTAGGAGAAAAAAAAAAACTGGAATGCAAATGCATCTAATTATTTCGCAATTTTTACTTCATCTGACAAAACAAAATGCCAAAATTGACATCGCGAATGGATTTATTAAAATTTTAGTCCGATCATAGAGACATTAGCATTCCTCAAAGTTTTTCGCTTTCTCAAAGTATATGAATCAATTTTTCTTTATTTCCTTTATCAATATCATCATCATAATAAATGTATATTTATTTTTAATGCATTCGTTAAGTCGTTCTTTTTTCATTCTTGATCCTAGAAATAAAAAACCTTTTCTATTTAAAATTTATGCTAACTTGCGTCAGATTCGCCAATTTAGAATCGTATAGGTGTACCGTTATAACGCTGACACCACAAGTCGGTTTAAAAGTAGGTATGCATACCCACCGGCTGTCTTTTCATCATTTATGTTAAACAATATCAATAAAAATAACTTTACCGACCAGTCAGCAATAAATATCAGTTATTTGATCAAATTATGAATGATCATTGTCTAATAAAATTCTCTCTTTATAAATCTCTGTTATTCAACGCTGACATTCGCACACTGAAATGTCAAAAATTAGGTCAAGTACGTATTCGCCTAGTTGTTTGATCCCCAATATACTACATGAATTATAATTATCATTATCGTAGACCCAACTGTTACTTATCTAAACACAGTTATCACAGACATATATATCTGTATCTCTCTAATCAAATCACACACTCGTCAAATTCTTGACTTTATAAAAAAAAAAAAAAAAAAAAGCGGAGAGGGAAACGAATTGTAGATCGAAATCCGAAATTTTGCGATACTTTGTACGTATAATGTATATCTATATTTTATTATTTTCCCCACCTGTCGCTAAGAGAGGAGCACACCTGGTGTAGCAATAACACGTTACGGTACACGTGGGGTCCCCCCCTCCAAGACCACACATCGTTTATCCGCGTTGCACCGTCTATCGTATAAGTGTTGTACACGTCGATTCAAACGTAACGGTGCAGCGGTGTTAGTGTAAATTTATGGAGGTGGTTAAAGGAGGAAGTAGTAGAAGACGGAAAGAAAAATACATCGAGGAGTAGGAGGAAGAGGTGGAGGAGTAGGAGGGACGCAAACTCGCAATCAGACAAGTCTAGTATGGTGGGGAAGACCGCGAGCTCTAAGAGAAACTTTCAAATAGTACCAGCTCCGACTACCGCGACGTAAAGAGTGTTCCGAGCGCAACTATTGCAACGCGAGTTTCAATTGTTGCATTATATTTTCATTAATTGTCTCATAATAAATATTCAATTTTTTTTTTCTTACGCTATGTTCATCTATACGTAAAAAAAAAAAAAAAAAAAAAATGAAGTGAAAAAAGTGTCAAAATAATTCGAAATTAAAATTGTGCAACGATGCAGTAGTGTGCAATGTTCAAGTGTGCAAAAATTCATCAATAAAATTATTCGCGAATATTGAATTGAATCGTTGCAAGAATTTATGTGCGAAGTGATTTCATTATCCATAAAGTGATTATTTGAAGCTTTTCAAAAAAAAAAAAATTGAATACTATAACAGGAAATTGAAATATTGGATTCCCGGAATTTGATGACTAAGATCGTTATCGATCGTTGAAAAAAAAAAAATGACAGTGGTAATGATGATTTTTCGATATTACCGAAAAGATGTTAAAAAAATTTATAACATTGTCATTAAATTGTTTCAGGTTATGGAAGAAACGAATACATTCATCACGTGGCCTTCCAGATTGAAGATCGGGGCCAAGTCTAAGAAAGGTTGGTGTGCCCCCTTTTTTAACGTACGAAATAAGATTTTTCTTTTATCTTTTTTTGTTTCACTACGTGTTGATACATACAGCTTTTATCAATTAGGTGTTGCGCCAGAATTGATACACCGAAGATTATAGTCGAACGGTTATCGCGGTATTTTTGCACGCCACTAAATTCTTTAGGAAAATTCAGCGCGTAATCAGCTAAACTAAACTGAATTCAAAAATGAAAAATATGCACTAATTAATTGATTTATTAATTGTGTAACAATGAAATCCTTACGATTTTATTTTTCTTTCTATTTCCTTCCGTTTTTTTTTTTTTTTCTTTTCGCCTAATCGCACAACGCGTCACGTTACATTGTATCTTCGCGGTCGGTTCTGGTTCCAGTCTGATCATACATTGACTGGAACTACTCCTCCTCCTCCTCCTCCTCCTCTTCTTCAACGCACGCATGCAGCGTTATTATCTCGAGTTCGTATGCGAGTAGTGGGGGAAAACTCAGAGGCACGAATGCGGTATGGAAAATTTTCGGTGACTGGTGTTTATAATACGCTATTGCATCGTTTTAGCTATTTTTTCAATTCTATGTACATACTCGATGATGCAATGATAATACAAACTTCGTTTGAAATTTGTTTTTTTTTTTTCAATCTTTTATTTCTTTAGTTTGCCTTTATTCTTTATCAATCACGGCAATCCACTCTCTTCTCTTTTAGGCAATTAGTAGGCTACAATTTCCTCATGATATCTTAGCAGGCCCTAGATATCACATTCGATAAGAGTCGAGTTTCGTTATCATGTCTGAAAACGGGTTTGAAGATTGAAATCCCAGTTTTAATTTGAAAAAGAAAATCGACATTTTAACTTGAAAATTGTGGTCGTTATGAGAAGTGAAGCGGTGTCGAAATTAGCTGCCACGATTTCATTGTAACGACTTGTCCGATATGCTTGAAATTTATACAGTACTTTTATATCATTGTGAACTAAGCTTCTATGGAACAGATTTTTTTTCCGTACTTCCGTTGCTGTTATACAAATAAAAACGTTAGTGTAAATTCCGTAAGACGTTATCATCCGGTAAATAATTCATAACTTCGCCAGATTTAAATTTATCAAAAATCTGTTTCATAGAAGCTCAGTTCATAATGATATAAGTATATAAAAGTATTCGACACTGCGCTTTTTTGCGGACCACTACCTACTTCAGTGGTCATAACGGCCACAATTTTCAAGTTACAATGTCGATTTTTATCTCTAAAACCGTATTATTGATTATTTTTTTCACTTCATCAGCTGTAGAAAAATTCGAGCCTGTTATGAATCAGAATATATATACAATTTAAGAATTTACGTAATAATTACACATCACTGTCTGGTACAGAGGATGATGAATTATTTACTAATAAATTACGTGCATAAACAGCTAAAATATTGATGATAATTATTTTAATTATCTCTTCTCCGTAGAGATAGGCACTCGATTTGTGTAATTTGAGGCATAAAAATAATGAATCTCGTCACCCAAGAGACTTTTATTGATCCAACTTTCACAAAACAATTCAAAGTACGTTGTTTTTGTTTTTTGTTTTTTGTTTTTTTTTCAGTCAGGAATTTCCTTGTTGAATTTTTTCATATATATTATATAAACATTTCTTTGTCCCGTGCAGTTTTTTTTTTACCCTTGAGCTACAGAAATTTCGAGGTCATCGTGAACAGTATATTTTTAATTTTATTCATTTGAACGTTTTTCTTTCTTTCTTTCTTCATTTCTCAAGCTAACGTCTTGAAATTGTGCAACGATGCGTGTTCTCACATGTGCGCATACAATAGACATGTATTTCATAGCGGTACGTGTGCATACCGTTAATAACGTTCTACAGGTAGTCGATTTTTTATAAACATTCAAATCAGCAGAAAATCTGTTTCACTATACCCAGTGTGTATCGTCGATTATTATCTCACACTGTGTATATACTATAAATATTGTATTGTATTCTTCAAGCTAACTGTAAGTACATATGAAATAATTGCGCATTCGTTTAAAATGTTTCTCAATATTCTTCACATGAATCTTGAAACACGTAACGTGTTATGCAGTTATCAGAAACTCTGAGTTTCCTGAAATAATGAATTATTTCTAATTCTTTGTAACCTGCAGTTGCCTAAAATGGGAAGCTCATTATCCTATACACCCTGCATCTTACTATCGCGTACATCAATCTTTTTACCAGTCTATATCTTTCTTTTCGGAACTCTTTCACGAAAACTCTTTCAAAAAAACGTGCGCCGAGTTTTTTCTTCCTAGTGCGGAAAGTAGATTATAATTAATGTGTGCAAATTCGTGAAAATTGAAGTGTCAAAAATCGCAGTGATGTAGAAATTATTCGAAGCTTTGAGATTATTTCCAATATCAATAATGTTGGCCTAGGCCTTTTCTTCGTCAACGTTTAGTGCGTAGGATACAGCGTATTTCTAACCATGACACTCTACTCTTCATCAACTGACCTAATTCAACTAATTTGGTATCTGTCCACGTTAGCTATGTTTGGCCCGGTGTCAGACACACTGTACCTACCTCCGCTGTGTTCAACTCACGTAAAACTGGCAAATGTCCTGAATATTATTAATAGATGAGAAAAATGGAATAAAAAAATGCTAAAAGTGGGATCTTTTAATAGGCACTGTAAATTTTACGGAATATTATCAGTGTTTAAACATAGAATATAAAGAGGATGTGATAATTGAGATTCATTGCATAAGCTATAGCACAAGAGTGTTGGTACGGCCTTCATATACAGCTAAAATTATCTCTGAAAGCGGAGTAAAGGAAATTAAACATTCTATTTCAGGATCGATTTGATTGATTAACGTCCTATTTATATACACCTTGTTATTTCGATATTATTCATTGATGGTTTGAATACACGTTCTTTCAGATCCACATATAAAGGTTGCGGGTCGACAGGATGACGTAAAAGCAGCAAAAGAGAAGATTATGCAAGTATTGGACACGCGGGTAAGTCTTTTAATTTACAAACACTGATTTTTCAAAAAATATGAAACAATTTTTTCAATTACAAAAAAAAAAGAACGTGACAAATTTTTTTTTTTTTCAAACTTGGGGTCTTTAAAAAATTGAATCGATCCTAGGTGTTCTTCATCTGGATGATGGGAATCCTGAAAAAAAATTGGTAGGACACGTAGCGATACTTTGCTGAAAAGATAATTTTTGTTTTTGGATGATTGTTCCTACTTTTTGGAGAAATTTCAATTGCATATCCCAGTAGAAAAAATCCTTTGATTTCTCAGGAAATATTGGCTTGACTAAGGGAATTTTTCCAAAAGTGTTCAATTAAAAATTGAATTAAATTAGATGGCAACGAAAGATTAAAAAAAAAATCCTTCTAGTATATATTTCGATCAATAATAATAAAAATCGTATCTCGATACACCTGAAAAAATAGAAAAATCGCCGCGAATATTCTGTAATTATCAGGAAATTTTAGACTCTGACAACCAGTAGAATAATATCCATTTTTTGTTTTTGCTACATGCGATCATTACTACAATATAAAACGTCGTCGTATTTGTTGTGTTGTTTTTGTGTAAAACGACGATGATTTTATAGCATATTTCTGCAACGTTATAATATAATCTATATACTCGTTTATATTAATCTATATGTATATTAGTTCGTACGAAGTATCAAGTGCTAATTATAAAAAAGAACAAACTAATCAAAGCTTGCGGAATTGTATAAAGTTTCCACGCATCTGGTGCGCAGCAACAATGTAGCATCATGCGGTTGGTGCTTTAAATATAGTATCTATCGTCTGATTATCTCTAGAATCTCAGAAATGAAAAAAAAAAAAAAATCATATCAGTAATTTCAAACAAGATAAAAAAAAAGGTTGAAATTATTATTTCTGCATCTGCAGTCTCGACTTTTTTTTTTTTTTTTCTCTAGCAAAATTCAATCATCATCGATGAATTTGTCGATGTGTCTGATGTGTAAAATTTTCTTTTCTTTGGTGAATCGGAACGTCAATATTTTTTTTGAGTATCACGATGATGCGAGGCATGTTACGTGGGCGGCAGACTCACTGGCGCCGATATATATGCACAATACATACAGTACCAACACACAGCTACGTGAACACTTATTAGTTGCTTAGCTATCTGACTCTGTCTGGGGAATGGGGCTTCTGGCCTGACTACGTCCCCAAATATTCCATAGATTCCGGTACGTTTCCGTTTCGATTTACGTTTGGCCTCGGCCTCGGGATTTGTAACATCTGTAGTCCAACAAAGTACGCTCATATCGTAATCATGGAAGATTCTTTATCGCTAATTAGTTTATCATCATTAGAGTGCAATTATTATCATTATTTTTTTTATCAAGATTTTTTTAATTGAGTTTTTTTTTTCGTTGCTCACATATCCGCACGAATTACTCACTGTCAGATTAAAATGGACGATCTTAATTTATTCTTGTTTGTTTGATTTTTCTCGTTCGTTAATCAAGTCTGATTTTATTTTTTTTCGATTTATCAGTTTTCATACTCTAGCTTATGAAAATGGAAAAAAATTACACAATCTTGTAAACCGTTGGATTCACCTTGTGGTCTGCAATGTAAATGAAAAAAAAACATGGACAAAAAAGAACGAGAAACATGCGAGCAGACTGTCCTCAAATAGAAAAAACGTGCGGCATTACCATGCAGAATTACATTAACGATATTAACCCACATTTCCTTCCACTTGATCTATGAAAATTTAATCAAGAAGACATAGAATTTCTATTTTGAAACCGGTTTTCCCTAATTTTGAGAGAAACGATAGTCATTTGTTTAAAACGGTACTCGGCCATTTTAATATAATCACAAATAGTGATTAGAGCGCTTTATCAACGCGTAATGGCACTATATTTATACATACGTAATATATTTAAAATAAATGTGTAATCTAATATTTCAATGTCACGCTATGATCGCTGAATTATTTCGTACCAGTTACGTAAGCCCACTGGCAATACGTTATGTTCGTTACTTTTCATCACGACTACAGACGATGATAATTCATTTTGATGGAATTTTTTTGCACGATTTAATTCGGTCAAGTATTACTTTTTTTGACCTCATCCAGAATTACGTGTACGGTATGCTGTCAATTCTGTTCCTCAAATCTCATGACCCCTTTAATCCACTCAACTCTATATGATTTTATCAACGATACGTTCCGTACTATACGAGATAAGATAAATAATTTTTTTGGGTGATCGGTTGTAGTTGGGTTTTTTTTTTATCAAGTAACTGGAAATCAAAACTTTTTTATGTGGGCCACACACAGAGTCGATTATTGCGAGTGACCGATGTTGTGAAAGTTTTTCTTATACTATGTAATAGACTGTTCATATAGCAAAGAGAACTGAATGTCCTAGATAATGATTAATCTTTAGATCATTCAGTGCCCAAATAAA
This sequence comes from Euura lappo, assembly GCA_018257835.1. Classification (NCBI taxonomy): domain Eukaryota; kingdom Metazoa; phylum Arthropoda; class Insecta; order Hymenoptera; family Tenthredinidae; genus Euura; species Euura lappo. Next base: position 237,822 of record JAEUYN010001579.1, on the reverse strand, counting down.
GATCCGAACTCACCTTATGCAGTCTTTCAATATAAGGTTGGACTTTCATTGTCAGTCTCGTGCCTCTCTCTGATTTCTTTTTTTTTTTTTTTGTACTCTCTCTCTTCTATTCGCAGTATCTCAAAGATCATAATCTCTCGCCATTTACCGCCTTTCGCAATTATCCATTAGCGTTCCACTGGGTCATGTAGGCATACCTGTTGAGAATACCACGATCACCTCAACCTCTGTGCAATAATCTGGGGATTTGCACACTGTGTCCCCCCCGAAAAATACCAAGCGTAATCATTTTTTAAAGCAATTTATTCAGGGACATTGAAGCACCTGTGTTTTCGCTCGACGAACTGCGTAATGACTCACAGGTTTTAATTAGAATGAATTTATTCCTTTTTAGCAAAGCAATCGAGTAACTATGAAGTTAGACGTAAGCTACACCGATCATTCCCACATTATCGGCAAGGGCGGACTTACAATTAAACGAGTTATGGAAGAGACCGGATGTCATATTCACTTTCCTGACAGCAATCGCAGCAATGCTCAGGAGAAGAGTAACCAGGTTTCTATTGCCGGTGAGATGGATGGTGTCGAAAGAGCCCGTGCCAGAGTCCGAGTGAGTCATCCTTTATGAGATTCGACTGTGGAAAGTAGGATGTCGAAAAAGTCGATTTTCAAGCACCTTTTCGACATCCTTCTTAGATCACGAATGCAGAAATGAGATGATTTTTCATGGTATCGTCGACATTTTCAGAATCTTACACCGTTGATATTCTCATTCGAATTGCCAATAATGGGGGCCATGCAGGCTCAGCCTGATTCGACATCGCCGTACGTTGTAAAAATTCAGGAACAATACAACGTCCAAGTGATGTTCAGAACGCGGCCTAAACTCCATGCAACATTGGTGGTCGTTAAAGGATGCGAATGGGAAGTGTCTCAGGTCAAGGAAGCTACTCTCTTGCTCATTCATCACATGTGCGAAAATTTAGCAGTGAGTAACGATCACCTTTCTTTTATACGTTTTAACGAACCAACGAAATCGAAGTATGTCAAATTTCGAGAGTAAGTGGTTCATGGTCGGTATTCACATCCACCACAAATTGCTACAGTCATGCGCAGTAATGACTCGTTATTTCTTTGCTGGGTATTAATATTGCCAGACAATTTGAATCCGTTGAAATCGTTGCTTTATGAACTTTATTTCACAGAATCAAATCCAAGTTCAGATGTCGGTTGAGATATCGCCTCAGCACCATACCATAGTTCTTGGAAAACATAGCTGTAACTTGAAGATGATCATGCAGCGTACCGGATCTCAAATCATGTTTCCTGATGCCGGTGATCCAAATATTCCTAGTTTGAAGAAGAGCAACGTTACCATAACCGGTGGTATTCACAACGTTTATCTCGCTCGTCAGCAACTGGTGGTGAGTCGACCTGATGAAACTGGCACACGTCCTGTGTTGCGGAAAAGAAAAAAAAAAAAAATTGCAAAGTCATCATGCGATATCTTTTCGCAGGGATCTCTGCCTCTGGTACTGATGTTCGATCTACCGGAAGATTCGATGAGTTCTGTAGATACCGATAACATTTCGCAACTCATGCAATCGTTGGATGTGTTCATAAATATTCGCCACAAACCTAAGCAGAGTACATTGTCCGTTATCATAAAAGGAATAGAGAGAAATGCTAGCAACATTTACGAAGCTAGAAAGCAACTGCTTGGACTGAACGAACCGAGGGTTCAAGCCGAGATTCCGGCTACTTATCACATTCCGAATGCTAGCAACGCTTTCCAAGGAAATGCTATGTCTGGTGGTGCAACTGGTGAGTCAGATGGTCGTTGTGATTATTATCATTATTGTTCGCGATGTGAAATTAAATGCGATTTCTTGTTTTTTTTTTTTTTTTTTGATGACGTAGGATCGGGTGGAAACAACGTTTTGGCTGACAATTTTGCTAATCTCCTGACGATAAACACGGGGAATGGTTCATTTCCGATGTCCCCTCTTCCACATTCTCCTAATCCGATGGGGCTATCGCCTCATTGGGGACTACCCCAGTTAACGAACGTTCCAATGTTCCCTGCGCTTCCTGCTCATCATCATACACAGTTTCCGTATCCCCATCTCAACCATTTGTTGACTCAACAACACTTGATGCATTTGGGAGTTAACAATATAGCACCGCAGCATCATGGTATGGTCAATAACGCCGGTAATGCAGCCAATGGTAACCATGGACATCGCAACAACATTGGTACAAGCATGGAAAATAGTATCGGAAACAGCATGAACAGCTCCATGAACACCAGTGGCTATCACACTCTTAATATCACTTCTCTGAACGACCACAAGAGCGGCAGCGGTGAGTTTCGATCTCACATCGCACAGGGTAATACTGCTTTGATTCTAATTTGGAATATTATTCTCCAGCTTGTTCGTCGCTGAGCAGTTTGGCAAGCTCGTTGTCTAGTCCGGCGATCAGTCCGCGCAACGCTTCACCAGTCAATCCGCCAGAAACTAGTCCAAATTTAGGTACATTTAATTTCGTTGTTCCACTGTCTGGTATTGATTAAAATTTCGGGGGTTGAGATCGTCATTGAACTTTGATCATTTCCAGATTTATCTAGCATGCTATCGGAGCTTTCTGACCGTCGGGCACCTGGTTGTGAGAAAAAGACTTTGGAAATTGTAGCACAGAGCAATCTGACTCCTTTCGACTACGAGAAGAAGAAGATGATGGCTATGAAGGCGATACAGACTAAACCTTCGTCAAGCGATTACAGAGTTCCCACCTCGGCTTGGGCCGGCTACGGACTCAGTCAGACTGTTTCTATGATGCAGAGCGAAAAGGAACAGAACTTGGTGAGTAAAAGGAGATACGAAATTCAGAGTAACAAAATTGAGGATATTTTTATTGACATTATTGTACAATAGGACGGCAACTTCGGTTCGACTGACCTGTGGAATGAACCAACAACACCGATATTCAATACAGTTATGGACTTTGGGCTTCCGGGCAGTACGGGAAGGGAGCGCATCGGAATGGCATCCAACTACATCGAGCACACTCCGACGTCGCATGTTAACAAAATTGTATCGCAGCAATTCACAGACCTCGGTGGGATGCTGACTAGCGTTGGTTTGGAAAAATATATACGTGAGTGTTGAACAACTCTTTTATTATTATTTTTTTCTTTCATTCTCATGCATCGTTTCTCTAATAGCGTTGAATGTCTATTTGCTTCTTGATTTTATTTCACCATCTATGCTTTTGTAAATATATTTTTCGCCAAACTGCAGCATGGTTGTGTGTTTTTGCTTAACAGGCCTGTTCACGTCTCACGAAGTTGACATGGCGACTTTCCCATCATTGACAGAAAAGGATCTCTGCGAGATCGGTGTCACAGCTTGGGGTGCTCGTCGCAAGATAATGCTTTTGATTTCCGGTGGGTGAACTACGCTTTCTCACGCAATGTTTTAAGCTGTTTGCTGTATTTTATTTTGGCTTATTCTGATCATCGCTCAATTCTACTCAGTGTTACTCAAAACTAACTTATATCGACATCTTTCCAATAGAAATGAACAAGAGGTCTAGTCCATTTTCTGGGAGCGCAGCGCCAGGTGCGGAGCGAAAATCTGCGACTGCAACGAGCGGAGCATCGACGTCCTCGGTGAGCAAGTGCAGTGGCTTGGAGAATTGGTAGTCAAACTAGCTTCTATAGATCTTACATAGTAATATACATCCGTCGATTGCGTCGTTGGAAGATGATTTGACACCCGCAAAAGCACAGAATTTGGCCTTCTTTATTAGCCCGAATTATATTAGTCGTAACATGAAATCTGAAGCGACAAAAATTACGGTATTTATCTAAGTTACAAAAAAAGAAAATTGGTATCCTACAAAAGGCAAGATAAAATAATTCAGTCCTATCTGTCTTTGGTTCGAAGAAATCCAGCGACAAATATCTTGCGAACCTTTCTTGCCGTTTGTAAGACCAATGAAAAAAAGCACAAAAAAAAAAATTCAAAAAGTAATTAAAATTATGAAGGATGACAAAAAAAAACATTGAAATTCATTTTGAAAAATTAGAAAAAAAAAATGGAACTAAACCGTACTTAAAGCAAGAAAAAAAAAACAATGCGCAAATCGGGTAAAGATAATTCAATTCCTATACATAGGTCGTAACGGTGTTTGACAGTGAAAAAAAAATAAAGAGATTGCATGAAATGTTACTTTTGTATAATAGGGAAGAGAAATAGCTTAATGATTATTTTTGTAACCGAAAAACGATGATTATTTTTGTTATCAAAGTATGGTAATTCTTTTTTTTTTTTTTCTCTCTCACCAATCTATTAAAAACGCACATTATCGGGTGTGTTAGGTTTAAGAAATAATTATTGCTATTTCGTATTGAATTCTATTAAATTTTTATTTTATATCTGCCTCTTTTTCACGATGATTGGCTCAAATGTGTGAAGAAAAAAAAGATAAAGTTCCCGCACTGCAATGTATGGCGAAAAAAATATGGGTAGAATACCTCTGTTATGTTTATGTAGGCGATTTAAAATCGTAAAAAAATGTGTCGCGAAAAACGCGAGGATGGAATGATTTAAGAAAACCAAGCTTTTCGTTATTTTGATTTTTGATTTTTATTAACAATTCTTTTTTTTTCCTTTTTTTTTTCTACATTGTTATACAATTAGTTCAGAGTTAGTCATTCGAAATGAGAAAAAGTAACTATGATAATATTAATAATCTGTTTATATGTTGTGTTTGTGTGTCAGCTCTGTCCGTCGGTAAATTAAACGACGATACCTATTATAGTAATAACTACGTTTCCTATAATTGAATCGCATGAATAATATGAAACGGAGCCTTGAAGATGGGCGCGGAGGTCCTATTGGCAAAGTATACATTCAGCGACGTTCCAATTAACTCGTATACCTAGATGAATGATATTCAATTCAGACTAAGCTCGATAATCTTTATACAAAGTTCCAACGTTTTAATGTAAATCATGAATTAATCATCCAGATATTTTATACTGCTTTTCAAATGCCAAAATTGCCTCTATAACAATCATCGGAAAGTCATCCCGACGCTTGGAAAAAATTAGGATTTATTAACCCCTGGGCAAACTAGTTTTACGTTTGAATGTGATCAGGTATTTTCCTACCTGCATAATCACAAAAAAAATAGTGATTCTTGGCTGAAGAGACGGTGAAAAAAATACCCATCAACTTTAGTACAGAAATAATTTCTATCAGCGCGGCCCGCTTTCATGGACGTTCCGTAGAAATATACAGTACGATATGACAGGACTGAAAGAAAGAAGAAAAACAGAAATAAAATTAAAAAAGAAAATAGAAACAATTAGGGGAGCTAAGACTGAGCACTTATACTTGACTGGAGTAGACTAAAAAGAAAAGAAAATGATATTCTTCCTGTAAAAATACTCATTCGTCTTCGTTCGTAATGGTATGAAAATAAATTTTTTTTTTTTTTGCGTATACATATTTTTTTTCTTTTTTTTTTTTCTTTTTTTCGATTATTCATTGCGAGACAGACACTGACTATTTATGGATAGAAATAACGTTGAGTTTATAAGCCTGCGAAAATTTGATTGGCCTTATATCAGATTGTAATAATTGTGATTTACGCTGGCGTCGATCGTAAATCAAAATTTATAGGACAGAAATGATGAATTGTATTTATTATTCTTGTTCACCTTTAACTTAATTTATTCATACTGAACTGAGATATCTGACAATCATTTTTTTCTTCTTTATCTTTTCTTTTTTTCTTTTTCCTTCACTTTGACACTGCCGCAACGAGATTATTTGTGACTTTCATTCAAAATCTTATCGAACTTTTGTATTAGTACCGAGTTTTATACATAAATATATAGTAACAAAGTATTTATTAAATTATTCAAAGAACGTCGCTGAATGTACTATGCTCAACGGACGCGAGTTATATTGATTTAAGAAATGTTATAAACAGATTTAATATGAAGAAAAAATCAATTGATATACATATGGAAATGTGGTAAAATTGTTGTCCGTACTATGTTTTACTCCGATATAAATGGTGGCAGCAAATTTTTTTTAAAACTTAAAAAAATCCACTATATAATCAATAGATTACGAGAGATAAAATGGTATATGATTAAATAATGGCTGGTTAGAGATATTGTATCGCGCTAATGAACCATTTTTGAAATAGTTTCGATGAAAGAGAAATAATAATAATAATAATAATAATAATGAATGCAACAAGAACAACAAGAACAACAACAAAGAAATAGAAAATTGAAACTATATTAGAAATATTTTACTAAACTCGGATGTGTGAAAAAATGAAAAAGAAACAAACTTATCATATAGTATAATCGTTAGTAAAATCATTTTACGAAAGTAAGAGTATTTCCATTTGTAACTTATAAATTATTCTAATTTTAAACAGCCTTTTTTTTCTTTTTTTTTTTTTTTTGTCCGCGAACCAAAGAATGCGTTAGGTAATGAGCTCTGCTCACGTACGCGCCGCTTGCAGTGACTTGCAGTGACTTGCAGTGTGTATAGGGTAGTACGGGCCAAGTGAACAGTTTTCTTATTCTGTTGTAATTATAATTTGGATTATTATTATTATTTTTTTTTTTTTACTCCAAAATATTACTTCACAATAATTGAATGTACAATTTGGGAACTGAAAACAGAAGTAGAAACTGGGCAACTTGGTTACCGACGATGCAAGACCACCAGCTGGCCTTAATAAAATCGGGAAGGCATTTTTGCACGAGCTTCCGAATGCCTAGCGATCGATTTTACCGCTGAGAGTTGTTGACTAAACTTGTAAAGTTTTAAAAGCATAAATTATTATTTAAAAAAAAAAAAAAATTACTAGATATAATATATATAAGTAGTTGAGATTAAAAAAAAAAATAAATAAAAAAATAAATGCCCGTGTGATCGTCTTCATTACTTCTACTGCTCTTTTTTTTTCTATATTTTTTTTTTCTCTATATATACTTCATAGTGGAAGCAAAATATTATACAATTATTATATATGTTTAAAATTTATTTCTATAAAGATAATTATATAATTATACAATAACGGTGATACATGCGCCGGTCTCTGATGCGATTCGCACACTCTGCTTCGAAACAAATTTAATCATGCAATTTTTTTATTTATACCATTTATGCATAGAGATTCATAGTCATGATTCAGTTTTCCCGAGTGTAACGAGACCAACAAATTTTGTTGTATTGTGAAAAAAAGAAGAATAAAACAATTCGAAGCAAATGTAAAATGCGAATCGCACCGTCGTGGTCAGATGCCAAAGCTGTTTGGATATGACGGATCCAACGAATTTAATGTTCCTACATAGTTGTTTAATCGTTAGTTAGATTATAATTGATTGTTGAGAATATACACATGTTAATATGCAATGTATGTATTTAAGAGTTGCGCCTTTATCGATTATTGGATCCAGCGTACGCCGTACCCTGTTGATCACTAGCCATTTGTTACGAGGACTACGCGATGTACGAGGGAAAATATGCAACAGCTTATCGCTATTCATTTGTTTGTTATTATTATACTTTTTTTTCTTCTGTATTTCTTTCGGATAAATATCGAAAACATAAGAAAACCGATACAAGCGTAAAAACTAGAATATAAATATATCTTTGACATCTTTTTTTTTGCATTAAACGCAAATAATGATCATGACACGTATTTTTCATTCCATGTTAAAAGTAAATGCGTTAGAAATTTATTATCATTGTAATGATATTAAAGAAAAATTATATATTTACAATCTGTATTACTATCTCAAATTACAATCAATGTCTTGACAAATTTCATCATTTTTTCTACTACAATGTGGCTCGCTGGGTCATCGCTTATAGACCAAATACTTCAAAGTTGAGATAATTATTCACCAATTGCTTAAAGAGATGCCAATTTTAGCTCGAATATTAAAAAATTGATGAAATTTAGATGATTTAGATTGTGAAATGAGTAGTATTAATTATTGTAAATTATATAATGATATAATTCAGTATTTTCTGGTGTAACGGTGCGTCAAGTGTTCAACTTGATGCGACTCGACGTCGTCTTTGAACCAACACTGCCAGTTTGACCGCACGTGAAAATTTTAATCACGATGCCACTATCAAAATGAAAATTATTTTTCTCACAAAAATAATTGTACAATTATACCTTGGACAGATATTTGAATTTGCGAAATTAATTTGAAACGTTCGTGATGTAACTCAAAATACTCAATTAACAACATGAGTGTAATTTCGCAGATGGAATAGCTTTCGGAAATAACTGTGATTTTATGAAATTACACCTACGAATTTCTTCGGCGCGATATTATTCATTCTGCGTTTTAACGATAGATTTTTTTTTTTGCTCCATAATGAAATCTTAGTAATTCATCTATTGAACTTGCTCTTAATTGCATATTTTCTACCGATGCGATACATAATACGATATTAATTGGGGAGAAAAAAAAATCAGATAACACACCGCAAATACTTAATGTAACTTATCGCTTGTTGATTTGTTAGCTAATTGATTAGTATTTGTAAGAATCCATGGCGTTATCTTAACATACATAGATTGTTTGATATCTAGTATTAAATGGAGCTAACAGGGCATGAACAAATGTAAACCACAACCATGAATCATGAACTAAATTTATTGTAAATTGAAACTATAATGATGATCAAAAGTGTCACAGAGTATGCTAAAATTATGTTGGATGTTAGAACGGATTTTAGTCATTATCGTATGATATAATCGGCTTAAAAAAAAAAAAAAAATTACATATATATACTCAAATTCTACTTACCGTCTCACATTTCTATAAGAATTTGACAAGAGTTATCGCGGCTACACTTTTTTTTATAAAACATCTTATTATTAAATAAGTCTTAAGTATCGGGAATAAAATTTCTTACAAAATTTTCTATGAAGGTAATGCAGTATAGTAGATTAATTATAAAATTATAATTTACGGATTGGCTTTTTTTCCGGTTTGTTTCACTTTATTTCGATAAATTTATCGTTGCACGCCCTGTTAATCATGCTCGCGTCTGAAAATTGTATTATAATCAACATTCCAACAAACTTTAAGTAAGTTGAATAAAATGAAATTGTTATAAGGTAGGTGGCTGAAAAATAATTAATCTTAAGGTAGGTAGGTATAATAAATATTATATTATAGGTATTTGTATTATGTGTGATGAAAAAAAGTAAGAAAAAGAAATAAAATGTAATAAAACTATGATAATCAAGGGACGTGCCCGCCCATCTCGCAGGTGCAGCAAATTATAATTAATTATTAATACGTAAAATTCGATAACAATTATCTATACATTAAGGATGCGATAAATGAATAAAAAACGAAAATAATGATATATGATAATGAAATAAAATTATATGAACCGAATATTCTTACAATAAAGCAGCATGATATTTTTATACGATAAATAATATATTATATGTAATAATAATTTTGATAAAAGAAAATATATATATATTAAAAAAAAAGACGATTGTTATATTAATTCTATAATGATCTATGATCAATAATATAGATTTAGAAAAAACCTTATTATTGATTTCCAGAATAAATGAAAAATATGTGTGATCGTTGTATGAAATAGTAAATGAGAAAATTTTGTATTGCAATTTTTAATAAAAAAATTAAGTTAATTAAAATAATGAGACTATAATATAATATCTTCTGCTTTTTATTTTTTATTTCTTTCAAAATATGAATATTTTCCTTTTGGATAAAAACCAGATCCACTTTATTCAATAGAAATACGATTCTTATATACAATACATCGTCGAGTCGCGAAAACTGTTTATTCTTCTTGGAAGATTTACAAATAAATTGACACATTTTCGGTTTCTCAGCATTTTTAAAATCAGTTTAACGAGCGCTGATTACTGTTCACTCAATACTCAGTTAAAAAATGACATTATTTACACGTTTGTATCCCAGATTCAAGGCTTTAACTTTATCATCGATCACTGCTTTTTAGTACAATTCTAAAATGCTCGATTCTAGCAGTTCAACGTTTGTTTGTTATCTGAATTCTTGCTCAATAGGTTCTGAACGATATTTCCTATGTTTTTCGTAGTGAACGCCGCGGTGGAATTGATAAGGTTTGTAATGAACTCATGATTTATCAGTCTGTGAGAAAGAGCAGAGTCTTCATCCTCGCTGATTGCCGGATCGAAAATATCGGCGTAAACTTTTCCCAGGCATTCTCGAAGACACAAACTGGTACCCAGGATGTCTGGCTGTCTCGCATGCCAAGGTAAGCTGGCCACGAGTACCGACTGAAAAATTTATCCGCGGTACGAAATCCCAGTTAATAAATTGTCAAACCGTCTTCGTTACCCAAAAACCCCACCTGACAAATGTCCCGTGGTATCCAGTGAGCCATTACACCCTCGTCGATCACAGCTAACGAATGCTTGCTGTATCCTTCAGTCAGAATCGCCTCGTAGCTTTCGGATCTATTGCTACCAGATCGAAGAGAAGAATTGGGCTGAGATGATCCTGAACTTTTGGATGACTGTGTGTCCAGATTCTGGACGCTGATGTGTTGCTCGGGATATGCGACGATCGTCTCAGTGCTCTTGCCACATTGGTGAAGGGCATCGATCTCTGAGATCGTTACGCCTTCCGTCAGCTGAAGTGTGGTCTCCAAAACGTCGTTTATAACGTTCGAAGCGGTCTAAAAAATGTGGACTTGGGTCATCTTGAGTTCACCCTGAAAGATTTCAATGTCCTTCATCAAATAGTTGAGCAGACTGACCTGTTCGGCAGCTTCTCGTTGATCTTTTCGCATCTGCTGCTGTTCCAATAATTGATTAATGAACTTTTCACCCTCTTCTTCAGAGACACAGACCTTCTCGCCGAGCGCTAGTGTCAATGCTCTGCCGAGACCTTCTCTGGGATCATAACTTTTGCTGAATGCGAGTAGAAAAGCGGTGTAATTTACAGTGTCACATCCCGAAGCGAACATATCGCACAACAATTCCTTAGCTAGCACCAATCGGACCGTTTCCTGAGGAGTCATGTTACGAGAATTTGAAGAAAATGTACTGTTCGTGAATGATTTTTGGCTGGAAACGAATGGTTGAAGCTTCGGTGGTGTTTTTCGTAAAACTATTTCACTGGTGTCAGCATCGAATATTTCTTCTCCGTCATCTCTTCGTTGATCATCGAGAATTCCTTCTTCTTCTTCTTCGTCTGTTTGCCAATCTTCATGGAGGAGAGTTTTGCATGAAGGATGTCTCGATTCGGTGCAATTCGAAAACCACAGATTGACCTTGTGGAACTCGTCCCGAGTCACCGTTTCCGTGAGGTTCGGATCCATCGATAGAAACTGCGACCTCGCATCCAGGATTTCGTCCTGACTAGGCATGGAGATATCCATAGCATAGATGATGAATTCCCTCCAGTCAATGTACTCCGAATCGCCAAAAATCTCCAGCACAAGCTTTTCGACGTCTGATGGTCGGAGCCCTGACCACGAAGAAGGCAGTAGAGCCATTCCACCTTCGACATCACCGCTGGTCACCATGTCTTCGAGGATGTAAGTGAAACATCGTTCTGGAAGACTACCGTGAGGAGCTACGTATCTGAACACGTCCATCAGGCGACCCAGTTGTCCCATACGGAATTGTGAGGGTAGTATCGCTTCTCGGATCAGCGCAGATCTCGCCGAAGGAGGTGATGGGTCTGGATACATCAGAACGTTGGACCTAACGATGAAGCGGTCCCCATCCAACAGCAATTCTTCTTGAATCGGTATTCCCTCTTCGATAGCCAAGCAAAAGACGGACGCCATGTCGTCCACGCTCTTGATTTCCCTGTCGTAGCGATCATTGATACTTCTCAACATGTTGTGAAAACAACGCTCCATAGTTTCGTAGAGGAAACTGATGTCGGACAGAGCAGCATTGTCCAAGAGCTCCAGCCTGAGACGGGTACGATTTATTTCGAACTGAACGGCGGCACGCCATTCCTGACACAACTGAGATCCTCTTTTTCGGAGGTCATTCATCACTTCATCATTCGCGGTGGGCAACAGTTGGGCTTTGGTGACCTGAACTCGACCTTTGGCATCAGGAGTGAGAGAAGCTTGTTCCTTCTTCAGACCATCCAACATTGACGATGCTAATGCCTCGACTATGTTCTGCACGTATGTGATATTCGCGTGTACTGCTTCGTAGCAGATCAGTCGTTCAAGACGCAGAGGTTCTCTCTCGGAAACGGTAAACAGATCGGTGATCTGCTTTTTCATGCGGCTGCAGTCGATGGTGGGCGGAACTTGTGGCCCCTTGCTAGTCATGTTCTTGTTTCCTTTAATTGAAGGCTTGTTGACCTTGGTTGGGGACAGGGTTGAAGTGGATTTTTCAAGCTCGTTGGGATTTAGTTCCAATCTTTGCAGAGGATATTTGAGTAAGCGATTTTCGGCGATGGGTCGTTGAAGCATAGATGTGTAATAATCCTGGAGGAGTTGTATGGTATCGATGCATCTGTCCAATTCAGCTTTGAGGATCGAGATGTAGAGATTTGCCAGGACGACCATTGCCTCAGACGTCCAATCCTGGGAGATGATCCTCTGTCTTTCTACCTCGGCCTGATTTCTTCGTTCGTCGCAAACTTCCCAGAGCTCCTTACGGAAATCAGCAACCCTGCAGTGGAGTTCACACCTGACGTCCAGATCGTCGCGCAAGTCTTTCTCGATTTCGTTGTAACATCTATGAAAGGTATACAACATTTCCTGCTTCACGTCAGGTCGTTGAATGTACTCTTCCATATGTTTCGTCACGTAATTTCGGTAGGGAACAATCATGGAGTAATGAACTCTCTTCACAAAGAATATCTCCTTCAGATCCTCGACATAAACAGTCTCCATATTCTCCCACAGAGTCGCCAACGCCTCTAGGAGAATTTGCGATTGAGGAAACTTGATCCACTCCCAACCATCTTCTCCAGGTTTCGGTGGGACCGGGTCAGCATCTACAGAACCGAGGATGTCGTTCAACGCCTCAGGGCCTTCACCTTCGTATTCGCTTTCTGCATTCCAATCTACGTTCGCTGTTTTCGGACGAGGCACCAGTTGTTTGATTATGGGGGCTTTGCTGGGTTGCGACTGTTCCTTGGTCCTCACTTCGTCCAACCCATCGCCAAAAAGCTCCTCTGATGGGACACGTGGAATGGACAAATCCCCTATCACAAGCCTGCATATTCTCTTCAGCGTGAAAGTGTTGAAGGACGTGTAGTACACCGCATACGCAAGACCTTGATCGGCGTAGAAGGCGTCCACCGGCGTGGTGTCTTCTGGTAGTATTTCGTAAACATCCGTTTCGTCCACCAACATGTTCTTAGGTTTAGGTAATGCTCTGATGTAGGCCGTCATGTACGAGTTGAAATTCTTTTCAACTGGTTTCGGTATTGGGTTGCAGACGAGGCGAGACTCTCTGAAAACTGAGGAATCGTCCTCGTCCTCACCCTCATACGATATCCCAAAAAGAGGTGGGTCGACTTCGTCGATATTTCTATCAGGATCATTCGAGCTCTGGTATTCTAAGGGAATCCTGTGACCTGTGAGAGCCATTTCGAGTCGTGCCATCTGGTCAAATGTGTTGGGGTAATCGATCAGAACCCATCCCTTGACGTCCGTCAAACTCTTCAAGTACTCGATAAGGATTTTTGTGTTCAATTCGTTCGGTATCGGCTGACCCAGGCTGATGAATTCGTGAATCCTTTTCCCGATGTAGGCAGGATTCGAGAGGTCCGGAGACATATCTTCGTCCGGAAGAGCGTGAGGTGTTTGCGTCTCCTCGTCAATACTGTGCCTCCTCGGTGGGGTTGGGTTTTTTGGTGTTTTCGCCGGTGTTCCCAACTTTTTCCCAATGTCTTTTTGAGTGCGTGATGCTGTACGCTGTGCGATTTTTTGTTGAGCTTCTCTCTTGGATCTCAATTTGTCCAGATCAATGTAAGCAGTATTCTTCATCTCTTCTTTGTAGCACGATAGACAGTGGTTGATCGCATCTTCCACACGGATCAGCTTCACTCCACGATGTTTCAGCAGCGTCTCTATAATTGGATAAACATCCACGTCCAATACACCAAGAAGGATGCACGCCGAAGACACCTTCGGTACAGCAGCAATTGCTGGATCCGATTCTAACGGGTTCAGAAGTCGATGAACGATGTAGCCGAGTACGGTCATCCCGAGCCTGAGCATTTCCTCAGTTTCCAGATCGATTTCCGGAACAAATTCATCCCACGGGGATCTGAGGTTCAGGTAATTCTCAAATTCATCGTCGTTGAGAATGCTTTGTCGTTCAATTTCCGCTCTGCGAATTTCCTCCACCTGTTCCTCAGACGCGTATTCGGTTATCCGTTCTATGTGCTCGACGGGATCAAAGATTGGTTGACTCTTAACAAAAAGGGCTTTCCATTCAGTCCATACCCTTGACGGTATCCAGTTATCGTTAGATTCGCGATACCTTGCTGCCTTTATTGCAATGTCTATCAGATCGTCCAGCACTTCCTCGCACATACGGTATCGCTTCTCTTCAGAGTTTCTGATCTTCTCTTCCCTAATTCGTCTGTGTAATTCACAGAGTCTTATACACTCGGCCTGAATGTCCTCGCGCTCTTTGACTATGACTTCGTGCTCTCTGGCCAGTTCCGCGTTATATTCAGTCCTTACTCTTTCCTGCATGAGTTTATCAACCAAACCTCTGTTGCGCGCGATTCTCCGTTTCTGGTCCCTGATCTCGCACAATTTATTCATCATCTGTTTTTCGTACTGCGATTGAGAGAACAATTTATTCGCTATTGCCGCGTCGAATTCGTTCTCTTGATCCTGTTTCTGCTCTTCCCACAATTTAGTCGTCAACTCTCTCCCCATTTTAGTTTTACAGCTGAAAGTTTCCATCGTTCGACGCGTTCGATCCTTCATACACTTCACATACGTCTTGGCTGCCTCCGGGTCCACCGGTACGGGGTCTATTTTTTCCCCGAACTTTTTCTCCTTGCAAAGTTCGTGATAAGTGTATTCGTCCGCACAGCGGACTTCGTGCTTCCTACCAAAGTCTTTCAAGTCCTGCATTTCTTTTTCTATCGATGGCTGTACACTGTCCAGTTGGATCTTTGGGTTCCCCTGGTCAATACGCGCCTTCACTTCTGCCTCCACGTTCTTCCCTTGCTTCTGCATGATTACATCTCGTTTTCGGGCAGTTTTACAGCGATCTAAGAGAGCCTCGAACTTGTTACGATGCCAGGAAATGACGCTGGCATTTTTCAAAAGCTGATCAGCCAATGGATTCTGTAGAGGTTCTGGAATCGGAGGCTCCTCTGATACTGCCGTCACGTCGAACTTTGAGGAATTAGGAATGAACTTTTCTCTCTCCTTTTGTTGAGTGATGAAGTGGAGCTTGTCCTTACTCTCCAAGCTGACGAATATCTTGTAGAATAAACGTGCCGCGGTTGTACCTCGACCATTCGATATATCTTCTATGGTATCATCGGGGCAATCGACTCCAATGAATTTCAGCCATATTCGTAGATGTTTCAGATTGACTCTAGCCAGGGCCGGATCTTCTGTGGTATTTATGGTCATCAATTGAGTGTTGTCGATTATGTCGTAGCTGTGAAGCAGTTGAGCCAGAAGAGTGCCGTCTCTAGTGGCCAGTCCAAAACTCTCTGGGCTCAAATCGATTATTAATCCCAGTCTGTCCCTTAACCATGTTTCCAAGACTTCACCCATTTTCAGAAAGATTACCCAATTTTCGACAATAAATCGAAAGTTAAAAGGAAATTAAAAAACATACGAATTCTGTTCGCGATCAGAGGTGAAATTTTACTGTTTTCCTAAATTTGTCAAGAAATCACGAAAACACGAAACCTTTCATGGGCTCAATTTTTGAACAACGACCAACGCCGTCATGGCGGTCATTCGTATCCCCTCTCTAATGATATTCTCGATGTCGGAAATATCGGAACGTCCTTCATCTGGTTTCATGTTGATGGCACACAGTGTTAAACCCCGACCATCTCAAAATCATTCCATGTTTTTTTTTAACTGTCTGCTCAGTAAAAAAAAGCGTCCTAAATTGTTTTTTTTAGATTTTTTCATCAAACCGTTAATTTGTTATGAATTTTTTAAGTTGATTGCGAATGCCCCTTTTTAAAAATCTGAAAAATTTCTCAAAAAATCCAGTGGATGACACAAAACAGCCCCCGTTCAGGAAAACGTGGGCCGAATTTTTTTTCTTCTTTTTTTTTCACTCACAACAACCCGTTTCGGGTCCAGGAAAAAACGAATAAATGGGATAATAATTTTTTCATCATTTAATGGGATAAACGTGACCACTCTGGCATAGAAATTATCTAATTTCGGAGGGAATAAAGAGTCATACGAATTTCTGCTGTATTACAATTTTATTGTGTAAAATCGCATACTGCGATATGTGTAGAGATAAAACGTGGAATCAGCACGAAGTCTATTGCTATTCACACGAGATGCTAGAATAGTGTACAAGAATTAGAATTCACACGTTTTATCTCCAAGGAAAAAAAAAGGTACAATATACAAAACAGATTTTTCACTTCGTCAAGGTAATACAAGGAGAAAAGAAGAAAAAATACGTTAATAGTATAAAAAAAGAGAGACTATGAAAGATTTCATTCGTTTGAAAATCCGAAGACCTTTAAACTTCCAGCGTCTCTTTTTCTATCGTAAGTATCTTTGTCGTCACACGCGTAAGCTAGTAAATACTGTTTCGGATGCCACGCTACGGTGAAGGTCGCAGCCTCTACCGGAATGTCAGCGACCTTTTCTCCCGTTTGTACTTCTCCAATGTCTATAACCAGGTCCTCAGAAGCAGCGGCGAGCAGTTGTCCGTCGTGAGAGAATGATATCGTCCTCACCGGCCATTCTAGTCTTGAGAACGTCCTCAAGCAACATAATTCATCCGCGTCCCAAAGAGATACCAAAGCGTCCGCTGATCCTGTTGCAAAGTATCGACCGGTCGGGTCAAATTCGATGCAAATGCATGTGCCGGGGTGGGCTTTGATGACGTGGAGCAGCTCCAGGTCCGGATAGCTCAGGATGTGAATACAGCCTTGACCGTTGGTCAGATAGAAAGTGTCTGAATCCTTGTTCCAAGATATCTCGTTGACTTCGAAATTGAACTGTTCTTCAGCCCGGATTTTCATAACCCTGGCATCTATGAACGTCACCAGATCCTCCTTGTTCCCAACTGCTATCGTGTTCCCATCCGGCGACCAGGATATGTTGATGTTCTCCCCACGAGTTGCGATGTTTGCCGTACATTTTTGCGTCCTTGTGTCCCATATTCGAACCGTTTTGTCTCCGCTTGCCGTTGATAGCAACTCAGGGTGCGAAGCGTGCCAACATAACTGATCAACGCTCCCACCGTGACCACGAAACGTTGTTTCTGGTTTCTGTAACAAGGAATTGATTCATCAATAAAGATATTGTATGAGAGGATTTGATATTTTGGAAAGAGTGCTTTGTTGGCAAAGGAAAAAGTCGATGTGCACAGAAAGTACTTCCGATGTGAATCAACAAAAGAAATATTGTTTGCGCAAAAGAGCGTTGAAAACGCAGATAGAGTACTTTCGGCACTATCATATCGTTGATGTGCACAAAAAGTGCTTTCTGCGCGGTCAACCAGTTGAAGAACACAGAAAGTATTAGTTCTGCGAATTAACAGTGTTAATCCGCTAAAAAGTACTTTCTGTGTTTTCCCACTGTTGTTGCGTGTAGAAAGTACTTCTGACTCGATAATTACGAAGCCAAAAGTAAAATAAGGTACTTTCTCCGCAAACTGTAAACGGAATGTACTTTTGACGTCATATGACAAGTGATATACACAAAAAGCACTGTTCTAATTCGAACACAGAAAGTACTTTTCGTGTATGAACTATGTATTATGGTGTAGAAGTAACTCTCTTTGTACGTTAAAATAATTGAAGCCTATAAGAGTACTTTTTTCTGTATGGTTTGTTTTGCCGTAATTTCGAACCTTCGTTTGCTAGGCCTACTCCCTAACCTCTTTGATTGATTTCCAATACCAGAATTGAAAAAAAAAATGTATCCTTTTTTTGAGGTTTTTGTTTTACGATAATATTTAAGTAATTGGACGAATTTGATATCAATCGAGGCTAGAAATAAGGATGCGTGTGTATAATATGTAGTAGTTATGTGTTTATGTGAGGTTATGTTTACCAAACGATCAGTTCCGAGTGAAAAAATGCAGACACACTTATCAAATGAACCGGAAGCCAATAATCTACCGTCACAACTCCAACCCACACTGTGTACTTTTGCCGAATGACTTTGTTGTTCTCGAATTTTATTGTGTGATTTGAAATAACTCGTTAATTCCTCAACCCGGCTATTAAACACCGCCATCTTTTTTTTTCACCGGCTACTGGCCACTGGGCTCAAACGCGCCAAATATTTCGAACCCGCAATACTTCCGTACTTTTGACGTCATTTTATGATTGCATCTAATCAATCGAATTGAAATATTTATTGTATGGTATTCAAAATTGTCGAAATTGGTCCTTATTTATCTAAGATATGAAGCTATCTATTTCTTCAGACTTGAAGGTTTTTTTATTTTTGTAAAATTTCAAGATACGTCATAGATTTTGACCATTCGAAATTTCGATCAAACTCAAGTAATTAACATTTCATTTTTGTTTTCTGAATTACCGTTTGTATTATAATTTCAAGCTGTTTAGAATCGGACTTAGACTATCTGACAATTTTTTCCTTTTTTCAATGAATGAAGAAATTCAAGATATTCTGAGTTTTCATGACATCATCGAATGGAAAATGAAATAAAGAAAATAGTTGCATAAAAAGATCGATTGATTTTTCACGTACCTGATTGACGCGTTTCTACTGGATGTTAGAATTTGAGAGATTTCAGGAAAACTTTTCACAAGTAATTAAAATGATGGAAGTCGGAGGTTTAATATTTAGGATAATTTATTATTTGTACAATTAACGTATTTTACAGGATTCATCTAAGACTGGGTTATCCTCATTTACATTATAACGAAATAACTATATCATGACTTTTTGGCTACCCTGTAATCGTAGGGTGATCGACAATACTGCATTCAACTAACAACGCACAATAATTTATATAAATCTGTGCACAGATTTCGCCGCGACCATGCATTAGATGTCCGATAAATATTTCAAGTCAAACTAGCATTCCGCAATCAATACAGTATTTTACACGTTTTAAAACAATTGAAACAAATAATAGTTTTCAAACGTATTTCAACATTCGTTACTTTTTCTATAATTTAAAAACAAACAATGAGCCATAAACGCTACGTACGTACTAATCGTACGTTTGATAATAAACTTTCAAACTTGAAATATTTTTGCAGCTGTAAATGCACGTTAAGCGCGATTGGTTCTAGGTCTTCCTAATATATATTATAATTTCAACCATTATATCAATTTAACGGAGATTGTAGATCACCGCCTTGGTGAAATCGGTCGAAGAACTTTGACCCCCCAAGTCCTTGGTACGAACTTTACCGTCGTTCAACACACGGTTTATCGCGTCTCTTATCTGTTCCGCGAAGCTCTTCAAGTTAACGTGATTCAAAAGTTTCACAGAGCATAAAAGCATCGCCGTAGGATTCGCCACGTTCTTACCAACGGCTTCGGAGTATGTGTGACGCGCACCCTGAAAATTAGGTGAAAATTAGCCAAAGAACTGGAAGAAAAATAAAAAAAGATTCTTACGGGCTCAAAAACGACACACTCCGCGCTGTAGCTAGCGCCAGCAACTACTCCGGCTCCGCCGACCAATCCGGACGCTAAATTATCTACGATGTTTCCGTACAAGTTCGGGGTAACCATCACGTCGAATTGACGAGGGTTGGACACCATCTGCATGGTGCAGTTGTCGACGATCATTTTTTCAAACTGTATCCTAGAAAAAGCGATAATGAAATGAGTTAACAACAAAATATAATAAAAATCTCGTTATCATCTGTCGTAATGAATAAAAATTTGTACTGTAAGGTCAGATTTTTGAAGTTCGAAGTCAGCCGAAACCCGGTGGTTTTGTTACACACCTGGGATAGAGCTTGGCGATCTCTTCGCAAGATCGCAGAAATAGACCGTCTCCGAGTTTCATGATATTCGCTTTGTGGACGCAAGTGACCTTCTTGCGATTGTTTCTGGTCGCATAATCAAAGGCGAATTTAGCGATCCTTTGGGACTTTGTTGCAGTGACTATTTTCAGACACTCTACAACTCCCTTAACGCTCTCGTGTTCCAAGGCAGAATATTCTCCCTCAGTTTGCTCTCTGATTATTACGCAGTCCACGTTCTGGTGACGAGACTTTATCCCCGGTAGAGACTTGACGTGCACTACGTTGGAATACAAGTCCAAGCTCCGCCTCAGCTTCATATTCAATGTCTGCAGCTCTCCGGTGTGGGAATGATCCGGGGTCGCCAAAATACCCTACAAATAAACGCTAAATCAGTCATCCTTCGAATTCATTCTACAATTTTCTGAAAGAATATGAAATCAGAACCACATGTTAGTTAAACGCACGAATACATTGCGTAACGATTGTTTAACGAAAACAGTGACAAGATTGGAAAAATTCAACGGAGGTATCTTATCTCAGGTTTCTCATTGGAACCTTGAGAAAAGATCGCAAATTATGTAATGTATGCACTGTTGCGATCGTAGCCAGCTTATTTGAGGGGACAAAATTTCATTAAAAATTCGGCTCGCGTTCGATTCTCGAAATCGAGTTTCATAAAATATGATAATGAGTCGTAATTGATCGAAATCTATTCGATTTATGGCTACTTCAAGCTAGAGATTGTCCCAATTTGATGAAAATTGATAATTTGAACATTCTACAATCAACAAACATCGTCAATCATATGCAAAAAAAAAGTATAGCACTGAACCAGATTCCTTATAAAAAAGGTAGGGTGTTTGATTAGCACCTAGTGCGAATTGAGAACGCTATCGGAGCTCGACGAGCTCTCCTGTGAACAAATTTAAAAGATTGTAAATAACACGATTATCATTATCGCCGTTGCTTATCAAGACGTTAGTTTTATCTCTCACAACAATATCATAAAATAAAAAAAATAAAAATACACACCTTAAGGCAGACTCTGTTCTTTGCGATACTTCCAGATACTCGTTCAAGCGGAGCACTAAGCGTGGGATTAACCTCGGATAAAAAGAACGTCTCAAATTCAACCGGCACGTTCGCCGCCTTGAATACTTCTTGTACGGAGTAAACCAACTCCGGACCGACTCCGTCCCCGGGTATTAGAGTGCATTTCGTCTTCGCCTCCTGGATAGAACGATAAAAATTAGTGAAAACGAAGGACATGAAAAGATGAAGCAATAGTTTCGGGGGCTGAATCGATTTCCAGACTCCAAAAAAGGTCTCGTCGTGTCCCGTTGATCGTATTCACGATTTTTATACCCTCAGCGCGATAAATATAAAAGTTTCAATGAAAAGTTACCGTCTCCTGCTGAGCAACAGCCGATAGATGTAGGCTCCTGGTTATCGGGCCTTTCTGAGTTGCCTGAAAATATAGGCGAGGATATATAAAAGAAAATACATTTTTACCGAGATACATCGGACACTCGATGTATAAATAACAGAGAAATATGCTGAAAAAATTGATACCGCGATGCATTGAATTTTTCTTAATTTTATCAAGCAAAATTTTTCAACAATATGTTCGAATCGACAATTAGATTTGTAGCTAGAGTCGATAATCCGGTTCGTGTGGAACAGGAGTGGATGGATTTAGCCAATAGATGGTTGAATAATAAAAGTGGATGGTATTAACGAGACGAAAATCACACGATCGGATCGACCGACGTCGATGAATGGTGAGCGCATAATTTCATACGGCGACGGTGCGTCCGTCCGCACATCAAGCTACGGTTGTCAACTATTATGTAAAACAATTGCTAAATACCTGAGAAAGAACTTTGCAGACTTTCCTAGCGAGTAGCGCCATTTTTAACGAGGAGTAGGATGAAAAAGTGGACGGAGTGAAGCTGCCCGCGGTGCGCAATCGCAGCGTATCCAAACCAATCGAGAGTCGATGTTCGACGAAAAGAGCGGCGATTTCAAAAACAAAAGAATCAAGCCTCGGTTCTTTATTGTTTTATAAACATACAATCGTCGGTTTTTACGCTGATACGTAAATATTATCAATAAATATTTATTTGAGACCCGAATCGCTCGATATTGTGCGATAACAAGAAGCTAATTTATCCGGACTGGATAAGCTAGTGAATTTTCATCGAGGATCGCCGAGAGAGGCGCGCACAAACGGATCGAGTTATAGTGATATAAAAAGAAATACATGGCCGAATAACACTATGGTCTATTTTTGTGTGAATTGGTGAAGAGGCGAAGAGAATAAGAAGGAACACATATTTGTGTAGTTAACCACATCGTTGATAATATAATTTTTTTTTTCTAATTTTTAATTGCGACCGTTTCGTTGAGAGGATTGACGAGAGAAAAGAAAATAAAAAAAATAAAAAAAATAATAATCTGTAAAGAAGGAGAAACGGAAAAAGAATCAACAAATCGTCGAAATGTCTGGTGAAAAATTACGTGAGTATAATTATTGCATTATGTGAAGAAATATTCTACATAACATCGCCTATGTACACTTTATTTGGAGAGTAGTAGATTATAATATAAATACTCTTGCAATTCGGAGTAATGTATCATCAATATAAATATAAACTCTCGATCTCGTTCGGTTCGAGAGTTCAATTACTCTTTTAAAAAATTTACAAATCTCCGAATCTTTGATTTTAATTTTTGGATAATTCACTGTTCAGAATGTATCCTGCAATGTCGAGCGCATTTTTATTTTTAATCATTGTTAGTCACCGAGAATGTACAAATTAAATGAAAAAATTGAATCTTTTTTTTTTTTTTTACTCTCACGCCTTCGCATCCTGCATTGTTAGCAAAATTATTCTTTTAAATTTCTTAAAAATAAAAAATAAATTCTAACCACGTGAGCATATAGAATATATAATATTTTTCGAAGCTTTAAGTCTAAGCGACTGAACTCGTTCTTTATCAATGTTCAGCTTATTTTCGAGCTTATCTTCAATTTTTATTTTTTTTTCTGTTTTATGATTTTTTCTTTTATTCGTTAGCCTTCGCAACTGATAGGGAAAAATTGAATGTCTGTCGTCTATCTTCGATATTCATTAATATAGTTATAATTATGTACGATCAATAACTGAAATGCATCATTCAGATTCTACATTCTTGCACAATCTCTAATCTCTATAATTATTGTAGGGGGGGGGGGAGCTTATCTAGCATTTTAATGACACTCGATTAGTTTTTATAACTTCCAGCCACGTGTATGCGGAGATTTAGTTCTTCCAGTTCTTCCCACTTCTCCCCTATGTCCCAGAAAATAAACATTTGTAAAATTAGAGAGAGATTGTTGATTCAGAGGAATGAAATGGACTCTAGAAATGTCGATATTCCGACTCAAAATAGAAGATCACTTTTCCCTATCATTACACGCCTATTTAACTTTCCAAGTTACGGGGAATCAATCAGTCTTACAAATGTTTCATGTTCAAAATGAGATATCGATAGGAAGGAGCGAAAAAAATTTACACAAATATCCATTTCTTACAATTAGTCATATTCTGTGTGGAATTTAATATTCCAAGGAGCAATTAGTTTCCCATGACGTGTTCTAAGATACTGGGAGTGTTGGTATAACTATTCAAGAAATGTTAAACGACTAATGGACTGTTTTTACACGTGGGCAAAGCCATTCCGCTCTTCGATGAGATCTCTTAGTAAAAAAATAAGCAGTAGACATTCGTCAAAACTGTTTTAGCACCCCATGAACCCCTATGAGACGAAAAAGAAGTGTAAATTAGGGTTCAAAATACTTGGATACCTAGACTGTCCAGTTCAGAATAAAGCTAGACATACATCATGAAAAAGTTTGGTCGATTCTAGAGTTCCTAATACATTCACAACAGAAGTCTACGCACACTATCAGGAAGAGAGACACACAGAATCGCGCCAGAGTTTCAGTTCTATTCGGACGTAATGTGTTAAGAGAAGAAAAAATTCCATGAAATAACGTGTTGATAGGAAACTTTACTCTCTTCTCATGCATTCGAGCCTCAAACATGCGATCTTATATGTTAGAACCTTTCCACTCCCATCCCTCAACCTCGTGGGACATTTATTAATCTTTCAAGCAACTTCTACAAGGGGGAAATTAGATTTGATGAAATTTAGGGACGTTGTGGTGCTCTGAGGTTTATGCTGAAGTCGATAAAGAGAGATGAACAGTCTGACGATTTTTTGAACAGCGGAAGAGGTGACGAAGCAGGGTTTCCGAAAAGATATATGGGACTACATGATGAAGAATGAGTTGGCCAACTTTCCTCTGAGCGTCTACAACCGTATACCGAACTTCAAAGGAACGGCCGAAGCAGCACAGAGATTATCAGAGCTCGATGTGTTCAAAAAAGCCAAGACTGTTAAGGTGAATCCTGACAAACCGCAGGAAGCTGTCAGATTCTTGTGTCTCGAAGCTAACAAGGACATCCTAGTACCCATCCCAAGATTGAAGTCTGGCCTCTTTCAACACATCACGCCGGTCGCTGGAGCAACTAAAGAAGAACTAAGAACTGCCTCTATGCGACGAGGCCTCGAACAATGGGGTAAACCTGTCGGCTTGGATCTCGAAATGAAGGTAAAATACTTACGAGACCAACCGTCCTACTGAAAAAGTTCATCGGATGAATCACACGCCTTTATGAAAGAGAGCAGCATGTAATTTATCATACGGCAACTTCATAGACGATGCGAAGGCAATATATAACAATCTACATGACAAACCATACCACAATTCATATTAGATAATACAGATGAACAAATTGTGTCTGATGCTTCGTGTTACGGTTTATCGTGTGATTTTTTATATTAGATCCACAAATTGAACCATATGGTGAATCACACATGAGATGTGATATATCTAATGAACTCTTTCAGAAGCGTAATAACTGGAAATGAGTCAGTTAACGATATGAGAATCAACCGATGAAATGTGCATGATGGAATTACACTCAAGTTAATGACTCGTGAAAAGGATGACAGATGGTATTTAGAGCGTTACATCTTTAATGTGATCACTCGACATGTTGATGAAAGGTGAAGGCAGCAATCGACTCGACTCAATGGCTACCTTCACCTGTTTATAATGGATTGTAATTCACTGACTGGATCGACGATACCAAAACCAGTGGCACTTAAATATTGACAAAGTTTAAACAGACTAGGAAAATCCTGTTTAGATCGACCTGGTGGTCTTGGGGTCCGTGTGCGTGAGTCCTAAGGGTTACAGGATTGGTAAAGGCGAGGGTTTTGCGGACTTGGAATTTGCTATGATGTTGGAGATGGGTGCGGTCAACGAAGACACTGTGGTTGTAACGACGGTACACGACTGTCAGATAGTTGATAATCTCCCCGCAGAATTATTCGAGGCACACGACGTACCGGTAGACATAATCGTTACGCCTACTCAGACCATAATCGTTAATCCGAAGCTGAAAAAACCGCCTGGTATTATTTGGAACATTCTCAGCCACCGAAGGCTCAAGTCTATGCAGATATTGCAACAGCTCAAAGAAGATCAAGAGAAGTGAGTATGAACGAATTTTATCGGCTTTAGGAATCGTTTCATACCCGAAAATTATTCCTTTCAGATCCGGAAAGGTCATAGTGCTGAAGGAAGCTGACTCTGACGTTGAGACCAGGCAGTACGAAAGAGACAATCGAAGACGAATGAGGGTCAGGAGACGCACAAAGTCAAAGCGCGAAGGTACCGACACAGAAGCAGCCGGAGGAGACAGAGTGGAAGGCTCTAAACCTCGATTCTTCAAACGGAAGCCAAACTTCAAGCGCAGAGGCGACGGAGATAACAGCTCTCCAGCTGGCGAGGTGAGAAACGATCGACCGAGGTTCTGATACGGAAAATTAACGCAATGAAACTTGTTTGCAGGAGAACGAAGGGGAGGGTGGAAAAGAGAAACCTGGACAGCGTCGTAGACCGTCGAAGCCTCGCACCAAGCCGCAGATCGATTTCTCGCTGAAATTGTCCAACATAGCATCGGACGTTCGTGTGAGAGATTTGAAGAATGCTCTGATAGAACGTGGGGTGAAACCAAGCGACATAACTTGGAGAGGTCATCAGGGCTTCTGTTATCTTCACTTTGGAAAGTTGAGGAATGAGAATGCGCAGCCTGACCAGCCGGTTCAAGTCGATTCGATAGTTGCAAATCTGCAAGAGTTACAGATTGGCGAATCTGAAAACGGCGACAAGAATTACATAGTCGTTGAGCCAGCGAAGCCTATAACAAGAATCGAAGTCACTGACGTCACTTCTGTCTAATTGATCAAGTCTTATCCAAAGTTTTCGCACCTGTTGAATGTTTCTTGCCATAAACAAGTAAGTTGAAAGACTACGCAGCGTTTTTCTTCTTCATTTTATTATTCGCTTTTCAATTTTTGCGCTCGTAAGAAACAAAAGTTTTGAAGCTAAAATTCTGAAAAAAAAAAAACAACAAATCGATTCAACGTGGGACAAAAAGATTTTGTAATCCGAATTTATTTAGACAAAGTTAAACAGAGTATATCTAGGAACGACAATAGACGGGTGAAACGAAACAGGCTCTCTTTATTTTTTATTACGATAAAAATTTTCGAAGAGAATATATAAACTAATAAGAAGAAATGTTTACCAGATGTGTGCAATTAACAATAATAATTGATTGATGAAAAAAGAAACTAAATAATTTGTTTAAAATGTACTAAATGGTATATTTTCCGTTTCATATCAATGGCGAGCGATTGAATATGTTGTGATTTGCATTTAACGTTGATATCAATCAGTTTTCACTCGTTATACCCGGTAGTTCTGAATATCGCGGTCTAGTAATTCGCCAATTCCTCGTATATATTTTCTTATATAAAAAGTTGACAAGATAAAAAAAAATAATAATAAATAAATAGAAAGAAGATAAATAAAAGAAAAAATAAGGGATAATATTTTTATGGAATAATATATCATAATAATAGCTTATTAAAAAAAATTAACAGCATTCTTTCTTTTTCTCGTTATAAAGCTTTTCATTTGTGCTAATGAAAGAAACAACAAAAATTGAATATCGTACCTCAAGTACTTTTATTAACCGACGAAATTGAATATTTTAGATGAACGCAATTAACTAATAATTAATTATATATGTTTTGATGCTTTAAAAATCGGGATGGGCTTCCGTGTTAAAGCAAAAGCCAAATTGTAGACTAAAAATAATGGATAAATAATTACCCGAGCCATAATGGTTATTTGTATGGCAGCACTTTGTGATATTAACAAATATAATTTGTTGTTTTTTCTAGGTAGCTTAGCGATGCATAGAATTTAAATAATATTATATATTATTATTATACATATATATTATGGCAAAACAAAAAAAATCGTACATTATTTTTTATTTTACTCGATATTTGACGCTACGGTAAAAATTGTAAATGCTCTAACATCTGCTTTTATGGCAGGTAGAAAATGAATTTTTGTTTGTTTTGTCGTGCTTTTTTTTTAAATAAAATATTGCAAGATTATAATCATATACTCGAAACACGTACATCACAAGCATTTAGGTATAAAAATAAGTTAAACGAAAGACTTGGAAAAAAAATTTAATATTTTCCTTATTTTTTTTTAATCAATTCATATTTAATATCATTATTGTTGCACTATTATTATATTCGATTATTGATTGCTCGTTCCGTACTAAAATGAAAATATACAATATATTGTATCTACGTACATATATTAATGCATATGTATGTTAATATGATTATGCCAATAAAGAAAGTATACATTTAAAATTTGTTTATTCATTTTTAGGCACGATCGTAGAAAACGGAGTGCCTTATACATTCGCCATCGCTAAAAACGTCGGATCGAGTAAAAAATCTGAAATCATGTAGGGAGCACGTTTTGGCACCCGGGTAGTCGTTTTCGAGCATTTTCAAGAGTGGTGTATGTGACCCCCCATTTCTTGTAAACCTGCTATCATCCACACCCCTGAACCGATTCTGATGAAATTTGCAGAGGATACTCCTTTTGCCCTGAAGATGTCAGAATTTCATTGTGTACCAGATCCGACTTCCGGTCCAGAAATGGCGTTCGCTAACTTTGTCAATTTTGAAGATACAACAACGAGCTTTGGAATACAGCCTCGTGATCACGAATCAAAATTTTGAGAATTTTTGAGGATTTTTCCGGCACCTGCGTCTTAGTGTCCAATCGTTGAAGTTGCTTGTAAACCCGCCATTTTCCACACCGCTAAACCGATGCTGATGAAATTTGCAGAGGATACTCCTTTCGCCCTGAAGATGTCAGAATTTCATTGTGTACCAGATCCGACTTCCGGTCCAGAAATGGCGTTCGCTAACTTTGTCAATTTTGAAGATACAACAGCGAGCTTTGGAATACAGCCTCGTGATCACGAATCAAAATTTTGAGAATTTTTGATAATTTTTCCGGCACCTGCGTCTCGATGTCAAATCGTTGAAGTTGCTTGTAAACACGCTATCAGCCAGACCGCTGAACCGATTTTGATGAAATTGGCAGAGGATACTTTTTTTACTCCGAAGATATGCAAATTTCATTGTAGACTCGATCCGACTTGCGGTTTAAAAACCGCGGTCGCCAGCTTCGTCAATTTTGAAGTTACGAGAGCGGTCCTTGGAATACGGTCTATTGGCTTCGAATCAAAATTTTGAAATTCTTGGGGGATTTTGAACACTATTACAAAACAAACTAGCACTGTACGATCGTGCCTTACGCAAAAAAGCGATGAGCTTTTTGGCTAAAACGGGCTAGTTCTCAATGTAGCCAACTTCAGACGGTTCCCCATCGTCAGGAATTCAGCTTGTATATGTTTAAGAGCATGCTATAGTCATCTTTACCAACCAAGTAACCGCGTCACTTACTTCCATTGATATCAAAGCCTACGCGTAACAGGAGCGAAAAAAAAGATGATAGCGGAATTCCGCATGAAATTCTGAACACCTACATCCCAAAATATCCTTGTTTCACGCAATAATAACGACGCTAAATGTATTCCTATTCAAAAATGGCCAGCTGACATCGGCAATTATCATTTTACGTAGGAATATACATTTAGCGTCGTTATTATTGCGTGAAACAAAAGTATATTATGCTACAAGGGAGGAAAGAGCGCGATTTTCGCCGAGTGCGAGGTTTGCTGCCCGAGGCACGAGCGAAGCGAGTGCAGCGAGGGCAGCACGAACACGAGGTGAAAATTGCGCTCCTCCCGTGTGGCATATGCTGTTTTTCACCCGACTTCGATAAAATGACCTTATTCCGTCGCTGTAACGCGAGTGGAAAGTAGGTAGTCAATTTTTGACCAGAAGGAAGAGAAGTGATTAACCGGGCAGAAAAGTAAATTGCCGGGCAAAAAAGTCCACTTTTTTGCCCGGCAATTTACTTTTTTGCCCGGCTATTTACTTTTTTACCCGGCAATCTACTTTTTTGCCCGGCAATCGACTTTTCTTCTCTCTGGTCCAAAATTGACTACCTACTTTCCACTCGCGTCACAGCGACCGAATAAGGTCATTTTATCGAAGTTGGGTGAAAAATAGCGTAGGCCACACGGGCGGAGCGCAATTTTCACCTCGTGTTCGTGCTGCTCTCGCTGCACTCGCTTCGCTCGTGCCTCGGGCAGCAAACCTCGCACTCGGCGAAAATCGCGCTCTTTCCTCCCTTGTAGCATAATATACTATTTTACCCGACTACGATAAAATGACCATATTTCACCCCTGAAACGCGAGTCGAAAGTAATCAATATCGGACCAAAGGGAAGAAAAGTAAATTGCGGGGCTGTGGACTTTTTGCCCGGCAGTTTACTTTTTTGCTCGCTTATTCGCTTTTTCTTCAGTCTGTTCGAAAATTGATGACTACTTTCTGCCCGCGTTGCAGCGATGGAATATGGTCATTTTATCAAAGATGGGTAAAAAGAAGTATTTTCCTCCCTTGTAGCATAATATACTATTTGGGATGTAGGTGTTCAGAATTTCATATGGAATTCCGCTATCATCTTCTTTTTCACCACACCTGCACGGAAAGTACGACTTTCGGCCCGCTGCGAGAACGGGAAGTCGTGCTTTCCGATGCAGGGGGTGGTGAAAAATAGTATACAACCCACGGGAGTGAAAAAGGCCATCCCAAACTGCGTTCTTGTCAATCTCACATGCAGTTTGGAATAGCCTACTTTCCCTCCCTAGGTGTGTAATATACTATTTCGCTCCTGTTACGCGTAGGCTTTGATATCAGTGGAAATAAGTGACGCGGCTACTTGGTTGGTAAAGATTGACTATACATAGCACGCTCTTAAGACACTGTAGAGTAATAAGAAGGAGTAACTTATAAACTTACTCCGTAAATTCGTAAAATATGCATTGACTATGAGTAAAAACCAGTGAAGACCTAATAATTGCTTATCGCAAGCGGCGAATCTTAGGATCGCGGGGGGAATACGAGCTTACACCGCAATAGGCGCTAAATCGTATTTTGACAAAGTCCCAAAAACTGGGCCAACTTTTGAGTCGACCGCTGTTTGAGTGTTGTCTCCTTCTTAGTCCTACGTAGTTTAAGATTTCGTGAGGCTGTGGAATACTTTATTATACAAATTATAATACACTTGAGGCTGTGTGATACATGTTTTATAATATGCTCGAAATATCTAATTTTGGTGTATAGAAATAATTGAAAAATCACTATAATATCGTAGTTTCACTAGTATAATAAAAATATGTAAGTAATTCTTCGATTATTCTGAGTCTCCATATTGGTCCTTTGAGTTCGAAATAATAAAGTGGTTATCAATGATAGTTTTCATGTTATTTTTCATCCTACTTCATCGAACTGTGATCTGTTCGATATTAATTATTTAATTACTATTTTCTTTTGGCTTCTATTAATTTTCTTAGAATCAATCACAGAGAAACGCGAATAGAATTATTTAGGTATAGAAATATTTCGCATTTCTTAAAATTTTAGAACCAAATTCTTAGTGTTCGATTTTTGATTTTAATTTCACAATACATACATACACACACAGTTTTTGACCTTACTCAACGATATCATCGAAATTTTCTGTATATATACAGGGTGAATTTCTAACGATGATAATCTGAAGTTGGCTAGATTCAAAATTGTTTCAGAACTGTCTGAAAGTTTGAAAGCCAACTTCAGGCTGTATAATCGTTAGGAATTCACCCTGTATGTTGCCATAGATATATTTTGAAAAGTAAACTAATGGAGAAACGAATAGATTTGATATCGTTTGCAGTCTTTGTCATCTTTTACGATTATAATTTTAACATAATTATTCTCCTGGTGGCAGAAGAAAAAAATAAAAATTTACGATCACTTCGAGAGTGTCTAAAAGACATTGGAAGAAGTATCGTAAAGTCCGAATAATAATAATACAAACTATACGGATTTATTAGATAATATTGGGACAATTTCAATACATTAGAAGAGAATAAATTTTACTAGTTGAATCTGTACGTAAAATTTGTGCTGAACAAAGAAAAAAGACAAACGAAGTCTTTCATGATTAATGATGTGCTCGAAAGCAGCAAGTCAGTTATTTACAACCCAAGAAGACTCATTTCGTTCAGTGGTTGATCTACACCCCGGAACCGCAATTCTACTTCGCAAAGTAACCTGGCGCTTTGCATAGCTTCGCTTCGCTTTGCGAGAATGACGGATATTGCGTTACTTCCGAGTAACTCGATTTATGCCTCTCAGTGGAAACTTTGTCTCGAACAGTGTCTACAGATTGCCTTCTATATCAAGCTATTGCGCACGGTGCGGAAACTCGGTTGTCCTCATTGTCAGCGAACAAAAGCAACAAGATAAACATAAGAATATAGAAAAGAAAAGTTTTTAAATAGATCATTGCTTCAAAGAGATTCTTATGCAATGATTTGAAATAATAGTGAGATTGGAAGAATTTCATCCAGGGTAGCCACTCACCTGGAAGACTTGGCAAACCTTGAGATAACAGAGAATTCGGATAGCGTCACAAAAGAAAAAAAAAAATGGAATTGACAGAATTTTTATCATTTTTTTTCACGAAAATCAGTGGCCATGTTGGAAATCTCATCGTGCAGACATCGACACCTCAAAGTAGACACATTTACAATATGAATGAATGATTCATCAAAATCAGCTTTTCCTGAACCTCCTTTTCTCTAAGTGCCGATAATTCAGACGATGTCAGTGAATGGTAGGGTATGAAAAGGGAATATTTGTACGGTTTCCTTTTAATCGATACATTTGAAAGTACATGTGAGGTCGTCTGTGGTATTAAGCCGTGATCAATTGATGGCGGGAAATTACGAACTCGAAGGTTCTGGGCTGGCGTCAATGAAATCGATGTCGGAGGAAGTTGTTCCCTTCCGCCGATTTGGTCTCGGCGAAGCGTTGATTCGCGCCTTGACGCTCGCCGTCGAGACACTCAGTCGGCTTCCATTTTTCGTCGGCTGTTTAGGTCTGCGTGTATAAGAAAAAAAAAAACGATGACGATCAATGCGATTGAACATCCGTGGTTATCCGATAACCGGGTTATACGGTTACAGGCTAAATTAATTGCCAATCGATTGTGTAGCTACTACGATAAACTCGCCTTAATCTTTCTTCGGCGCCCATCATAGCTGAATTGAGTTCCTCCTCCCACTGTAACTCCTTCTTCTCCCTTTCCTGTCTCTCCAGTTCCCTTTCCCGATTGTAGACGCGATATTCAGGGATGAAGGTAAGTCCGCGAAGATCGGACCCCGCTCCGTCCACCCCTGACCCTTCGTCTTGAGGCACCTCGACCTTTATAGACCTGATAATGTTTCGCCATTCGCACATTTAATCCCAGAAGTTCGGAGATATGAGACAATCAGAGAAAATTCAAGGGGGAAGAATAGATCGAGAGACTCATGTTAAATTTATTCACTACTTATAGAAGCAATGAACTAATTTTCTTGGGCTTCGTTAAATTTCACGCCCCACTTTGCATCGAGAAATTTCTAGAAATTTCAAGACTCCAAAGAACGGGGAGGGCATCTGACAAGGATACACGGATTCCATAGAATTAGACCCTCAGACGGTTGTACGATAAAAATAGAATGTCGAAGGAGGAACACAAGGACTAGAGAATTGTCGAACCTCTGCTTCGCGAGCCGTTTCTTCTTCTTGTGTAGTGGTTTGGTCTCAATGATCATCTCCTCGAGTTCAAAGGTCGGATCACAGTTCAAGTGATCTTTGGGTGGTGTGAACGGTGGCTTCGTCTGCTTTGCTAGCACCTTGTCGAGGTCCACTTCGTTGATGATTCTCACCTGCTTGAGCTCCTTCAACGTCGATATTCTCGCACCTGGGGCTTGTATCAGCAGTCTATCCAGAAGCTCGCGGATACCTGGGCTCCAATGAGGCAGTGGATGTCTGTCTTCCTACACAAAACCCTCGTACTATATTCCCCACACGATATTTGGTCACGCTTAAATCGCTCATGCTGGCCACTGGTCAGGGAAAAGTCAGGAATTTTTTTCTACATGGTGGCTTTATAGTGGCCATCATGTAATTCCTCGAAGAGGTCAATCCCTGCTCTTCACATTGACCCGTAAAATGAGGTCGACTGGTGATGAAAACCTACCTGCAATATGGCTAGTGCGTCTCTGTGAGACGTCGCAGCATGTAAGGGATAAGGACGAACCCTGGCCAAAGTTTCCCAAGCCAGAACACCGAGGCTCCACCAATCTATGGCGTAGCCGTAACCCAAGACTCCGTATTCCTCGCAGGAGCACATGTATACTTCTGGTGCTAGAGGTTGAAAAAATGAGTTAAAAAAAACTATAGTCATTTGTTTGAATTTTAGATAGAAATAGAGAAAATGGAACAATCGCAGGCTAGCCGCTGTTCCGGTCTGAATTAGGTCCGCTAATTATAAACGCTCGGTTCATGAAGCTTTAAACGTTAAGAAAGCAGCTGGTGTGCGTCTGGCAATTGCCAGAGTGACACGTGGTTCGCAAAGTCTGAGCAGATGCTATGCCAGAATCCGGGTGTAGCGGCATGCCGATAAATTGTCACGAGTGAAAATTTAAATCTGCCCTAATTTTTTCCCTCTGTAAGTTTATTTCGTGGCAGAGACATACCCTGCTCGAGGGTTCTTTCGAACTTGTTTTCGGAGTCGGAGCTTCAATATATTCATCGAGGGTTTCAACCTGATTAATTTTCTTGAATATTATTCGGAGGGGACAAAAGGCGAGAGAATAAAGTGATCGACGTACAGATTTTAACTCGACTGAAATGTGTGGAAGAAAAGAAAAAGAACAGACTCTTCATCTCTCTCTATTGAATGATGAAAAACCGCAATCTGGAGTGAATTTTTTGAGAACTGTCAAACCTGAATTAACTCTCTTTATTCAATGTTTTTCTATCACCCCTTCGGATGAGTTTTTCCCAATTAATATTCAAATATAAACATTCGAATTTCCATCTCTTCTCGGCCGAGGCCTCAACTTCATGAATATTCGCAAGACTCTTGGGATTATTCTACTGTTTAACCCGTCGCATCAAAGATACTAATAATTAATCCTTTTTCTCGCGTTTCTTAGAGTGTCGAATCGAGACTAATTCTCGAATTAAAATATCAGCCTTTTTTCATCGGACTTTATTAAAACCCCCATCCAACCCTCGATTCGGTTCGGACTAATTCAGACTGAGTGGCTTCAAGTTTCATTCGATAAAAGGTCGAATTCTGAATTGGGTCTTTCACCCACAGACCATCAATGATAAAGTGAATCTAGACTTGATTACGTTATACGTCATCGAGGGTATATTACCGATGTACGGTTTTGTCCCAGACATTGAAGTAGCAAGCTGTCCCTCCTCTAGGACCGTGGCGATATTGAAATCCGTAACGTGTGCGTGTCCTGAAAAAGAGAGTAAAAACACGTTACGAGCTGGCATTTTTTTCGGAATGTTGTTTTGTCTTCCAAAAACCATGTTGTAGCCTCGAAGAATTGACGTACGCAGCTCGAAGTGAGATATAAAAAATCTGCCACGATGCGATCGATTGTTCAGATTTTGAAAAAATTTTGATGAGAAATAATCAAAATTGTAAAAGTTATTCTACTTTACAGTTGCAGGTATAAAAATCAATGACTCCTACAATTATCAATATTTGTCAATGAAATTTGGTGTGCATACTCAGTGTACAAAAAGGCATTCAGAAAAAAATTAACAACTATGCATGATCGATACTTCTTGAGCCTTCTTTTCTTTTCTTTTGAGCCAAAACGGTAAGACCTATAATAAATAATTCTTTTTGGTATACATTTTTTATGTTTATACAAATTTTTCTAAGACGTTTGTGTCAGTCGTATTCGCTGCAATTTTATCGGTCTTCACGATTGAACCCGTTCGACTGATCGGAAAAGAAATATCCTGACATAATTTGACTTGTCCGATGACCTTTTTCAGCTCGACCTTCGATTGAATTGAATAAAAAATAATTCACAAACTGGCGACACGATAATGATTTTTTTTTCTGATCATACAGCATTTTTCAGTCTTCATAAATCCGTACAAGTCGTAATTTTTTATGCAGGAATCGGAATATATGTTTTGAAGGGTCTTACCGTTTCGGCTGGATAAATTCATGAATATTCATTAAAAAAAACATCGCAATAAAATATATTATCCCTCTTAATCAACCGTTTGAGAATGGATCCCGGGCAAATTAGCGAACAGAATACGAAAACGCGTAATTAATGTTCAGGTAATTCGGAATCCTTATTCAAATATGTCTAATTAGAATTTTGATTAGCACAGAAAAGTAATCGCATTTCGGATAGAATTACTAATTGGCCAGAATAATGTGCCACTGCAGAATGACGGGTATTTTCGATTGAAATTGTAGATAATGGGCACGATTCATTTCTCCCACATTCAACATTGCACGTCGTTAAACCCGTACTATTCGTACCGACGTGATTCAATCAGTCGCGGGGTGCGCCCACACACAATGAGTAGAAAATGATATGGGTTTCATGAAAAGAGTCGTGGGATTGATGCGATTTTGCGCAGATGAAGTCGCAAAATGAATACACACACACAGGGTGTCCAGCTGTCAAGGAAATCTGGAAAATCGGAAATTCAGGCTCATGTCGCGGTTTTTTTTTTCAACTTTTCAATTTTTCTCCTACAGCTTCTGGGGAAAAAATTGAAATTTTCCACCGAAAACCCGGCAAATGTCAGAGAATTCGATATTCCATTGACAATAAACGAACCCGTCTCTCATTCCGTCAGAACAAACAACTCTTTCGTCGATCTGAATGGGACGTATTGCTGATCGTTGAACACAGTTGCCCATACGGAAATCGCGATTATTCAACGGCAGAAATGCAAGAGATCAATTCTGACGAATACACCTACGCGCTAGATGCTGCGGGCGTGTAGTGGAAAATTAATTCGCGGTTTCATCACCGCCGTATAGGTGAAATTTATTCATTGGCTAAATCCACCTGTTTATCTACCAATAACATTGATTGCCTTCGGGTTTAGAGGGAAGATAAATTTCAGCTAGTGAATGAAGCGAATTTACCGTATGCAGGGAATCGGGTAATTTTTTTATAATTTACGGAACACTGAGAAAAGAGTTTTGTTGTTGTTAACAAAGTTCGTCAACAGTTAACGAATCGTATATTTTTATATAAGCAAATATACATTCAGTCATAGCTAAGAAATCATTCATTTGAGTGTATTTCTTTGTCTCAAATAAAGATTTCTTAATAGTTAACGAATCATCAACTTCCTTAAAAGTCGCGTCCAGTTATATCAGACGATCAAACACGACAATGAAATGAGGATTTCTTAATAGTTAAGAAATCTTGTATTTCTCTTCAAACCGCACCTGTTGTTTCAGTAGAACGATCATGAAGTTCAACTATGAATAGTTAATAAATTGTGCTTTTTTATTCAGTATCAGTGCAGTTGTCCACGAACGATGATCTTTTTTTAGACCAATCAGGTATTGACTAAGAAGTCATGTCCCAATTTTTTTTTAACATGATAAGTGTGACTGTTGGAATGTCTTCACTATTTCCACCGAACAAGATAATGCATGCCTAGAATATGCTGCCCAAACAATGCCCAGGAAGTAGGAACGGGGTCGCCTCGAGCTTAGAATGATGCGCCTCACGTCGGTGAATGTATTATGACTGGCGCGCTTTTACTCGCGAGAGTGTAGCTAGAGTATTCAGCGCCGCTCTCACCTCTAGTGGCAAGCGTACAGACTACTACGCACGAATTACATCAAATCTCAAACACTCATGTAAGATTTGTTAAATGTTAATAAATCTGTATTTGAGGAGACATGGTGTGATTTTTGTCTCAACCGAATGCTTTATTTATTGCGAATACTACGGAATTTCCACAGTAGTTGAAACAACATGTATATTTACTTCATGTTAAGATATTCTTTAACAGCTAACGAATATTTCGCGAAATTTTCAAATAAATGCGTTTATTTGGTATAAAGAAACTCTTTTCTCAGTGAACAAAGAATCAGTAAATCGATATCGAACAACATTAAAATACTTGAATAGGATATATCCGAGGGGGAAATAACTCGTTGAAATAACGTGTCAATAGCTCGTGAAATATTGAATATCCAACTATCCAAGGAAATAAGGAATACATGAAATAATAAGAAATAACTGAAATAACTGAGATAATAAAAAGTAATTGAAAAAATAAATGAAATAATAAATGAAGAAATGAGAAATACATGAATTAATATGAAATCACTGGAAAAATAAGTGAAATAATCACAAATACATGAAATAATTTGTCAGTCAGATCTTGAGTTATTTGAGTTATTTCCCCCTCGAATATATCGTCATTTCAAAGTTGATTGACATGGTGATTTTACTGAAAATATTGAAGTAGTGAAGAAGGTTTTTTTTTTAATTTTTTTATCATGAAATAACTGCGAGCAATGTCAGTCGTTGTTAGATTTATACGAGTTTCGCCTTTCGGTGTGTACAGCAATAAGTTTTCCAATTTGACAGAGAGACCATAACCGGAAGGACGGGGCTGGGGGGGGGGGATCCTGTAGTGGATCATTTTTTCCATCCAATACACGACTACAGTGACGGGGTTAGAATTCCGATGAATTTTTTCTTCGGGTGAAAGCTTGTCCTGTTTTGACCCAGACGATCGGAATACCAAACAGTTTTCTTGAAACGGATCGTTGAAAAATCCACGGAAAAATTATCCGCCTTTTGTCACATCCACCTTTAAATCGGCCATTTTTCAGCCAATCGAGGCTGTTTATTGA
Source organism: Euura lappo (assembly GCA_018257835.1). Lineage (NCBI taxonomy): Eukaryota > Metazoa > Arthropoda > Insecta > Hymenoptera > Tenthredinidae > Euura > Euura lappo. Next base: position 199,206 of record JAEUYN010001579.1, on the reverse strand, counting down.
GCTGTATGAACCGTAAAGAAAGTAATTAGAGCCCCGCGCGCTCTGAGAGGTCAGGATTTTTCAATTAATAACAACTAAATCACCGGCGGTAAAGCTGGGACCACGTGGTTGGTAATTAGCCAATTAATGCGTTTGATACTTTGCCCGGGATCAAAGGAAGACTCGAGTTTGAGAGGCGATTTTATTTCGCGATTAAATTTATCATTTTTACCCCTTTGAACCCTGCTGCAACTTTAATGTATAAACAAGGCGATAATAATGAGGAGGATTCGAAACTGTGAATAGACGGGGGTCTTACATGATGCAAAAAGCAATCTCGATTCTCAAACATCGTCCGTCGTTGTCAGCTGCTATGCCCTGCAAAATTACTCCGAAACGCCCCTCACGTTCGGGCAAGTTTTCATATAATATGTATACGATACGCTTCTAGGGATCTGGAAAACCGCTTCTTGAACTGTGCTTTTATAACCTGTCCAGAGAACCGCCTACACCTAAATGAGGGACCGAAAAGAAGTTTATTCCATACATGACTGGTAAGGCCGATTTCGCTATCTATTTTCGGGGGCCAAAGAGCGGTTTTACCGACCGAGAAGTTTCTAATCCCGCTGTGGGAGTGAAGACAGTGAATAAAGAATTTATCTACCAGTTTGATCTGCCGTACCGACCAAAAGACCGTGAATAAAGATTTATCTCCCTAGGGAGATAAATTCTTTATTGTAGTTACGTCACATAACCTAAAATGTAAGCACTGATCTGCCCACGAAATCGGCTTCCGTTCATGTATGGAATAAAATATCGTGTGCACCACGGTCGCATTAGACGTTTTCGCTCCCGAGCGTGGGTTTGCCACCCGAGCCGAAGAAAACGTCCTTTGCTCCCTTGGTGCACAATATACTATTTTGATTTCAAAAGCATCACGTACGAACTAATGATACCGTCTAGCCTCTCCTCCTCCCCATGAGCCAACGTGTGCTTCACTTTGTCGACGAATTTACAGTACAGCAATAATGGGAGGTAGGGGTGAATGGAGGAAACGGTAATTTTCGACTAATCAATAATGTTCAAAATTTGCAGAACATCGATCTTTGGGGGTTATTTTTATCGAGACAATCGATTTTTATTGAAAACAGTGAAAAAAAAACACAGTTTTGAAGGTCGAAGTCCCAGCTTTGATTTGAAAAAGAAAATCGACATTGTAACTTGAAAATTGTGGTCGTCAGGACCAGTGAAGCGGTGTCGAAATTTAGCTGCCACGATTCCATTGTAACGACCTGTCCGATATGCTTGAAATTTATACAGTACTTTTATATAATTGTGAACTAAGCTTCTATGGAACAGATTTTTTTTCCGTCCTTCCGTTGCTGTTAGACAAATAAAAACGTTAGTGCAAATTCCGTAAGACGTTATCATCCGGTAAAAAATTCATAACTCCGCCGAATTTCAATTCATCAAAAATCTGTTCCATAGAAGCTTAGGTCATAATGATATAAAAGTACTGTATAAATTTCAAACCGATCGGACAACTCGCTACAATGGAATCGTGGCAGCAAATTTCAACGCCGTTTTTTTCGGACCTCTACTCCAGTGGTCATAATGGCCACAATTTTAAAGTTACAATGTTGATTTTTTTTTCAAATGAAAGCTGGGACTTCAATCTTCAAACCCGTATTTTTAAAGATTTCTTACGTCACTAAACCCCGACGCTAGAGCATCTTGAAATTCGTTAACGTCTTATGGCGCTCGAGACTCGCAAACCCCGTTAAATTTTTACAGAGGAATAAAATTTGACATTTTCATTGTTTAGCTATAAGTAACCAGTTTTGTTATCAACGATAGGTACTACAAAAAGCAATCCGAACGGAAACGAACAACATGATTCATTTCCTAATCGAGATTAAATCACAGATAGTGAGATTTGGGATCTTTAAGGTCGAGATAAATATTAAATACTATTTTCAATTCATTAATTAACTGTTCAAATTGATCGCAGTGCTTGAAAAACATAGAAAATACATAGTTTAAAATCAAAGGATTGCGAGGAAATCATTAGTTTATAAAATGAGAATTTTTTAAATCTCTTTGACACAGTAAAACGCGGTTGGCAGACCTTATTCATTATTTATTATCTGTATAAAAGTATGGAGTCGGAATAGTGATAAAAATTCGTCGGTCTTCCTCCTCCTATCCGTATAATATCTATATCGATATTACGTAGGCTGAAAGAAAAGGTGATATCGCATATCAGTCAAGACGATCTGGTAGATAAGAAAACAAAATACGTCACGAGATCCTAGCGATAAAAATTTTCCACTTCAATTCAACTGCAAGACAAAAGTAATCAATAAATTTTAACGTAGATGCGACGATGTTGACAATGAGACTTGTCGCAGCTATTTTTCATCTCGACAGATCCCACGATGAGAGGCAAAAAAAATACTAAAAGATCGCGAAAGCCAAGAGAGTATAGGACGCATTAAGATGCTAAAGAGAATAAAGCGATTCATACATCCGTAGCGTAGGCTCTAATCGATTCTAGTTAAATTATACAGAAGAATAACGTCCCGCACCCTCGTCGACTAAAAATACCTTCATTAATCTCAAACGCGATGGCAGATTAGCGACGAAACGGAAGAAAGAAGCTTATCGAAAAGCGGTTGAAACATTATTTTTTATTATGCTAATCCGGAGAATCCGCGGATACTGGGGGTCCGCGAAATCGGAAGGCTATATCCACGGGTGCGAGTGAAAATACAACCGATCATGAAATGTTTCCGCATATTCATGCCACACATAAAGCTTCACGGTGCCATCACAGAGTCTGGTTATATTCGTGCAGCGTTAAAACTGTCACTGTTCTTCGGCCATACGATCAAAGCGGCGTGCTCACATGGTCACACAAGTGTCTCTAGAATCTGGATATCAACGTTTCAGTGTCAATCTAGCAGAGCGAAATGGGGTTGGGGTTAAGGGTCGTAATCGTTACAGTCGACAATTGATTGCTGAAACAATGGTAAGCGAATATACGACCCACAATGAAGAGATGGCTCCGATGTCTCGGATGTTCGAGTGAAAAAAAAAGTCTGGCAATTTTTAAACGTCCTTTTCATTAGACGGTTGACTTTTCTCTTGTATTATATTTGCTGAAGGTATGCGATTAAAAAAAATTGGGATCACTGAATCCGAAACGAATAACAGCCAGCTTTGATCTCGACCTCTTTGACTCGGTGATGCTGACTAGGAGAAAGGAACGCGCGATGTAAAACGTGAAACTGCAGGATGGTCGCTTACCTTCTTCGTCCAGCAGAATGTTGTCCGGTTTTATGTCCCTGTGGATGATCTTGTGCTCTTGAAGATATTCAAGGGCCAGCGCAATCTCGGCAACGAATAGTACCACGCTTTCTTCGCAAAATGATACATCCTGCTGAATGTGGTACCTGAGGTCACCACCGAGGAGTAAATCCGACACCATGAAGAGGTCCTCCTCGTCTGATGGGATTAGGGGAATATCAGATTAAATAGATTCAAAAATGGCGGACGCCAGACAACCTTGGATAAGGTATTCAAAGAGGCACCGGCAGTCCTTAATAGCAGTTTAAAAAAATTCACCGTTTGAACCGAGCTCAGAGAGGCTTTAAATTTTCGCGATTTATCTATACCTATACGTGTAGGATTCTTGAACGGCGCGTGAGAGGTGTGAAAATAAAAGGTGAAAGACTGATAGAAAACTTGACCTGACATTTGTTCTTATATATCTTCGTTGGCTTTTTCGCCCCAACGAAATGAGGGGAGGGAGCGACCCTCGGAATGTAAGAAGCTTAGAAACTGAAAGTGGTAGTTTCGCGAAAGTATCTTGCAGACATTTTCGTCCGAGTGTTTCGTACCAGACATTTTCAATCTCCGAGGTAATGCGTCCTCGGCAGTTCTTGCGCCATTGTCGTCCCCAGTAATCAGTCCTTGTTCTAATCTACACGAATTTGAACGCGTGTTCGATAATCGGTGCTGATATTCGAGGTGAAATATAACACGGGTAGCATTCGCCCAATTAGGGCAAGTACTCGAAAGCAGTCCTGTAATCGCTTGTCGTTTAAACAGGGCTTCGCCAGTAGTTCAGGCAGGATTTCGGCAGTAATTATGAGTTACCGGCGTAACTAGCTCTAGGCGTAAGAGAATATTTGATGAACAAACCTTGGAAGCTGAACCATAGATTCACCAGGCAGGGGTGTTCGAGTTTTGAGAGGATCTCAACCTCTCTTGCGATATTCTTCAGGGCTCCACGCTCCGCGCATTCGCCTTTGTGCACGTATTTCATCGCGTACATATTCCCAGTCCGATCCCTTTTCTGCACTATACAAACCTGAAAAAGAGAACGGAAACTTTCAAAAATCGAATTGAAAATAGGAAATGGGAATTTTTAAATAATTGTTGCAGAATCAATGGCTGTCCGGAAAATTGAATTTCCGAGGGTCAGGTCTGGTAGCATGAAAACCGGACGTGCCGATGAATGTTTCATTCTAAAATACCCTTCGTGATGATCCCCGCTTTACAAATTGATTCTGACTCGACTGAAAATCAAAAAACAAACTACGACCCCACGGCCAGCGTGCGAGCTATTAATTAAATCAATTTGAGCTTCGGTTGAACCAACTCGCGGTGTAGACCTTGTGCCAATGTGTATTATTACAGTACTCGAATCATCCTTTAAGCTGAACAATGGATATCATACTATTTGTCATCAACGCTGGTTTCACAGTTTGTAATCTAGAGGATTACATTCATCCCACAGAATATGTGATCATCGTTAGAATTCAGAGCTGTTCAAATCACTGACATTTTTATCGAAAGAAAAGTTCTCACGTGGCCATTTCTACGCCTCAGGTGGTTCGGATCCCGCCATTAAAAAAAGTAGGTCCGGTCAAAGCTGTACAATAAAAAATAGACGGATAGTGGAAAAAGGAGGGAAGGGAAGGAGCGAGATTGACTATAGGGAAAAACGTTCGAAGACGCTGCGCATATAGACAAGAGAGCACAAACCCCAGATAGGCTGATATCCCTGAGGGGAAAAAACCTGGGGGTATTCAGCCAAAGGACCCATTACCATTCGTTTGAATCCAACATAGAGTCCTAATAAAATACAATTTCGATATCGGGTTGGAAAGAATGTTGAAGAATCTTGCATAATAAAAAAATCTGGCTCTGAAGTGTAGAGATTTTGGTAATTCGGTGTGCGAACGAAGGAAAAACACGAGCTCATATCTTATTGTTCGATATTTTCCATTCCATTAGACATTTTGAAAAAAGCTTCCGGAACGGAGGATTAGGTAAGTGAAAAAAGAAATGAGAGATTGAACTCTACGAGGTGAAGGACCTTCGCGATATGGACATAGTAGTATGGGAAAACAACGTCTTACTACACGCCATGGCAAATACCACGTCCCTCCATTTAGGGGATGAAGGAACTAAAGACACGGATATCCTTTTGTGGATTTAACCATTTGCGACGGAGACAGTATTGAGTTTCTTTTAACGGAACGAGAAGTTGAAGCAAATTTTTATATACTTTGTCCGAATGTGAATTCAACCTATGCTAACCAAATCTGATCCTGAATCCGAATGAATATGAACGTAACTTTTTAATATTCGAGGCTTATCACAGTATGCAGATCTTGGATGACGCAAATTGAAGCATCAGTCGTACCGAGACAATGAAGTGTCACGCTAATTTTGGGCTGATTTTTCAACAATTTCTTCACTACTGGAACGTCTTATTAAGTGGATGTAGACTGAAGTAAGGTCGAAGATATATGAGTGACTGAATTACTAATAGGCATACTGACTGGGTCGAGCAAAGGCTCTCGCTCAAAGACGACTCAACAAGATCGTGAAAATTGGTAAGTGGCTGTGACAAATCGAGTATCCGACAAGTGCTGTGCTAAAGCGCCGTGAAAAGTACCTCGCTTATACGATAATCATTTTGGTATATTTTACAAAAACCGATTTAGGGTTTCTGAAAGATATTTAGAAGATAAATTATGAGCTTTGAGGAGTTCGATACAAGAATATTTTTAGGCATACATGTACCTATACACACCTTTCCGGAGTTTTCACCAAGCGTTTTAAATGGAGAGACGGTTTATGGCAAGAGACTTTGAAAAAGTTTTTAAATTGATAACTGAAACACAGATTTGAAAATTATTCAGACCCTAACCGTCCCAAAGGAACTGTAACATTGTAAAAAAAAACGTCGTCCTAGAATTCTTTGAATCTTCCGCGACTCTTTTACCCAGCTTCTGAATACAAGAAAAAAAAAACAATTTAGAGTAAACGAGTGATACTGTTTTATGTACATTCTCGCGACATCTTCAAAAGCCTTTTCTTGCTTGGAACTCTTTTACTATGAAGAAATAAGAAATTTTGTGATTTTTCAAGCATGCTTTTACCGATTCCGTGAGAATTTGTGAGTAAATGAGTATCTTCAGTGCTCATGAAATACGGATATGTACGGAGTTTTTCGTACAAATCACAACACGTCACAGAATTCCAGAATTCACACTGATACGAGTAATTTTTTTTCATCAAATACACAATTTCCGAGAAATTACATTGCGCGAATTAGATATAGAACGCGGTTCTTGTCGGAGTGAATTGACGCTCCAATGACCATCAATATGATCCAGAACAATGGACACCGTTCAACACTTTTTAACACCTGAATGTTGTCCAAGTCCAAATGACATCTTTAAGACATCTTTTGGACTCAGACAACATTATGAGACAAAATCTATTCATTTTCAGTTTTGTGCTGTCTGTCTGTATTTTTTTGCGAAAATATGTGATAGCAATTGGCAGACGAAAATTAGCCTAAACATAATTGCAAGGGTTTCGCCAAAGTAGAGTCTTCGAAAATTTTGTTACTTCAGGCAGGTATACATATACATATACGTTGGATATTAAGTCAATCATTTCGGCCAGACATCTTGAAGCATACTAATAATGATACCTAACATAAGCTGTAGCCCAGCCGCTCGTTTAAATTGTATCAAACAATTTTCTCTTTCGACAGAAAATTGCGAATATTGCGCGAAACAGAACAATAAGGCGGACTCCCCGATTCTCTAGACTGTCTAAGAAGAAGAAGAAGAAAAAAAGGATAAAATAAACGTTCACCGGAGTTAAAAAATCTCTAGAAATAAACGATGAACTTGTCCGGATGTCCACGGTACACTCTGGCATCGTTTCAAGGGTCTCTAAGATCGAGATCCCCCATTTCATCCACCCCTCTGCATCAGGGCTCAGAGTTGATTCACGTTAAAGCCTGTACGAAGATTTTGCTAGCCAAGCTCCAACAGCCATCGACGCATCATGGCGTTTACGATCGCAGTACCAATAGCGACGCCACGGTCGGAAGGATTTCCTTATGAGGTTCCCTCGACGCAAATGTCCAAGAGTAAGTATGTATAACCACGGAGGAAGCACCCCCTCGTATCTTAGCAACTTAGGGACCATTGGCGTTAAAGTGTGATAGACCAAAGTAAATGGACTGTGTATTGTGAAGTTTGTTACGATATTTATCAATTTATGATTGTTACCCACGTTTTGATCTCGTCTGAAACAAGATTCACCCAGGAATGGAGGATGTAGATTTCTATTATAAATTATTGAGCTTTATTTTTGGGGTCTCGTCCCTCGAGGACGACACCGCGTACCCTTATCACAGTTTACTTTTTCTCTTTTTCGTTCACTTTCATTGATGAAGAATAATGGAGTTCTTTTTTTTGTCATTCTTTGTCTTCTTCGAAGCTTAAGAAATATCGTAAATTTTAGATCGTCCAAGGGTGTGAAGTTGAAAGAGGAGGACTGGACAGAGGCCCGCTAAGCTATACGTCGGGTATGGTAACCACTGGCAACGAGGAAACGTAACCGAACCCAAATAGGGGTTGTGGCTGAATTTTCGAGATGGTCATGGGATTGGATTTACGATGATACGCGTTACACCTACTGGGTGTACAGAAAGTCGTCACATACTAGTATTTGTACTGCACATGAAAATTGTCACATTATTTATCATTGTAAAACATTACTTTACTTACCTTTCCAAAACTGCCCTTGCCGATCGCGCGTAGAATTTGGAAGTGGTCAAAGTTAACTGTAACATTTATAAACAAATAACATGTGTGAATGTGTGTATATGGGCCATTTCAACAAATCCTGTACGCAAATATGGCCTTCAAATTTTTTGTGAATTTTTTCTTTTACGAGTTCGTAATAGGGGTTTTCATAATTATCAGATTGTGCTTCGAAATTTTAAAATCTAATTAAACGGTTCAAAAAATGCCTTAAAGAAATTTTTTAAAAACTATTTTAGTTCTGAATTTTTCGCAACTGATGATCATTTTTTATCTAACTTGTCATTTTCAGCACGAAATTCGAAAAATAAAACTTAAAACGTCATTTTCACCTTGTTCCCAATTGTTTTTTTGAAAATCGGAATTTCATTTTTTAAAATGTAGAAAATTCAAGTCTTATTTTCCGAATTTCGCCCTGAAAATGACCAGTTAGATAAAAAATGATCATCATTTCCGAAAAATTCATAAAGTTACCGATAGAATGCCGCATTTTTTATTACGGCATTTTTTGAACCGTTTAACTCATAAAAAACACTTCCAAAAATTTGGAGGATAGATTTGCATACAGGATTTGGTGGAATATCCCATGTAAGACGTAACATAATTTATCAGGGTATTCACTACTTATTTATTAATTTTTTATCTATTCAAAAGTTGTCTAGTCAGGACTGTTTTTTTTTTTTATCTTTGTTCTCTACGTATAAAAAAAATAAATGTATATACGACGAGATAGAGAGAAATTGTGTGACAGGTTTTACGGGCAAACCGACATGTGTCTAGTCTATAGTGAATTGTTTCTCCCCTACTAGATAGATATACCTGTGTCAGTACTGTACAAAGTTACTGCGAGGCACGAAACTTTACCGAGTTCAAGTATAAACTGTTGAGTTTAAAATAGAAATCGATTCTAGCATAGCCTCTCGCGTTCTGCTTGAAAATTGCTTTCAAACTTTCAAAGGCTTGGTTTTGATACAACTGCGGAACGAGATTTGTCTGCGGTTGTGTGTAATGAAGTCGGTGTTTCCTAAATAATAGACGAGTACTGCACGCGTGAAATTTCACCCAAGGGGTCAATTTCAACAGCTTTTGATAAAAATCCTCTCCTCTATCATTTCTCCTTTTATTAGTTCTGTCTATCTGCTACTTACATTCTCTCGAAATTACCACCTAATTGGACTCACTTGTCTGGAAATTGCAAGGGCGTATATATTCCCTCGACGATGCTATAGGTATAGGTGTGAAAAGCGACACGATCGAGGAGAGAAGAGGGAAAAAAAAAGAAAGAAAAAAAGGTCCGCGGCTTTTACCACTTTGTTGAACTAACTTCAGATCTTTTTCCTTTCAATACTCATCGATCTGATACCCGTACCTTGTTATAAAAATTAAATAATTTACTTGTCATAATGTAACTTTAGTATTTCTGAATTGTACTTTTTTTAGGACATATAAAAATTGCAAATGAAGTTTTTGCGAATTAAAAGGGGTTTTTTTGGTTTTTTGCTTCAGGATTTTCACCCCATAAGTAGAAACGCTTGGGACCGCAGCTTTTTTCCTGATTTTCCGATGATTCTTAATTTATTCACATTAAATACACGCGAAATAATCAAGATTCGCGAGGTCTTCATCCCCAACCGTTTGTCGGTATTTAATTTACCGCCGGGCAAAATTTATCGCGAGATCAATAGCCGCATAATTAATAATAAGAAAAGGAGCGCATCAAAGTTTCCGTAACATCTGACGTTTCAATGGGGGGTAAATCAGCTAAGGGAAATTAATTCTCTTGCGGTATTGAATGCCTACGCACTCTCCCAGAAAGCTGAAGCTAATTATGATACCTACACAAGGAAACAGTCATCAGACACCGCAGGCACGAGCTAATAACGTCTGGAAAGTTGCATACATGAAAATTCGGGCATTTAATTCAAAGACAGCCAGAGTTACTCTTTGGGATGTGAAATCTGCGAGGGGGTAACAATATTTGAAAATTTTATAAAATTTCAGAACCAACTTTTCCTTCAAAAAAAGTCTGAAGGAATTCAGAGGGATTTGATTGCAGTTCTTCCCATTTCACTTCGTCCTCTTTCATTCTTCGCATATACAAATGTTCTAAGTATTTTCACAAGTGGATATTCCTTCGAAGATCTGTGATATCAGTGACCCTCGCTTGTGGAATGGAGTGAAAAAATAGTTATTTTAAAGTGTGTCTCAGGCACCGAAAGACAAACAATTTTATAAAAAACAGGATAAAGTCAGTGGTTTTAACGATCCTGATCGATTTCTGAGACTCTGGACATCCTTTGACAGTAAATATAGGTATAGATTCAGATTCGTTTTTCCCGACTGGAAAGCCTCCGAGTATTTTTGTGCTCATTATACCGAGGCGTGAGATAAAAAATCATACAAAAGAGAAATAATTGCTTATCGAAATTACACTGCTCCTTGATTTTCCTTGTATATGTTTTCAGAAGCAGAGATTTCACGATTTGGTTCCGAGTTTCGGATACGAAAACTTTCGTCAAATCCCATCAAATCCCAAACCCATCCCAAACCCATCAAATCTCATAAATCATGAGCAGGAGGCATAAGCCGTAAGCCAAGTCCAGGTACCGATCACTGTGTAGCTAATGGCTTCTGCGTATGGCTTACGAACTTCTGTGTACATACTTTGGTTTCAAGCTCGAATAATTTCAAGAAATATACCCGGCTCTAAATGAGCCATTGATGTCGGAATTGACGTGGAAATCTTATAACGTGCTGCCACATAAATGTGAAAAATCGTCATGGTGGACTGTTATTCGTTTTATCAACTCATGGCTAGTTATTCATTACGTTATTTGCTGGTACGGGCAGAACTCGTAGGACAAGCGAGAAAATATAAACTACTGTCATCACAGTACGAAATTATTCGGGATTGAAACAACTTTTTCCCTAGGTCGAGGATTAGAGGTCAAGGACCTAGAATTATGAAGGCTTTACATCAGGATGCCAACATTTTGACCTCAAGTTTGCGATTCAATAAACCCCTTCAAAGATGAAGGTATTCGGTCCATTTTTAGAGGTCGCTCAATGGTGTTGAAAAATCAAGCTGTCACCCGAAAACTGATTCTTCAACTCCTTCATTCCAGGGCTCTGATCCTTACAAATTCTCTATTGTCCTAATCCAGTAAGGTGTTCCAAATTCCACTCGAGAATATTGATGTTTACAGGTCGCTCAATGCCTCCAAACAAAGTTATTTCCCCCCATTGTCAGAAGAAACATTCCACTAAACCCACCCCTGATCCCCTCACATCCATTCCTACTCTACATCTTTCAAAGGGCACGAAATTTGAATGAAATGCTTTATATTTAGGGGTTGCTCAATGATTCGTTTTTGTTCATCAATGCTTGAGCGACCCCAGAATGTGAAATGTTGGCACCCTATTATACATGTAGGCACGAAAGCAAGAACAGTTGATTAATTCGGAATATGTAGTTATCTCCATAGTCTCAGAAATATGAGACGACTGGATAAGGGTCTGTTATTTTTTTGACGGGCCTCTTCTGATACCGTCATGAGGCATTAAAGATGTCGGTATAAACTTTTCCTGGCAAACAGAAATTTTCGGTTGAAACGTGGCTGGATGAATTATCCTGACCGATTGAACTTTGCGAACATAAAACTTGGAAATGTGTGGGTGAAACTCTCTCACAATATTTCTAGTGATTCGCGAGGCTCCTGTTTGTGCAGCATAAGAATGAGAATGCATATTAAATATTTCTTGCAGTCGTGAACGTTTACTCACCCTCGTCTCCAGGACTTGGAAGATTTCTCCCTGATTGGTTGGCTCCCATGTTTTCTCTTATTTTCTTCTTCTTCTTCTATTTTTATTCGCCCCTTTGCGTACCGAGATTAATTTTACTGCGAAGCGTAATAATCACCTCCGCATAAAAGTCGGGTCTTCTTTCAAACTCGACTCTCGCGTTGATTGAGGATCCAGAAAATTGTGGATCCACCGCATATCTTTCATTTGAATATATAATTTGAAGAGAAAAAAAAAACTGGGGGATGACTTCTTCTTCTCAAATAATTATTTTTCACATCCAATAAATGCACCGACTGCCCCAATATCCGATTCAACGAACACCGAAAATTGACTCTTCCCGACTAACATCACGGACACAAATCTGAAACAAATACAATCACGATAATTCCACGGGTTTTCTATTCATCGTTTCTAGTCACTCTCATAGGTATCATTAGCAGTACCCTCGTTGGGTCCAATGTGTAAAAAGCACGATTAACGTCAAATCTACGTTTTTGTCGAGTGTGAAAAAAAAAATTAAAACACGGCTACATTTTTATCATTTAGTTGAGCCTGCATGGAAAATCTATCAATTTTCCCTTGCTGTGATTGTATACAATCCAAGAAAAATCTCAGGAGCAATTTAGGGCCGCCCTAACATTAGCATGGCCTCAAAGAGGGTCAGGTATGGAATCATCAAGTAGGGATACCCCGGCAGAGCCTCCATAGGCCCCCATTTTGGTGAGATATGATCTTCTCGACTAGGTAACTACAAGTAAAGCCCTTCAAGGCTCTGGTCTCGCTTGCCAAACAGAATTCCTGATCTGGCCCCGACCTCACGATGAGCCCGATGACTTCTAGGGAAGCCCGACTCGTCCCTACGATTCTTTTCCACGGATTATTGATTTTTTTCTACAATCACTCGTTGTATGTGCGCCGTAACAATATTGACCATAAGTTAAACGCGGTACCACACGCCCGAGATGTTATTAATTAATCTAATAGCTGGGCCAGCGGTACACACCGCACATTTACTCTGTCAAGTCATAGGTATAGCCACGGAACATTGTCAATTTCAGATATTTGCGATTGTGCATACATGTACAGAACAGAGGTGAGCAGATTTTTACCCTCCGAGATTCAGACAATAAAAATGAGAAAGACTTTTCCAAATAATTCATGTGCAATAATCAAATATTGAACATTATTAGATTCATTAGAGAACTACGATAAAAATTTATGAGACAAAAACTCTTCAAATTATAGACTGTAATAATCAATTTTTCAATTCCAATCCTTCTAAAATGATGAAAAATTGATCAGATTTGCTCGATTTTGTACACCAAACTATGAATCCCTAAAATTTTACTCTCACAATTTATTTGTTAATATTTAATACTCACGGCTGAATATTATTTCTATTCGTTTATCGAAGTCAATGGCAATATCGATTTTTATAAAATTGAACACTAAACAAGAAATGGTTAACCAAACCTAGTGAGCCAGGGTGTAACGAAATCGAGCAAATCTGATATATTATCATTCATTTTGAAGGCCTTCGAGATTAAAAATTAATTTCTATTCTAAAATTCATAATTTGAAGATTCTTTCACTGAAAATTTTCTCGAAATTATCGTATAGCTAATGAACAAGTCAATGTAATTAACCCCAAACGAGGAAGAGAAGGTGAAAATGGCCCGAAAAGACTATAATATTGGGGTCCATCGAGGGGTGAACCACTCCGAAAAATGGCGTATACCAGACTTCAAGAGTGGTTCACCCCTCGGGGTCCATGCTTCTTCTGGGGTTAATATTCAATGTTCGATTATCGCTTGTGATATTATTTGGAAAATTACTGATTCGAGTGTGAGAACCTCCTCAAAGACAGAACGAGAGCTTAGGTCCGATTTACAATATATTTTCCAACGCGACTAAATTGGGGTGGCGGTTACAATGATATCTTGTGGTTTTTGTCTAATCCCGCAGAAAAAGAAAACGGGAAAAAGCCGTAAAAGATGTATAAAGAAGATAAAAATGTATGAAAATAAATTACGGGAGTAAAATTTTAACGAGGATGTAAATTCAGAATGACCGCGACTCTGTGACGCCTGACGAAGGTCAGGTTTCCCTTGCTCAAGTTTCCCTCGCCACGGCTGTTTATTCATTTATCACAATTATATCAGTTTACTGTTTTAAGGTTTGCGATATCGCGAGTAAAATATTTTTTCTTCTGCACTCGCTATATAATACATAATACATCGTGCTAAACATCGATGATTTAAATCAGAAACTCTGTCTAGCCACACGCGAGTGTCATTCATGATTAGAGTATACAACAAGCTACTCTGTTGATAACACACGAACAATGCTGAATACACTTTAACGATCAGTATAATCATCATCGCCTGTTTTCGAACTGATAATTACTACGCAAAGGTGGTAATTGCGTGTGGTTAGAACTTCTGATGAATTACCAAGCCTTGAGGGTTCCTAGTTAACTACAGAGTTTCCTTCGATCCATCTCAATCTAACAATAAAGTTACTCGGACAAACATTTTGTCGATATAACGAGGTAGAGTAATTTTTTATTACAAAAGTATACGAAATCCTCAAAAAGAGGAGTAAAAGAAATATCGGCGAAATAAAGTATGTCGAAGTTTGATCAATTTTTCATAATGCTGTCAAGAAATTCTATACACGTCAACATTCGGGGTACTTTATGGTAACAATGGGAACATGTGTTGCTGAAGGATGTTTTCTTAATGAAAAACAAAAAAAAACAAAAAAAAAAATAGACCGTGTATCCATTTGGTGACTTTTTTCGACCCTCGTATACATATAGACGGGGTTGAAGAACCACTTGGCAATTTATCGTACCACTCTCTTCGTTGTCGAGACGTTTGTTTTATCAAATAAAAAAAAAGGTCAAATCAAGCGGTTTTTTTTTGTCTTGTTCATTCTCCACGTAGGTACACAGAGTCCCTCGACCCCTGTACAAACAATCTTGGAAAGTATCGAAGGATATGGATGTGTGCGAGAACGTGTCAAAGTTCAAAGTTCAAGCTCTCATATTCCTACTCGCGATAGTCACGCGATCTTCACGTCAGTCCCGAACGCGTTCTGAATAAATAAAAAATAAATAAAACGGGAAAAGGAACCTTTGAATGATTCGGAAAACGGTGTATCACGCACTTACAAATGATCCGTAAAAATTGCGAGGTGAGCAGGGAAGGGTTCACTTAAGTCTCGGAAGTTTAACCTCAGCCCTCAGTGAGGTAGCATCGTCGTTGTTTTATTTTTTATTTTTTCTTAATTCGTTGACGGATTTTTACCAGCTGTTAAAACCGTCATGCTTTAACCGTCGTTCGTCAAGCTGGGCTCGGCACAAGCGTTGAAGCAACACTGGTTGCAGCTTGGCGTGGGGGCGTCCCTCGGAGGGCTACCGCGAGCTTCTATATACTTCGCAAGCTTTGGACAGCGTCTGCGCTACCCGCGTCCTCGAACATTTTACCCAATTTGCTTCTTTTTTTTTGCTTCTTCTTTCATGTTTATTTGCATCGAGTGTGTAAGCTACGACTCCGAAGAGAGGAAGAGAGAGAGAGAGCTTCGAGGAACGCTCGAACAATTTGAATCGAACGAATCATGTATAAATTGTTGTCAAACTACTTGATTCGACATTTTTTTCAAATATTTTTCCTACTTCTCTGTGGATTTCTTCATCTTCTTTTTTGGTGCTTAGCTGCACTTGTTTATCCTTTCAATGAGCGCGACGGTCTTGTCGTTGTGTACATTTAATGCAATTGACCTCGTCGAGGAAGATGAGCGCACGAGAGGTTTCGAAAGCAGTCTCGTTATCGTGGGTAGTCTCTCATGTTCTAGAGTCTAGAACTCTGATCAAGGTTTACGGTGTATTTTTGCAGAATTTATTATTCAGCATTCGATTCGACCTGATTTTTTTTTTTTTTTCAACGGATTTCGAATCTCAAATAGTTCACATCGGGTTCTATTTGCTCAACACACAACAGGGCGCCAAAATACCTTAGTCGACTTCTCTGCGAAAAACATGAGTTAGATTTTAGATTATGCGATGTCTTCGGATTAAAAGTTGCGAGAATCGTGAAAATTGGCGACAAAAAAAATGTACGTTTTATGTACATGTTATGTTTTTATTCTTTTCCAATGTTCGATGGTACAAGAATCGTTGCTGTGGATTTTTTAAAGAGTTTTTTTAACTGTCCATTTCTCTGTTTCCGAATAAAAAGGGAAGTTATTGTAATCACCCTGAAAATGAAAAGTTTAGTGTTCAATTTTTGTCCCCACGATATCTCGAGAACGAGTGCGCAGATTTTGATCAAATTAGGCTCAATCGACGCGGATTTTCTCAACTTAGAACCGATTAGATTTTTGTTTTTATCGGTTCAGTACTTTTCGAACTACTTGAATAACAAAATTCCCAAAAATACAATAAAAATGACGATATCCTGAGAACGGATCACCAGATTAGAATGAAATTTGGTACCACATGGTTTTTCGGATCACTGATCACGAATCAGAGGTCATATTTGCAAAATTCAAAATAGCTGGGGGCAAAATGAATGACGGGAAGTTCAAAGGTTCGCTCATAGTCAGCCCAAACCAGCTTGTTTTAATTATCTTTGTCTAACTCCTGACACGGAAGTGGTATCGCTTATTCGAGTATTCCGGACCTCAGACATATTATATCAACTGTACAATCCAGAGGCCGTAAGTAACGAGCTCACTGTTTTCCACCATATATCTAGTCAGATGTTAGAGCCAGATGCGAACGGAATGAGAATTGATTAAATGGTTTGATAAAAAGCTCTGTGACGTTCTAGGAGATGTGTTTTTACATTATATATCTCGTCGCTGCAGCTGGCTAGCCCTTGCACAGATGACACGTAATTCCGTGGTGAATATCCTTTTTTGTTACAATGGCGTTTTTCGTCCGTTCCTATCCCAGCCGGGTTTTGCGGTACTTCGAAATCTTTATGATCCTCGTGAATGCATCTGACGTGGAGAAGAATTTAATCAAACGCATGTGATCAGAACGAGTTATATCGTGAAAATTAAATTAACTGCAGAGAAAAAGTAACTGAAAGTGCTCATAATGAAATTGCAAATAATATTGACGCTTTTACGAGCAGCTGGGGGAAACGAGCGGAATCACCATCAGCAGGTATGGGGCCGTCCATAAATTACGTAACGCACTTTTTGGGCAATTTTGACCCCCTCCCCCCCCCCATGTAACGCTCCGTAACGCTAAGCGGACCCCCCCCCGTAGGTAACGTAACACCGGGTTTTACTCTCATATGCGTTAAATTAATAAAAATACAGTTATTTTCATCAATTTAGTTTCAAGTAGAAGCGGGGTATTGGATTGATAATCTTTTGATCTTTTCACGAGGAAAGCTGAAAAAATTGCGATAAATTGCGTTACGTAACGGAGGCTCTGACCCCCCCCTACCCTCCGCGTAACGCCGCGTAACGCTCGGCCAGACCCCCCCCCCCTAAAGTGCGTTACGTAATTTATGGACGGCCCCTATGTACATAAGTACGTTAGAGCCATCATCCACTCTCACGGGGAAAATTGATCGGATTTAGCACAGACTCTTGTTCGTTAATGTTATAACATTAGTGAGCCGGTGATTCGAATCTGCTGAAATCCCATGATAACAAATAGCTGCTCCATTTATCCTGTGATTCTGTTTTTACACACCGAGAAAAGAGTTTCTTTATACCAAATAAACGCATTTATTTGAAAATTTCGCGAAATATTCGTTAACTGTTATAGAATATCTTAAGATGAAGTAAACATACATGTTGTTTCAATTACTGTGGAAATTCCGTAGTATTCGCAATAAATAAAGCATTCGGTTGAGACAAAAATCACACCATGTCTCCTCAAATACAGATTTATTAACATTTAACAAATCTTACACGAGGGTTTGAGATTTGATGTAATTCGTGCGTAGTAGTCTGTACGCTTGCCGCTAGAGGTGAGAGCGGCGCTGAATACTCTAGCTACACTCTCGCGAGTAAAAGCGCGCCAGTCATAATACATTGACCGACGTGAGGCGCATCATTCTAAGCTCGAGGCGAACCCGTTCCTGGGCATTGTTTGGGCAGCATATTTTAGGCAGACACTATCTTTTTCGGTGGAAATAGTGAAGACATTATTCTAACAGTCACTTGTCACGTTAAAAAAAAATTGGGACATGACTTTTTAGTCAATACCTGATTGGTCTAAAACAAGATCATTATTCGTGGATAACTGCACTGATGAAAAGCACAATTTATTAACTATTCATAGTTGAACTTCATGATCGTTCTGCTGAGACAACAGGTGCGGTTTGAAGAGAAATACAAGATTTCTTAACTGTTCGATCGTCTGATATAACTGGACGCGAATTTCAAGGAAGTTGATGATTCGTTAACTATTAACAAATCTTTATTTGAGACAAAGAAATACACTCAAATGAATGATTTCTTAGCTATGACTAAACTTATATTTGCTTATATAATATACGATTCGTTAACTGTTAACGAACTTTGTTAACGACAAAACTCTTTTCTCATTTAATCTGGAATGAGAATTTTTGAAAAAACGAGAACTACGTTTTTTTTTTATATACTTTTCTCGATATAAACTTTCTCAGGAACCATATAAAAATCACGCAATTATTATTCTATTCTCATTTAGTAATTCCACTCTGATAAAAGTTCACGCTGGAGGTCTTCTTCGCTCCATATCATATTTCCGTTGTATATAAAATCATCATTATATGAAATTAATGTGGTCCACCCACAAAATTTACCAACCAAATTCTTTCACACAAAATCTGTCTTTAAAAATACCCACCAACAAAAATTCGTCTTCCACAAAAAGTCTTCTTCCAAAAATTCGTTTTCAACAAAAGTCGTCCTTCAAAAAAATCTCTGTAAAAGGATTGATATCAAATACAAGTACCAAGTACAAAAAAAAAAAGAAAAATCAAACCATATACCGTTGTGCTCGTTCGCTCGCTACGCTCGCTCACTCGATTGGGTTTTCATAATTTGTGAGGAGAAAAATTCGGAGCATGAGTTTCGAGAAGAGAAAATTTTCGAAAGAAAAAATTGAGGGAGTGGTACTTGCGGGCCAGGTGTGAGTGAGTGGAAGAGTGACCACTGAGGTCTACAAGTCACATTTTTTTATCTCGCTATGAAGGCCCGCCAAGTACCACTCCCTCAATTTTTTCTTTCGAAAATTTTCTCTTCTCGAAACTCATGCTCCGAATTTTTCTCCTCACAAATTATGAAAACCCAATCGAGTGAGCGAGCGTAGCGAGCGAACGAGCACAACGGTATATGGTTTGATTTTTCTTTTTTTTTTGTACTTGGTACTTGTATTTGATATCAATCCTTTTACAGAGATTTTTTTGAAGGACGACTTTTGTTGAAAACGAATTTTTGGAAGAAGACTTTTTGTGGAAGACGAATTTTGTTGGTGGGTATTTTTAAAGACAGATTTTGTGTGAAAGAATTTGGTTGGTAAATTTTGTGGGTGGACCACATTAATGTACTTGGCGAAAGGTTTTTGCACCAGAGGTGCTTTTTGGGGGATATCACTACTTTTTGTATATTTTTTTTACTTGCTGCTAACTGCGCTAGCTCGCTGTGCTTGCTCGATGGGGTCTTCGTAGATCCTCACTCGCTATGCTCGCTCGGTTGTCAGTATTTTTCTGACCGATTATTTCTATTGAGTATATCCCATTGGATAGACGGTGAAAAATCTTGAATTTTTTGTTAATAAGCGCCGTAAAACGCAAAATATTGTCGGAAATGTTGATGAGAACGCGTAAATGTATGTCCAGTTGATTTCTATAACTCTGACTCTTGCTTAGGAGCACACGTGAAATATTAACCCTTATTGGGTTGCATAAATTGATCCGTCAAAATCATTCATAGTAAATATTCGCAACGTGGAACCCTGTGCGCGGCCCTCCTCCCTTCTCATCCGGGCTTGGGAGCGGCCACAGCGGAGTTACTTACAGGTAGGGTTATAGTCACTGCTCATTACAAATTAAATCTTAAAAAATGTTCACAGTAAGAAAGTCTGAAAATCAGTGTATAAATAATCATTGGTATTCACTCAATAAAGGCTTCCGGGATAGTGCTTCTGTTATAAATTGCATGGCAAGATTCGTCTGTTCCATCCGGTCCACCAAGGTATTCTTAGAAGTTAGAACCCGATGATTTCAAGTCGCGTAACTCCAGTAGTCTAATAAGTATGCCGTGATGTGAAAATTAAAAGCTGAGTCATCGAAGCAAACTCCCTGAGTATACCGCAACGTACACATTTCTTCCATAGAGCTATAAGTAGGCGTGCGATAACTATAATCAAAGCGATCAAACAATTGATGGACGTATTCGGCGGACAGTCCAGAACTCACACGTAACTCAGAAAACTCTGTATGAAGTGTTACGGACCTATATACTTGTCTCAAAGCATATTTCAACTCGTCTGCTCTAGACTTCCCGCTGAAATTCATCTGCTTTCTCAGGATGCGTCGATATATCAATAGCTCGTCCACGAAATAGTCCCTCCGGAACTCACACAATTTTTTTTGTTCGTAATGTACTTGCCTCGATACTCTACAAAGTCTCTTGATATTGAGCACCTGGATCATGAACATATAATCAATGTATAAACGACCAATATACCTAAGGCTTTGTGATTGATCTAATTGATTGACTCTGATAACCTCATAACTTGATTTTTCCATGAAACAGGCTCGCGATTTCCATACGATGTCGAGCTGAATACATAAACTTCAAAGCCCATCTTGTTTCACTTTGTCGGTAATGACTCTCACATCACATCATGTATCTCAATATCACGTAGTGATAACGAGTGGAATGAAATGTCAAACCGAAGCAGCCGACGCGAACACGCTATAGCTAGCAGTTTCGGTCAATCGATTCTCGATCTGTTACATTTAAAGATGGCGGCTTGTCTACATTCTCGATTCGATCTAACTCGTGATTCCGGCGGCCAATGCCAGGTACTCGGATCGCTGTTGTCCCGAGTCCCGACTATCGAGTGGTCGATATACGTATATGAATGAAAATACTTCGCGCAAGACTCATCAATCGGATAATAAAAGAAAGAGGCGGAAAAATTTGCCGAATTCAATCTCGACAACGGCGCCACCTAGCCACTGACTGAGGGTACTCTCTCTTCTCGTCTGCTCTCTGCGTAGTCTATCTACTAGATACCGCCGCTCTTCTCTGATTTTTATACTCATAGGCCGTGGCAAAGTCCGGAGGAGACGACGACGAAAAATAATCGAGTGAAACGGACCTGTCAGATCTTTCAATTACTCATATCTTATCTTTACGTGCACGGATTCAATCGAAATAGGGCTCAAATGAAAGCTTTTCGTACCGACAATCTAATATAATAATTCTCCAGACCCATGGAGGTCGCTAAATGGAAGAAAACAGAGATTCTGATTACCCCCACCACCGCGAATAGCTCCCGTTCGGTCGGGTAAATAGACTCGGTGAGTCTACGCGCGGCGTTTAAAAAATTTTTCTTAATGTACTTGGCGCGAGACTCTACCGAGTCTCTTGATGAGGTTGATTAATGGTCGGTGCTAATCGATTCGTGTAGTAGCTAGCACAAAAGATGCTTGACAAATAGTTGAATAACAACAATGATAGTTTCCCTCGACGTTTTTGAGTCGAGAGGTGACATCACGTTGTGTATACAATATGTATATCCTATCTCGCCCAAATTCGCTCACAATCAGTTTAATTCCGGGTGAATTCGAGTCACTATAAACTGAGGTCGGGAGTGCCTGATGATTAATTGGCAAGAATAGATAATTAAAAGCTCGCAAGTCTCCGCACACACTTGGTTGCAATTAATATGTGCTTGACGAATGAAATTCCTGATACGAATTACGTCAATCTGTCTACAAACTGAAACCTCTTGCGTTTTATTATCTCTAGACAAACGACCAAGTCTTAGATGTAAATTCTCTTTTATTTCACCGTTGAGAGTAAACGAAGAGAAAAAGAAAAAACCACGAGTTTTCAGCGTTCGATCGATCAACCGACTCGGGGAATCGTGGGAATAACTGAATTTCCTATCTCTACCACAGCTGATGTCATTTCCGTTCCGTATTCCGTCTCTCTTCTCCATCGTGAAATATACCGCGAGGTATAAGTTTCTCCTCGTCATTGTCGCGTTGATTATGATCGTCGGTTAGAATAAGGATGTCGAACTTCCTCTCGCATACATCTTCTCGAGTACGTTGGAAAAATGAAAATATTCATTCACAATTTTTTCTTCCAAAATATAACTCCTCGCAGGTAGCGGTTTGAGAACTACTGACTTACCTGCGGCCTCCCCTGGCCTCGAGAGGGATAACCTTACGCCTCTAGACCCTAGAGAGCGAGAGGCACGACATTATCGGAGCCTGTGGCTCGACAGGATAGAAAAGGACGGTCATACACGCCTGACGGAGCTAAGGATACCCTATGTACAAATATATACACACCGTGGCACATATATACATACATAGTCACGAAGGCATTGTACCGAGAGAACCAGCGTCAGGCGGCCCAGGTGCTGGGGCAGTCGACACTCGTTCGAGGCACTAGCCGCGTGTCTGGCTTTGGTCAAAATAAAACTTGAAAAAATATACAAGCTTGAATTCTGTACGCAATTTTGAATACACAAAATCTTACGCTTGGCTCCTTCCGTTGTTGACGCGCTCGTAGATCCATCCACAGTCTCTCTCTCTCTCTGTGTGTGTGAGTAATGTGAGTAAGTTTAGATACACCAGCGTGTCGAGTTATGAATTGTTAAACAGTACGATGCGGGAGTCATTGCGCTGCAGTGCGACAGCGGCAGCACGAGACTGTCTTACTCTACTCCGTTTAGCCGAGGATCGTTTGCCACGGTTTTTACACTCTGTCATTAAGGATAAGACAGAGAGAGAGAGTGTGTGTGTGTGTGTGTGAGCCGGAAGGAAACGTAGTGTAGTGTGATGCTTGAAGTTATTCAAAGTTTTGTGGCTCTCCGATAGTCGGCGAGATCGATATACTTGAATAATACTATATACTCACCGCTGTGTGATATAAAAATAAAAGTTTAAGAGTAACGAAATGCATTCAGAGGTTCACGACGTTGATCGACCGGTGATAATCGACTCATGATCGCCACTCACGGATGAAAGAACCCGAAATAAATGCCGGGATTAATTGGAGTCGAGACTATTTCTTCTCTACTGAATTTTTGGACCGTCGTCAGACTGGAGGTCTCGAAAGAAAAAAAGCCAAAGTAAGTAAACTCTGGTTCGATGGGTTCTGTCCTTGAAAATTTACGAACACGTTGAGCAAATATGTAGGATCTTCTTTTCGTTGATTCTAAGAATTAAAAACACGATTAAGGCTTTAGAAAATCATCGCCATTTTGGATTTTGTCGAGCATCGAATGTATCAACGTATCCCTTGAACGCTCTTTGTGCCAGGATTTATCTCCGCAGGAGCGTTAGCCATGAGCGTGTTAAAAATTCATTTAGAAAGTCGATCTGACTCAGAGAGCCAGGGATCGAGGCACAGTGAGGATTTAGCCTATGTATAGACACGCGCTCCATACACCCATCTCCACGTGTGAGAATATCACTTCTTTGTTTTCCCGCACACACAAAGTCAATAAACACGGCTTCCCCGAGCGAGTGACGCGAATCGTGTGTCACGTCTGAAACATCTTTTTTCAGCATTTTCTGCATGAACGTCACTCCGATGCAGTGTGTGCAGTTTGTTTAAAAAAACAAAACCAGTAACGCGCGAAACGTGAAAGTGAACGAACTCGCACACATGCATTCGCCCTTAGCCACGGTTCAAGTGGCAGCTGGTACAGACGCGTGTTTTGTACCGTGGAAAAATTTACCGTAATATCAATCCATTGTTCTCTGTGTAATAATGACTAATGATAATCTACTTTATTTCGCTGTGCCAAAATTTCTGATTCACGATTTTCATTTATTCAACTTTTTCACTATCCCGAAGGATGCCTTCAACGGGGTTGCAAGGGACAGCTGCTCCCCCGACGACCGCGACCTCACCTGCCGAGTCACCCTCCCTTGTCAGTCAGAAAAAATCTTGGTGCAGAAGAGTGGCACCCTGTCTCGCTTTCTTGGTGGCGTTCTCAACCGCCATGGCATTGCTGTTGGTCTGGAGTGAAGCCGCTGATATGAGGTGGGTTCAGTAGTAAAAAAAAAATTTATATACATATGTATGACGCATAACGAAAATAAATCACGCCGGACGATCGAGCAGAAATTTGGCCACGTCATTCCGGTAATAGACCGACACTTTTATCCCCCCGCCCTTTTACAATAGATACGAGTTTATTTTCGTTCGTGGCAACCGGCGTCTGTGAAAAAAACTGCAAGAAGATTAATCTGATCCGGAGTATTCTGCCAGTTATTCGCATTTAGACTAGTCTCGGTATGCACCATGGGGTGATTTGTGTCTGTGTCGGGTCTCGCCAAGAATGGTGGATCGAGTGCAAACGACCAGCCATAAGTAGCGTCCCTAAACCTCGGTGACTCGACGAATCCATCGACTTCGAGGAGACAATTTGCCCCGGAGCTATACCTAAGGGTCTGAAAGTGAGACTCTTTGAGTGCTTCTTCAGTAATCATGTTTGTCACTGAGGGATTCGGCTGATCTAGCATTTGTGTGAAACGAAATTACGTTATCTCCCCCAGTGGATGAGAACACAGCACGACTCTAACTCGAGAAATTAAACTAGCTTGTAGGAAATTTGTTCTACCAAGACCAGCGTGATACTAGTGTTGTCTGGTATATAACAGTTTCTTGCTCTTTCGAGAACTGACTGATTCACCTACAGTCGTTGAATGAGGCACTATCTCTGATGTTTACTCCGTGTGAATCACATTTCGTAAAAGGGGTCATACGACAAGTACATTTGCTAACATCTTCCAAAAGAGCGATTGTACTTGTTGTATGATGAGTCAGACGGAATGGAAGTTGAATGGAAGCACTGCCAGAATACCGACATTCGAAATCCTAGGGCATCGGGTGATAAGATAAAGAGTAACGGGTGTTGAGGGTGGACAGATTGACAGGGGTGCTGGAATTCTGGATTGATGGAGAAGAGGCGGTGCGATGTTAGCAAAAAATATAATTCATAAAAAATTGAGCTTCACGATTTAGTCCGTTCGAAGGTCTGGAACAGAAATTCATCTCTTTTCCGCTGGCCGATACTCTCTGACTGAGGATCATAATTTCCACTTTTCTGGAGGAAACTTGCGTCTCAAAGTGGCATAAATGAAATTCTGTTATCGAAACTCTGAATCCTGCTAAATTTGATGAATAATATAACTGATTATTTTCAAGTGGAAAAATAACCGAGGTCATAATTTTAATGTGGACACGTTTACCCCGTGACAGGAGGCAGGCTTTCAACGACAATATAAAGAGGGACCACGTGCTGAACAGAGTACCAATGGACAATTCTGAATTGGTGACATACATAAGGGAGGTTCATCTGCTGTCAACGACGCATCAGGATCCCCTGAACGCGACGCAAACCGAAGAGGAAAAATACCTGGCTAATTTGTTACCGGGAAAACGTAACGGAATTTACTTGGAGTACATAAGCAGGGTGAGTCTATGTGTCAAATTTGGAACCAACAATTAACCAACTCGAGGGCAATCGATATTTCCTGCTCTTTGGTTCGTTGAGCTCGCGGCTTTATCGGCCTCTATGTCTGTTCTAATTACTGAAAGGGAATCGAGCCTGTGGAGCTTTGAAATAATTTCGGTCAAATTTGAACAGTGACACGTGTTAGCAGCCAAGTTCGGGGTCCGAAACTTGGGTAAATTGAAAATCTTGAGAGCACCTGCATGCACGGTGCTTCGTCGTTCAACAACTGGAAAGTCGGAAAAGTTTTCAGAGAACTTGGGTACACCGTCGGTTTCACTGGTTCAGATGTACAGAGCGCTGACCAAACGTAAAGAAGTTAAAGAATTTATCGCGAATCTTCGAACGAATGTCGATCACGTATTTGGTTCGTTGAACAACCCGTTGCAAATTACCACCCGAGGGCTGCCATTCAAATTTCTTGATTGTTGATTGTGAAGCGGATGAATTTGTATTCCGCGCCCGGTCGTCATTTTCGGTCGGCTGAAATTCAGCCGTGTACTTTGCCACGGTAGACCTACGTGAACCGCATATCTTCCGCTGTAGAGATAATGCCGTGTCATTAATTACCATCATCTCCAGGTAGGCGCCGTTTCGACAACGACATGGCTCGAGTCGAATATGAGCTGGAGAGGAGTTCTGGTCCTGACAGATCCACGCAGCTTCTTCGAGGCCCACAGGAGCACCAGAAACCCAAAGACCAGAGTCCTTCATGCCTGTCTCAGCACAGACAAGGATACCAAAGAGGTGAGATTCGGCGACGTATCAATGCAATGTTTCACCCCAATTGACATGTTCCTTCGTCTTCAATTTCCAGTGATTTTTCCTTTGATGTTGTCGAAGCAATTGAACTTTGTTCATTCTTCCTGCATAAAATATCTGGAGCTTCGTCGCCTCCGGCGTTGTTATTCTTTTCTCGATCGTGAATTTTTCGATGATAATATTCTCAACTTTATTCCGTGCCAGATAACCTATCACCAAGAGTCAGAGGTGCAAGTTACCAAACTTGGCGAAGGACCAAACAGCCTTGTCAGTCCGGACGAAAGTCTACCGCCAACTAGATTGAAGTGTTTTCCGCTGTACAGCGTCCTGTTGGCGTATAACTGCACCAACCTTGATTACCTGAGCTTGGACAGTCCGGATGCGCAGGATGCACAGGTGAGTAATACGTTTTTGAATTCTTTATGGAATAAAATCCGATTGCCACAAAGCGGTTTCACCCACCTGCGGTTTTATACCGCGTCGCATGTTGTTATAGAATTCCGACGAAAGTGCTCTCACGATGTCGGCAAAAGTGCCGGATGCCATACGTTATAAAATCTAAGTGCATGTCCTTCTTCGTGAACTAAAATGGCGACGATGATCCGATTTCTAGCAAAACGCCGAAATTGTTACTGAATTAAAGCTCGAAAATCCCGAAACAAAACGTTTTAATTTTCCATCAAGAATTCTCAACGTCTGACGATCAAAGCAATTAGCCGTGACAAGTTCGTTACCGTCGAGCTCGGCTCACCCGCGTCTCGAGTTTGGCTTCTCTAAGCTCAGTCAAGCTAAGCTATAAGCACTCCTTTGTATCATGCATTCAGTTTCTTATAACTTTGGGTATTCTGATGCTGTAAGCCGAGTATTCTGTCAGATTATTCCATCTAAATACAAAGCCGGGTGTGCGAAGAAGTTTGTAGTTCAATTTTGTCGGCAATTATACAAGCTCACGTTCTACAGTATGAGAATTAAGGGGACCAGTACAGCCCGATTCAACAAATTCTACATACTCCGAAAATCATTATTATATTATCCAAAGTTCATTAGACATCGAAAAATTGACTTTTTTCAAAAATCACTTGTCGTAAGGTTTCAGACACAGGGTTGATTCGATGTTTTCTCTCGATGTCTCATTTTCTTCGAAGAGCAATTCTTCATCGTATGAATGAGGGAAACTGAGAAAAAAAAATTCTGTGATAAGTTATGATCGGTTATCGAAATTCAGCGACAATCTAGTCTTTCTTCTGCTGATAACTTGGTCCAAAAATTTTCTTTTTCAATTTCCCTCATTCACACGATGAAGAATTGCGCTCCAAAGAAAATGAGACGTCGAGAGACATAATCGGATCAACCGCGTCCCCGAAACGTTACGACAAGTGGTTCTTGAAAAAGGCAATTTTTCGAACTTTGGATAAGATACTGATGATTTTCGGAGTATGGAGTAGAAAGAAAAAAAAAACCAGGAGAATCCCAATATTGTACAAGATTCTAGTTTTTTTAGAACCTTCAAAGTCCAAAGTTTGGCAATTTCTTGCCTCGGTTTGAGTGAATCCGTACCTAACGCGTTCAGTCGGATTTTCGGGGTGTGTCTACACATGCATGGCAGAGCGGCGGTTAATTGAACCCAAATATAATTTTCAGGTCCTGGACACGATCCCTAGGGAAGTGACGAGGATTTCTGTTCTATCGATCAGATGGAGCCTCCATCACACCGAGGCGGAGACGAAACGTCTGATTCAAAAGCTGACCGAACGAAGGTACAAGCTGATGCACACGACCGAGACTGGAAAGATGATCTTCCTCTACAACAGACTTCTCAAGATTTAACCGCAGACTCGAAAGTTGTTATTATTTTTTAAGCCAATTTAGGGCCTTGATCTTGAACCTGGACTACGATATTAAACTGATTTACGCTTTTCGCAGTATACCAAAGGATCAACGGTGATTATGTATTTTCATTTTATCTTTACCGGGTGCTTTGTAACCCCACAGATATGAAAAAAAAAATTTTGCCGATAAGCAAGAATTTTATGGACCGGGGTTCGTCACCCCGGACACATTTTTTTCAGTTTTCAATATCTCGTCTCAAACTAAGATTGAAGTTCCTTCGAACGGCTCACAGTTAACTATCCACATATTTTAAGCATACGTGTACACAGAATAGTTAATTATCGATGATGTAATTGTGTCGCGCAGTGATAACCAGTGAGCTAATTATCTAATCAATGAAATTAAGTAATTAATGAAATTGAAGAAGAAAAAAAAACGGGCCTTATTAGAGAGTAAAATGATATTTTGATAAAAAAAAAAAAAGAAACATATTTGAATATTATATTGCCTTAATTCTCAGACGTAATTAGGATATAGTTAGAGTTATAATTAGCATTACACACCGACTGATACTTAAACACGCAACTATTATTTAGCATAGTTTAGAGTTTAGACCTAATTAATAATAGGATTATAAGAACTTATATCGATCATGCTAACCCGTAGGTAATAAAAAAACAAGTCAGATCTCTTTTCCAAAATGCAGATAATCATTCTTAGTTTTGTTTTTCATCATTTTTTTCTCTCTCTCCTTTTAATATCGACTCATATCCAGTGATCATTCATTCCATGACCAATCCGCGACTCTCGATGAACTTTGATCTGTATTTTGTTAATTGTATTTTTTGTATAATTTTTTCAACGTTTGTATTACAACATGGTTTTTGGTCAGTTTTTGCTTACTGTTTATCTTAAGACCTTCGATCCGAGAAAGAGAGATTGTCGTTTTATTTGGAATAAACAGTTTTTTGAAGCAATAAATCCTGATATTATATTTTCAACCGTGTTATTTCAATGGCCTCCTTAAGTTTTTAACGAGTGGCGTTTGAAAGGGTGAAGAGCTCTCGTTATCGTTTCAATCACTGGAGGAAATCTTGGAAAGTGGAGGAAAACCTCTGCGTGGGTTGGTATTATAATCACGTATTTCAACAATGTTCGTTTCACCAAGAAAGTAAAGCTTTTAAATTTTACGAACGCTCGTTGATGAGTGTTCGGGACATAAAAACTGAAACCCAGAAAACTCAGAAATGTCAAGGGTTCGGTTTTATGCTCGATGAAAGCCGTGCTGTGGGACAGAGAAAAAGAGAAGACCCTTAAGACATGCAGTGGAAATGACCTAATCTTGAATCTGATATCACTTAATTTTTACCATTTCCGTAAAATTAACGGACTAATAATCATTCGGGTTTAAACACAGTGAAGGAAAATTCATGAAATATCAAATTGTCGAACTTCAAACTCTTCAAGCTTTTTTTTAGTTATGGGGACGCTAATAATTCGCGTGTCTCTTTAATTCCGAAGTTTCTGAACATGTTTTAACGATCTTAGTCATAATCCAAAAAAATTATATATTTATACGCCCTTTTTCCATTAGAAACGGCAAAAAAACGAACAATGGCGCTTACGACCTTCTGTCATTAGACACGCGATTGGTGGACACCGTCATTTTGGTCTACTATTGAGTCGAATTCCCGAATTCAGTTATTTCACCAACAATTGATCCTATCGTCCAAACCAGCCCGTTTTAGCCAAGAAGCCCATCGCTTTTCAGAGTGAGGCTCGATCGCACAGTGCTAGTTTGTTTGGATATAATATTCAAAATCTCAAAAAATTATCAACATTTTTATTCGGAGTCAATAGACCGTATTCCAAGGAGCCCTTTTATGACTTCAAAATTGACGAAGTTAGCAATCGCCATTTCTGAACCGGAAGTCGAATCGGGTCTAAAATGAAATTTGCACATTTTCGAGGTAAAAAAACTATCCTCTGCAAATTTCATAAAAATCGGTTCAGCGGTTCGGCTGAAACCGTGTTTACAATAAATGAGGGGGTCACATACACCACTCTCGAAAATGCTCGAAAACGACTACCCAGGTGCCAAAACGTGCTCCCTACATGATGTTAGAATTTTTACTCGATCCGACGTTTTTTGCGATGGCGAATGTATAAGGCACTCTGTTTTCAAGGATCGTGCCTAAAAAGGATCCTCTGCAAATCACATGGAAAAAGGCACTCTAAGTCTGGCCTCTCCAGGACCTCTGGTCCCTTCGATAGTAGGCTAAGATCAATATCTCTGCCGATTCCTAGATTTTTACTAATTAATTTGTCTATTTTTGACTGAAGAGGATCAAGAGCTTTTCATTTAGAGCCTTGGACAGCGTTCTGCACATGTTAGATGCGTTTGATATTATTCATCTTCGTCAGTTTTGTGACGTCGTAAAGAACGAATTCGCGGTTAAGACTTTACGAGACCCGATATTCACCTACATACCGCAAAAAAAAAAAAATCTTATCGATTGCAAAAGTCACTCTAATTCAATACGAAAATTGATCTAGCAATAAATTACTTATTGCCTTAATCAGAAGTCGAGTTCGTATAATATCTTAATCTCGAATGGTTTTGATTAAGAATTAAAAAAAAAAATCTGGTACAATCAGAAAAGATTAAGGACTCGGCAACCCGCTGGACGCAGTTTAACGGTCGATAATTTATATGGTCTTTACCGTCAGGACTTTAGTTGCAGCACTGATTTAGAAATGAGGTCATAAACCGACTGGACATTTGAGACTTATAGCTGGGACACCGAGTGCGACCTCAATCTAATCAGTGAAACAGATAAAATATCATACGTTTTACTTTATCAGATCTCTTGAGCCCAGCGAATAACACCTGACGCCTAAGCAAAGCTGAGCCGCAGGCCGAGGCGATAAGTTTGATTTTTGTACTTGAATTATACTTGGCAAAGAAAAGAATCACACCGTGAGCAAGTATCGAACTGATAATGTAGGAACGGAAGGCTGAGATAAAACCAGTGCGGCTAAAGGCAAATATTGTCTTACGCTGATTTATATTGCTCTACCGCAATTATTGAAGTATATTGATTACTATTATCGTCAAGACTCGTATTAATTGACTCCTTTATAAATGCTCGCCAATCTTCTCCAGACAATGAACAATCCGTTTCACACCCTGAGAAGAGACAAAAAAGTTCTCACTCTCGTTCATTTGCAAGCTCATAACGACTACTTTGAATTTTGATCACCGTCCGAATAGTTCCTGCGTTCGGGGTATCGAAATGTTCATAGGTTCGTTACAATCTCTGTATGAACTCTGGACTCATTTTGACACAAGATAAAAAGTCTAAGTTTCATCATCTCGTATGAAAAGTATAATCAGCCACTATATTGCGTCGCTTATTCGTAATGATTATCTGAATATTATTTAGCAATCGTGAAACCAGAGACCGGGACCCTCGACGTGAGACGACGTTGGAATAATTTTTTGACAAACTACTTGACCCTCGTTCGAGATACGGTGTTTTTGAATTCAATTCACGCGATGAATCAACAATGTGATAATTGTTTCCTTGTTTGAGTTCGAACGTCGATCGACGGGCGTCTGTAGTCTGTATCATACTCAAAGAAAAGATTAGAAACATTGAAAACAACGACTGGGCAAAAATAGCAACAAGTTTTGAACTACTTTTTGATAATCAACGTGATCACCTATCGCGATCAAGGTACCATCGAACTTGAAAACTAAAACCTCGGTCAGAATTAGGTGTCAATCACTCGGGTGATGAAGCTGTTTGCGAGAGAAGATTTTCGACCGTGAATATAGAACTCATCGAATAAAAATAGTATTATTATAACTCGTGACGATATTCCCTTTCGTTCAATTGCCAATATTATTTTCTTTTCTTTAACTCTTTTATTTTTCTTAAAGTGAGTGCAGATAAGTGTGGGTCGTGATAATAAGCTAGATAATGTCTCCGTAATATACTCTCCACCACCATTTGATTCTTCATTCAATTTCAATCTTAGCATGGTATGACAACTTGACATCTCAACGGAGTGTGCTACGACGTTACTTTAACTGTTCTTCGTTACTTCTGTTTCGGACTGAATAATCATAATCCTAATTACTTCATTTATATCTTCCGATATCCTATCGGGTGATTTGGGAGTAAGAATTATCTCGGTTAATTCGAAATAGTGACAAAAAAAAGTGATCCAGCATGGAGGGCGTAGGAATGGTCACTGGCGAACCGGTCGTACAAGATGTTCGAAAATTATGGCAGTATTGTGCAACTCTGTCAGGTAAATTATTTTATCTCTTAATTCAAACTTATCCAAACAGTGCACGGAAAAACAAAATCACTTGACTCAACAAATCGGTTACTTAAATATTATCAAGTAAATGTAATCGAACAATTTTTTTTTCTTCTCCGAAAGTCGAGCAAAAATTTTTTTTTCTCAAATCGCTCCGAAAACACTCGAAACGCGAAGATCTATTGAAATTTTCAACTTCTGAACATCCATCCAAAAAGTCAAATCTGAGGAGAAGAAAAATCTTCGATCGTAAAATTTATTTCCTATAGGGTGGCACTTACGACTTTTTGCATGAATGTTTCAGAACTTGGAAGTTTCAACAGATTTTCGCGTTTCGAGTGTTTTCGGAGCGATTAGAAAAAAAAAAAAAATTTTGTTCGACTTTCTGTCGTGTCGGTCGTCTGGCTAACGACATAAGGGCGAATAATATCTTTTTTTTTTTGTTTATTTATTGTCAAAATGGTGAAAAGTTTTTTTTTCTGTTGTTTTCGGTCCATTTTGTGCAGAGGTTCGGAAAATGCATAAATGAATTGAAATTAAGGTTTTTTAAACATTACCGGAAAATATCGTAATTTTTGGCGGATAGGTCCTTTTGCGCTTAAGTTTTTTATTTTCCAGTTTCAATGGATCTACGCGTGTTTCACGTTTCTAAAGCGAATGCAACGAAAAAAAATTTTTGTTCGCCCTTTTGCCACCAAAATCGCATTTTTGGCGCTTACGACCTTTTGCCATTAGACACGTGATGTATTATCTCGTTACAAAAAACAATGTTCACGTGTTCGATCGAATTCCTTGTAAGGTAAATGGCCCAAATATTGGCGCTGTCCCAATTGTGGACTTTTGTGGTTGTATGATTCAGTGAAAAAAGTAAGCCTTCAGTAATTGGTTTGTGTCAATGACAAATAGGGAGACCGGGGCTAGTTGTCACACTTTTTACTCTCTGATTTTTAGAATTTTTCCAAATTTTTTTTTCGCAAATCTTGAGATGGGGTATTGTAGAATATCCTTTGCGCAACTACAGAAAATTTTTGGTTATTCTAAAGCAAGTCTGAGTAGGTTTTTTCGAATTTTCAAAAAAATTCGCGGAGTGTGACAACTTGCCCCGAGGCGGGGTAAGTTGTCACAGACCCCGGGGTAAGTTGTCCCGAGTATTTTAAATGGCGAAAACGGGTTTCATTGTATTGTCTCCTGAAACCACGAAACAGTCAATCTGGACTCCGAACACCCCACAAACCATGCGAAATCCCACCCAGACTCCGAGAATCTTGAGAAAGTTGACCTCAACTCAAAAAACCATGGTCAAGTCGAAATGGGGTGAGTTTTTACACGTGACAACTTGCCCCAATAATTTTGTGACAACCTGCCCCAACCCGCTATTTTGTTTAAAAATTGGCACATCTCGCTGACCCGCCATTCAAATATCAACAATATGTACATCAAACGAAAGCGTTAAGAATAACCTTTCCGAATATCGTGTAGCGAAATTTCTCAAGGCAGTCTAGAAAATGAGAAAAAAACATATTAGAAGATGGAAAATAATTACTTTTCAGATCCGATTTCAGTTTATCGATCACTGCGAGGCCGAATATGATGCGATATTCAATTTAACGACATTAGTTTGTTTCAAACATCGAACTACAACTTTGATCTATAGCACCGTTCGATCTGTTATCTAGCAGTGGAGATATGGACACTGTGACAACTAACCCGTGTGACAACTAGCCCTGGTCTCCCCTACACAATTTTACCCCCTTTTAGCACACGAAATATTGTATAACTTTTTATTGACGATCTATAGATAACAAAAAACAAAATAATACACAAAAAACCTTGAATTCATTCGTCGAAAATTTCCAGGGTCAACAACGCCCTTAATCCGCCCTAAGTTCGCACGCCATGACCGTTAATCGTAATTTCAGCCTGTCTTTTGGCTCTGGGTGTTGGCTCCGTGCTGTCCTGGACTTCGCCGGTTCTCCCGGATCTTATGAAAGACGATAGCTGGCTTCCCGTCGACCTGGAACAAGGCTCCTGGATCGGCGGCTTGATGTCGATCGGTGCAATAATAGGTGCCGTACCGGCAGGTAAACTGGCCGATAAAGTGGGTCGTAAGAAAGCGATTATAGCAACGGCGTTACCGTACCTGATATCCTGGGTAATGATCGTCTTCGCGTCTCACGTCGCCGTTCTTTACATCGCGCGAATATTTGGCGGAATGGGAATCGGTTTGACCTGCGTTGTGGTGCCAATGTACATCGGGGAACTCGCCCATCCTTCGATCAGAGGGATCTTGGGATCGATTTTTCAGCTTGCTGTATCCAGTGGCGTCCTTTACGGTTTCGTAATTGGCGCCCTGGTCCCGTACACCTGGTTCGCCATAAGCTGCGCCGTGATCGAGATCGTATTTTTGTGCACCTTCTTCTTCATGCCTGAGTCTCCACAGTGGTTGATGGTCAGTATCGCGAGGCGTCTCAGTTTCATTAATGTATTTTCTCACACCCGGTCGCAAAATGCCACTTTTCATACCTCTTGAGCGGGCGGAAACGTCTTTTTCCTGCCCTAGGGCGCAAAATCCTGTTTTCCGCCCGCTCACTCGGTCTGAAAAGAGGCATATCTGCAGACCAGGTGATGAGAAAAACATCGTGTGCATCACGGGCGCAAGGCTATTTTGGCGAGTGTGCTCGCAGCAACTCGCCTTCGGCTCGTGCCGCCAAAGGCACACTCGGAAAAATCGTACTTTCCGCCCTTGATACACAAATAACTATTTCTAACGTTTTCGATTCCCGTTCAAAGGGTCAGGGCAGAAAATCTGAGGCTACAAAAGCGTTGCGAGTCTTCAGAGGCCCGGAATACGATGTTAACGAAGAATTAGCGAGCATGCAGAAGAGCGCCGAGGAAGCAGCCTCCAGGAAGACCTCGGTGAAGGATCTTGTGAACACGCGGGGTGCTCGAATAGGATTATTCACCGCCCTGGGACTGTTGACCTTCCAACAACTTTCGGGAATCAACGCGGTCATTTTATACGCCAGCACGATCTTCGAAGCAGCCGGAAGTTCGTTGAACGACAGCGTGTCTTCGATCATCGTCGCCTTTGTGCAGGTTTGATGAATAACTTCCTAGATTAGATGATCCAAATTCTTGAGCTTATATTGAAAACCTGGTGAATTTATTCCAGGCGGCGATATCATGTGTGGCGTCATCGATAGTTGACAAAGTTGGAAGACGAGTTTTGCTGATAACGTCCTCCACGGTATTGGCAACCTGCCTCTTCTTCATCGGGATTTATTTCCAGCTAGATTTGAAAAGCGTGAGCTGGCTTCCGCTTGTGTCTTTGGTAGTCTTCATGCTGGCCTTCT
Source organism: Euura lappo (assembly GCA_018257835.1). Taxonomy (NCBI): domain Eukaryota; kingdom Metazoa; phylum Arthropoda; class Insecta; order Hymenoptera; family Tenthredinidae; genus Euura; species Euura lappo. The sequence continues at coordinate 163,276 of JAEUYN010001579.1, read as the reverse complement.
CCCTGGGGTGAGTACATCGAGTGTGAATGAGCAGGAAAAAAATACACTAATCGACAGTTATCTCATGCTATAAAAATAAAATTGCACAACTCATCACGACATAAAATAAAAATCTAAACCAATCAAATTACGTTCTAATCGCCTTCTGTGCTATCAATCATCAATACATACAAATGCAAATTACATGACGGTCATGAATAATTCGTGATTACGTTGATTCCTTCAAGGGTTCAATGAAATGTTTGTGTCAAGATTAGCCGTTACTTTGAGTCAGTGCCTTATCACGTGGTCAGAGGCGATTTTCTTTCACCGATGAAAATGATAAGGCGATCTAATTGGCTCTGGCAACAAACGTAGCACCTGATCATTTGAATCTGATCATTTTGATCGGTGAAAAAAAATTGCGACAAGTGATTTTTGAAAAAGTCAATCTTCCGATGTGTAATGAACTTTGGATAAGATATAAATGATTTTTCTTTATTATCTTCACTAGGGAACTTCGTGAACTGATATTTTCGTATCTCCTTCGCAGGTACGGTCCAGTTCCATGGATGATGGTCGGCGAGCTATTTCCGCCAGAGAGAAAAGGCAACGCGAGCGCAATAGCGGTGATGGTGAATTGGTCCTTCTCGTTTATCGTGACCAAATTCTTTACTAATTTGGTAAAAGCATTCGGGGAAGGAATAACCTTCTGGATATTCAGTGGGATCCAGGTATTAGCTACAGTATTCGGATACTTCGTCGTTCCTGAAACGAGAGGAAAAAGCCTTCAGCAGATTCAAGACGAGCTCAACGGAATAACGAGAAACGGAGTTGTGTAGGAACTAATTTGAAAAAAATAATCCTATGAAACCTTCATTAATTCGCTTTGTTAGACTTTGTTTTCAATCATCGTCACTTCCTTCACACTATGGCAAAAAAATAATCAATTCAATATTTTCGTTCAGTTGAGGATCAAAAAGTGGTGAAAGTTGACAATTTTATGATCGACAGTTTTGGGATAGCATTCATACAAGGGAAATGAGATCCTAGTTTTAGTAATTATGAAGCTTTCATACATTTCCATCCATTGACATGGATCAAAGATTTTTTTCATTTGACGAATAATTCTAGTCATCGAATTAAACTGCAGCACCCTGTTTTGAGTGACCCCTGCCTCTACTTTTGTACGTGACATTTTAATCCAAAGCCCTTTCGCGTAGAATATTATATACATTTTTTATCATTTGTTATAATTGTGTGTTGATAGTTATCTAATTGTTGTTACTGTACTTATAGCCTGTTAATTTCTAATTTTTACGAATAATAATAATAGTAATAACAAAACTAAATCAATTAGATAGTTGAATCGGTGTGACCTCATTTGTTAATTGCTAAATATCTGCAGAAGTTATATCTACCTTCGACGTTTCTAGAGGGAATTCAAGTTCTAAGGGTTTCTACTGAGTTTAGAAGTACAGTATACGACTCAGCAAACTCGACTTAAACCTCGAGGACACGTTGAGAGTGTAATCAAGTCGTGATTTATCGACTCTCGAGATTGTAGAAGAAAAAAAAATTATCAGTTGTACGAAACTGACCGCAATTCCACTGAAAATAATACTCACAAGTGGTTTGATAAATCGTTTCTAAGACAAATACCGTTTTTTTTATCTTACCTCATTTTTACTGGGTCAATCTCTCGATCAGATATAACAACGATGGAGGTAATCAAGAAAAAGGGTGGGTCTCTTTTTGCCAACACCCAACATTGACAACTTAGTTACCTAATTTTTTCCTCTCTCAGCGAGAAAAAAATCTGTCGAATATAAAGCTGTCTGAAAGTTAGGATATTAAGGTGGCAAAAATCAGAAACTATAATACATGTATTATGCATTAGCAAATTGAACGTATTCAATATTATACGGGCGAACCCTTTTACAAGTACAACCAGATAATGACACATTAGAGAAAAATATATAATTGAGTTCGGATTAGTGATTAAATATTAGAAAGTAGATAAAGAACTCATCAAACCAAATAGAAAAAGACTGGACTCCGTTACGGACGTAAATGATATTTTTTCCCAGTTGGAAAATGGACAACAAAATTCAACCTTGATTTTCCGCCTTCTTATCCTTCATGTTCTTCTTCTTCTTCTTTTTCTTCTTCTACTCCTCCTCCTCCTCCTTCTTCGGCTTCCTCTTTCGGGCTTCGATTCGATTTTAGTTAATATCGTTCTCTATGAATTCTCGATATATAAAAAGATAGATTCTCGGTGAGATCGATATAATATACCTTGAATCGCCCACTTCTAGTATCGAAGGTATAATTTCTTGACGCGCATAATCAATTTCAAAAGAGCCTATCGAATTTGAGGCACCGTAACTTCCGCTTTCCGCCACTACGAGCGTTGGCATAGGGATTCGCGGTCGCACATAGCGAATACAGAGAAGAATCGAACGTTATTCGTCAACTGTTTCAGTGATATGATTAAGAAGATTAAAAGAATAACGAATATCATAATGAATAAACCATAGGGTCAAGAGTTAGAGTAACTCTTAATATATTTACTGTATGAATATCGCAAGCAATAACAAGGTTTCATTGACTGATTTTCTATAAGCAGAAATATACTGTATTTATCTGATAAATTTCAAGACGCTCATAGCTTATAGCAGATATCGCATAAAATGTGGGGCAAACCAATTTCAACCACGAACAAGTAGAACAACGACAGGGTATCCAGCAACTTGTCGTTTCGGAATTCCCTGAGAATTCCAGGTTTTCCAGACCAATATTTGTCATTCCTCCAGAGCAGAAACATACATTTTCCGTTATAATCAATGCATGCGAATATGTACATTTTTGCTGTTTCTACTCCAGTTGGAATCTTTAATTCCCTGAGACTTCCAGAACTATCAAATTTTTCAAGAAGATGGACATTGTTCAGAAAATAGCAAAATATATTCTGTGAAATAGTATATTGAGATATATAATTCATTGAGAAACAACGTCTTTTGATCATTTTCAGCAGACGGCCAAAACCGCCTATTTTTACGTATTATATGCGTTGGGAAAAACTCGCAATGAGTTTGGCATGCCTGTTCTAGCTGATACAATTTTGATATCGTTCAAAATATGTGGAACCGTATAGAAAGATTTAGATAATTTTTTTACCCCTCGATAAGAGTTATACCTATTGAAATTGCGTGACGATGCAGATGAAGAAAAACTTAGGGATAATATCAGGCCAGATCAACTATATGATATATAAACGCTGACGCATTCAGATTTCTTCATGTAATCGCTGAACTGTTTCTCCAAGATTTTCCTTATCAAACAAGTTGATAAATTAGTGACTATCATAATTGCGAGATACCCTAATTCGTGTGAAATACGTTGTGAATAAAAGATACAGATAAGAATTGGACTGGATTCATGCTTGCTATCCAGTCACATAGATAACTCATTCGATTGCTTCATACCAATTCAGATTCCGACTGTCACTACTGGTCGTTACTTCTATTATTCTTGACATTCGAAATTCAGAAATTCAGAAATTTGGTCTCGATTGTGAAATGATATAATCATCAGAATGAATTAACTGACGTAAATCAGATGAATTTGTTGCGGAAACTCTTCTTACAATATTGGATAACGATTACGCCCCGCTTCATTACTCAAGTTCGAACAAATCAATTCTGAAATGCCACTAAAAGTTTATTAGAGTTCTCCACAGATTGGTATACCTCCGCTAAATTCTCGCATATTACGATCCTTGCTATTTTCAAGACCTGTAAAATGTTTAGTGCTGAACGTGAGTCTGCAATCTCGCCGAGATGCGTCTGCGAAATCGTTCGACCTGCCCATCATTCCATTGAACTTAATCTCTTTATTACACCGAGCTCATCCGCAATCAGGAGCATCTATAATTCTCGCTTTACTTCTCAGGCTTGTCAGAATCGATCCGTAGATCACATGAACGAGAGTATGAAGCAGACATTTTCTTGTGATCGTAACGACTGCCATGGAAAACTGTACCCTTCTCAATTAGAGTTCAGATTTCGCTGATGTACATCGTCGAAAGCCAATGTCAGAATGAATAAGCGTTCATAATCAAAATATAGATTATTACAGATCTACTGGATTACAAGCTGACCAAGGTCGCATCAAATTCGAAATGATTGACGAATGTAATTGACGCCATAGATAAAGTCGGTGATGATAATTTTTAATTGTTTGATAAGATGGTAGACGATAGTGTTCACATCGGCTAGGGATAAAATGATTATTCGATTACTCACACTGTTTCAGAAACACTTGAATACTAAACGCATTTCTATAAACTTGGATCTTGAACTTCTATTATTCTCCCTGGTTTCCACATGAAACTGCTTCATTAATTATTTCCACAGACAATCACACATTGTTTGAAACTGACTGAGTAGACCTTCATACCCGCACAGAACATGCCCTGAATAATAATTAATGTTAACCACATACCTACCTTAGAATGAAAATATTCAAAAAATTCCAATTTCATGATCATACTATTAATTTCACCCTTATATAAATTATATCTATAGTCGAAAATGAACAAGTCACGGGATGTTCCAAATTTACACGACTGTGAGAGAACATTTTTCGATCAACGTACGATACAATCTCTCGGCTGGTTCGAATAATCTAGCAATCTGAAGCATACCAAAATGGAGTCGGGTTCCTGTCATTATTGAACATCGTAATGCTCTGACCCCTTTAATCGTGGTCGTGGTAAGGGTAAGGCCATGGGCGTTTTGGTACTATATAGTCCATCATGAATTTCAATTAGTTAATTATCGAATACCGAGAACATTGTTAGTTCAAAGTGTACCGTATCAAATTGGTTATAGAAATCACATGTGAGATACGATATCATCAGGTAGGTATTCACCCGCACCATTCATTTGATGAACGACCGTTTATCAACATTCAACGATCTGTAAAGTAAAAACTTTCTGTTTGGGAAATGTCAAAGTAATTAATTCGGAACAATTGTTTCCTCTGACGCAAAGAATTCATGTAGCTGCATGATTATTACAGGAATAGAAAACACAAATCAGTACATAGAAGTTTTAAATGATTCAGCATACGATCAAACCTGTCCTGTACCAATTTGAAAGATGATGGTTTCATGGATCAAGTCCTGGAATTCGAGAACAGGTTTGTATCGTATTAACTAGCCGAATCGTAGTCTGAAAATCATCAGGCTAGGCGATCTTTTTAGCACAACGAAATTGAATGATCGAGCATTTGATCAAGTCTTTGATTGAGAATAATTTCATTCTCAATCTCTGAAATGCCTGCTTATCACCGAGTGCGTAAAACCTGGATTAAATTGCTGCTCATTAAGGCTCACAGGCGATCACTGGTCGACGAGCCAATAAAATAATCACTACAATCAATGCAAGATGTGAAAAAATGAATGAATCCACTAATTGCTTCGAGAACCACGATCCTAGGCCGTGATTGTTGTTCAATGAAACCCCAAAGTTCTATCAGTCAGTAATCACGTTCTCGATCATGAATTAAAAACTGGTTTCTTCGAAGGAGCTTCTCTCCAAATGAAAAACATTTTGTAACGAATGATGCGACGAAGTACCTTATAAATGACACACCAAATCATACTACGTTATGACCGATTTTTGTGTATAGTTTACCGTGTAACTTGTTGTATACTTCGGTGTGTGATTTGTAAGGTAATTTATCGTGAACATATAGGTTTGTCATTTATTTTTTTTTTGTCATAACCATAAAGTTCATTTATTTTGTTCTTTATCGCATGGTTTATCGTGTTATTAATTTTGTCATTGCCGATTCCATTGGAATTCAAAAAGTTTAATTGAGTGAACGAATTATGAGTTAGAATACTAATACGAAAGGAATGAAATCGATAAAGGGTGATGGGTGAAAAACAATCATATAACAATTATCAAGGGAAGTTTATCCCTATAATACTGAAAAACTTCATATGATTAAAGTGGTGAAAAAGTATGTACATGATAAATCATATGATAAATCAAATCGAATTATGACCGATTTCAGTACGTGATTTATGCATGATCGTACGTTTAATCAGCTATTTAGCTCTAGTTTCGAATCGTCATATCAATTAGTTAACTGGTAAAACTTACGAAATGAGCTTATGCTTTTATACTTTTTTTTTCATATTCAATTTGAATATTTTCAGGAATAACATTCATAATTCGTGAGAGAGGCATAACTGGAGCTAAATTCGCTCCCAATAACCTTCTTCCACTGCACGACATTGAAGTCGAGTACGATTCCGGCTGTTTGGTGACGCGTAAGTGTAGCCTACACGGTGCAAATTTACTCGTGAGAACCATAGAGACAGCCAACCATCTATCGGTGCGTTACGGTACCACACACCGGGTTACCCACGGACGTATATTAGAGGACTGGCAACTCCCCTATGTCAGCCGTGCTAGAGTTGCGCCGACTTTTCATCTGGTAGTTCCGCATTGTACCGTCGTTATTACTGCGGGGCGCTGGCAGTCACTGAGGCCTAGGCTGAATTTTCATTGGGAGTATTTTGAGGCGCGGTAAAATACTGCCAATGAAAATCAAACCGAGCCCTCAGTGACTGCCAGCGCCCCGCAGTCATAACGACGGTACAATGCGGAAATAGCGGAGGAAAAGTCGGCGCGATATTGCTGGAAGTTGCCAGTCCTCTAATATACGTCCGTGGCGCCGACTTTTCATCCGGTAGTTCCGCATTGTACCGTCGTTATGACTGCGGGGCGCTGGCAGTCACTGAGGCCTCGGTTTGATTTTCATTGGCAGTATTTTACCGCGCCTCAAAATACTCCCAATGAAAATTCAGCCTAGGCCTCAGTGACTGCCAGCGCCCCGTAATAATAACGACGGTACAATGCGGATGAAAAGTCGGCGCAACTCTAGCACGGCTGACATATGGGGAGTTGCCAGTCCTCTAATATACGTCCGTGGGTAACCCGGTTTGTGGTACCGTAACGCACCGATAGATGGTCGGCTGTCTCTATGGTTCTCACGAGTATTTGCACCGTGGCGCACGCGTCACCAAACAGCCGGGTCGTACTCATTTCAATGTCGTGCAGTGGAAGAAGGTTGACAGGGCGAATTTAGCTCCGGTTATGCCTCTCTCACGAATTATGAATGTTATTCCTGAAAATATTCAAATTGAGAAACTATGAAAAAAGTATAAAAGCAAAGCTCATTTCGTAAGTTTTACCAGTTAACTAATTGATATGACGATTCGAAACTAGAGCTAAATAGCTGATTAAACGTACGATCATGCATAAATCACGTACTGAAATCGGTCATAATTCGATTTGATTTATCATATGATTTATCATGTACATACTTTTCCACTTTAATCATATGAGTTTTTCAGTATTATAGGGATAAACTTCCCTTGATAATTGTATGATTGTTTTCACCCATCACCCTTTATCGATTTCTGTGTATTAGTATTCTAACTCATAATTCGTTTTAAGCTTTTGAATTCCAATGGAATCGGCAATGACAAATTAACACGATAAACCATGCGATAAAAACAAAATAAAATGAACTTGGTATGACAAAAAAAAAAAAATGACCTATATGTTCACGATAAATTACCTTACAAATCACACACCGAAGTATACAACAAGTTACACGGTAAACTATACACAAAAATCGGTCATAACGTAGTATGATATGGTGTGTCATTTATAAGGTACTTCGTCGCATCATTCGTTACAAAATGTTTTTCAGTAAGATCTCAAATAATTCAAGATGAAGTGCCAATATTGATATCTAAGCTATAGTCGTTCATATAATTTTAAGATTTTTAGAACAGACAATTTTAGGTAATTTATCGAGGCTCTCGAGTACGTGAATTTAATTAGTGTTCAATGTTCGATTATCGCGAATGATATGTCATTCAGTACGTTACTGATTTGAATGTATGGAACCCTCCTCAAGTGCTGTGTCAATTTTTTTTTTGGAAAAAAATCGGTGCGTACTTCATAGATAACATTCTAAGTCGATCAATTGATCTTACCTTGTCTCGATTGGATATCCTAAATGAACTATAATTACCTACAATTTCATAGTTACGATAGTTATTGAAACGCTGCTATTCTTGGCTGTTGCCTAACAAGGAAATTCCGTGGACGGTGTTAGAGAAGTCAGAGGTATGCTACGTCATTACCATTTGATACATGGGAATATAACCCAATCTACCCGGAAATACCCGCACGGAGACCAGTTCATACTCTATACCTGACATGTTATATCAACGTGTAAGCGGTATAGCTATATAAGCACGGAAGAATCTCACACCGAGTTGAATAATTAGCCATAAACGCTGGAATTATTCCACGTCCGGCAATCAGGATGGTGACATTGACTAAATCACGACTCGAGTCCTTCACAATGAACTTCTTGATAGGTTTCCATGAACTTAATCAGTTCTACGTTGTGATTGAAAAAATCCTGTATCGAGAGATAAGGAGACGCGAGTAAAATCGGGACGGATGTTATCGAACAGCTAAGGGTGTCGGCAGCAGTGATTATTCAAGTGGATGATTTACACTCGGTACACATTTATGATTCAATATTCGAGTCACTGATAAATGTTTGAAACGATTAAGGTCGTATAATTCAACGAAGGATTCAGATACGTCGAATTTCATAGAGTTTCTATTAGGTGATTTATAACAGTCGACTCTAGTTTTTGTTTTAAGTTCGTTTTTATCAACGATTCAGCAAAGTGTCGTCGGTGGCAAGAACGAATTTATAATCCAGTGATTGATTGTTTGTTACCCATAAACATGAAAAAGTAACAGTAGGGGCGTCCAAAATGCTTCGTCAAAGTCCCGGGAGTCTCTGCAAAATGGAAGCTTTAAAGACCGCCGTTAGTCCAGTCAAATTAGCAAAAATGGACAAATTAATCGGTAACGATCTATGAATTGGTAGAGACCTTCTTGGTCTACTATTGAACGGACTAAAAGTCCTGACCTCTAACTGGACGGCTCGATCCGGTATCTTGAATCAAAGGTGCTCGATTTCAGTTTTTTCATCATATCTCGACAACTATTGATCCTATCGTCATGGAGGTTATTATAAAAAATGAAGCTTACTAAATTCTCTACAAGAAAGGTTCCGTGCATTTTTCTCATATCTTTAGTGGTTTCTCTGTACAGTGAATACGTACGTAATATAATACGGGGCTGAAATCCATATCCATACTTTCAGCCCTGTATTACACAAACACTATTGAAGATATGGAAAAAAGGTGTCGAACCTTCGTTGCAGAGAATTTAATAAACTTCATTTTTCATATGGCACCTTCGTGACAGTAGGATAATAGTGTCGCTATGATTAAAAAATAAATTTGCACCTTTGGCTACGCAAGATGACGGATCGAGTCGTCCAAATCATTAGTTAGATATTAGTTTGCTCAATAGTAGACCAAAATATGAAGGTCTCTACCGATTTATAGACCTTTACTGGACTACGTGTGATGATTATTTGCAGTATTTTTCATAAAATTAACAAGTTATTCGCGTCAATTTACGGAAGCTTATCATCGGCAATTGAGTTATATGATTAATCAAACGATTAGTGAGATAAGAATTGTTCGTTTGAGAAAAAATTCTGCGTAATGTCAATAAAACGTGAGATATCAATACGGACTAATAGGTGCGGCGCCGCGCCACTTCTCCGAGCTATAAAATCATCAACGCTAATCGGGGGAAAAACAAATTAAAAGAAGAATCGCACACTTGAGCAGTTCAATGCTGATCAACAGATATCATTATCGAAGTCACTGTCAATTATTATCGATTGCTCTAGTTTTTATAATCACGCACTCTTATCAATGACGATCAGAAGTGGTTGATACCCTTTTCAAAAAATCAGAATATGATAAGTCAGTTGAAATCTCAGAACACGTGTAACCTGATCTTTTTTTTCAAGACCAAAGAGCAAAAATGTATTCGGTGAACTCTGATTTTTATTGGCACCTCTGATTTCCACGTAGTCGCGATAAGTACGCAGTCAGGAATTTCTAGAGTAAATCGGTTAGTCCAGACTTACGTCAATAGAAAGATTTAAGAAAAATCGCCATATTAGTGAACGCAGATTGAAGGAAGTGTACGTATAGCAGTTTTTCGAGCCCGGACATTCCTGCTCACTGACCTACTTCCTTTTTGTACCAACTTCAAAATAATCATAATAATAATAATATTTCTGTATATTGCGACTAAAAAAACTTCGTGGCCTTAGTAGTTATTCGTCCTACAGACGAATTTTGTAACGAACTGGAATTTTGAACTTTGAAATTCGAGATAAATATTTAAATTGAGTAAATGAAACTACAAAGCTATTGTAAGGATACATCACTTGTTATTCAACTTTGAAGTTAAAAATTCTAGTCAAATCTGGATGGTCTGTAGGGCAAATAGATACTAAGGCGACGACTAGTCATCCTGAAATGACGACATCATTTTTTTTAAATATCGCTTGTAGTTTCAGAAATGATTTTAGAGCATGCTTTCTTCCTTTGTTTTGAGAGTCGCGTCCAGAGAAAAAAGAGGTGGAATGATGCCGTTCCGTTCCATCAATGAAATCATAAAAGAACCTTATGGCAACATAAAATTGAAATGAAAGAAGTCGATTCGTTTTCAATTCTGCTTCATTAAAGAAGACAGAAAAAAAATTACCTCGAGTCTGTGAAGTTATTCGAAGGAATAAATCAGACGCTGTGAAAACGGTCACTTCCCAATTTCCGAATCCTATACAGACGACTTTTGTACTCAATCGAGCCAGTCGACGTTGCACTGCCTTGTCTCACAAAAAGTTTTATCGTTGGTTCGCTTTTCTGAATCATTGTTCTATTTCAGTGTACATTTCCGTTCTTTCTGCGCTACGCCTTTCACTCGGGTCATTCACGTACGATTCTACAATCTGTGACTAAGCATCCTTTGGCGTGGTCGTATTGAGGACGTTAATCTTCCTCACATTACGGTTTCATTATTTCTATGTTTTACATCGATGCTGTCGTCCCAAATGAGTCTTAAAAATTTATATCAAATCGAAGATCAAAATGGTGTAAAAAAAAATTCAGGAAGATATCAACGCGTGAAGAAGGCACTGTTCCACTGAAAAAAATAAAACTCTCTCAATTCTCAATTCCTCTCCATAAATTGAACGTACAAGTCCGATTTCCAGAGTTGAGTATGGGGTCGTTTTTATTATCTGCAGAGCTCCTTCTAAAAGAGTCTAGAAGTGGTATCAAAGAAGTCAAAGAATATTCAATATGCATCCTACACATTCGTGAAGTGATTTTTGATTAGTATGATTAATTATTCAAGGACGACTGGATTCCTTAAAACATCTAGCAGATGCAGAAATGCTCAGAACCTGGACAACTGAACTCTGAAGTTGAAGATCAAAGTCCCTGTAACGTTTCCAGACCGCTATCTGTAAATTCTACCGAGGTGTCCTCGTTCAAGATCGCGACGCGTGCCTAGACATTGGAACAAAACATTGGTCCCCGTCCTGTAACTGAATTTACATAACTGTGTCAATGTTGGTAAAATGCTGATGCCTCTCCTTTTTCTAATTATCACGGGTGTTCCTCTCGACGAGCAGATTCAAAACTGTTAGAAACTTATCTCGCATCTCTCTTTAACATCGTAATGAGATAATCAGTATGTGGTTATTGGGACTGTAACACTGTAATATCAGTTCGTGTTACTTCCAATGAATCGAGAATTCTTCAGAGGTCATCAAACAGACAATGATTTTTTGAAGGTTTGAAAAACCTTCCTTACTGACGGTTGGCGGGGGTGGGGGGTGTTACGCGTCACGCTGGAAGCGTCACGCGAAAGCGTTACGCTGGGGGGAGGGGAGGGGAGGGGAGGGGAGGGGAGGTAACATGTCACGTTACGCACGCAGCGCCACGCTCGTGAGTGAGGTGAGGCGGGCGTCACGCGTTACATGTGACGTTACGCTGGGAGCGTCACGCGGAAGCACTACGCTCGAGACTACGCTACTACGCCTTGAACGCAACGAATTTCATAAGAAATTGTAAATATAAAACGGACGTAAAGATTTATATATATATTAATTATAAAAATAAAACGACGAAAAGATTTCGATAAAACTAAATATTCAAAACAGATGAAGGTAACAGATGAAGGTACCAGATGTTTAATTTTATTGAGACTAAATGAAACGAGCAGAACTAGTGCAAAATTTGTGTATAGGATGGTCAGAGAAATAAGCATAATCTTTTCTTATCGTTAAGCGTGACATCCGAACACGTGATAATATCGACGGCAGTATGGAAGAACGTGACATCTCAAATTGTGCCAGAAGAAGGTGACATCTCAGAATTGTCAGAAGAACGTGACATCTCAGATTGTGTCAGGAGAAAAACGTGACATCTCGTGTGCCAGAAGAACGTGCCATCTCAAATTGTGCCAGAAGAACGTGACATCTCCTATCCTTAAACACAGATGTCACGTTCTTCTGGCACAATTTGGTGTGGCACGTTCTTTCTGGCACGAATCAATTTGAATATTTGAGATGCTTCCATACTGCCGTCATGGCCTTAGGGTAACTTAAGGCGGTTTTTCAAACCAGCTTTTAGCACTGTTAGTGTGGTTGAGAGGGAAAGTGCTAAAAGCGTTTCAACTTTAATTGTCTCGTAGAGGCAAGTTTTAATTTTAATTTTTTTCTTTTTTAATCTACCCTTGAACCTCAGAATATCAATCGAGTGACGAGGAAGTGCATGATTGTCATTTTTTATCGACGTCATGTGGTACGTTTGAGGAAATTGGTTACATATGGGCAAATAATTATCGCACATGTTGCTTAATTGAGTGTTACGTAAAATGAAGACGGCAAACGGGGAAGGCTTTTGTAAAAATAGCTTCCTGCACAGTTCATAATTGTAATTCGATTGTTCGGGCGTAATTTGTCGGAGTAATTTAACGTGACGTGAGACAATTAGTTGAGGAAATAATTATTATCGCATATGAATTGAATTCTTGAATACAATTTTCGTATACAGACGTCGCGGAAAGGTTACGTGTCTTGGTGCTCTTGAGAGCGTGAAATGAAATTATGTTTAATTGGGATGCCTGGGTAACATTTGCCATTTGTCGCCAGTTGATGTATTTAACGTTAATTTTTTTTCTCTCTCTCTCTCTCTCTTTCCACGACGCAATTTCGAACATAGACGGTATATTTTACGTCTTTGGGTGACTGGAATAATTTAAAACAATAAACGAGGAGAATCGACTCCTTGCAAATGAGCTTATTCGCCATCCTTAATGAGCCAAGGGATTTGAATTGAGTTTATTACAATTAGACCTTGTGAAATTTCGAGGGGTCCTCAATTTCCAGTCTCCCAATTGCATTATGTACTCTAAAATAAAAATTGAAGGGATGGAAACATTGACATAACAAATCAAAAGATTTATTACGAGCGGTTAATACTGTCCAATACAAAATCACGTAGGAAGCTTGGAATAAAATCTCCGATACGGTAGTATCAATTAATATCAGACATCGTTTATCGCATTGTAGATAATAATTTCACACATCAAGTTACATAACCGAATATAGAGTATATTACAGGTGCCTTTCGATGAAAAACTCACTTATAAACTGACGTCTCTTCTCTCTGGTAAGTACCGTTGGAACGATTATCTACGATGCATTCGGACGTAGTTTTGTCGTTGGATTATCTGTTCGATTTTTTTTCTCATTTCTTTTCAAACACCCACCACGCTGGCCCTCCCCGATTTTGAAGGAGCAGAACTTTGATAACGTATCGATCTCTCGAAAACAATCTGCTATTGCGTTCATCGCAGCATTAGATCTTGATCTCGAAAATGCAAAAAAATATACCTCGATAGAATTTGAACGCAAAAACAATTAGGGAATACAATTTCACGGTTTAACATCCAGGCACCTCAGAATTCGGTCCAAATGCAAAAAATAAGAGTGTGACAGGTGTGTCTATTAATTGTGATTAGAGATGATATTATTAGACTCCCCAGACAACGCGAAAATAAAAATAGAAGTAAAATAATTACGTATTTCTGACGTTGGAAGTTTTTTTTAGACCTCGAAGGCCGAACGTCTCATAAACAAACTTTAGTTTTGTATTATGCCATTATTCGTTCCATTCCATCCTGGGACACGTGAATAATTCAATTTTTTTTAAACTATGATATTGCAAATTTTATAGAAAACCTCATAATCAGTACAACTACGTTTTGTGGATTTTCGAAATGAACTCGTACGTCCAAAATAGAATATGTCAACTCGGCCCCCTATTACTATTAGAAAAAAAAGCCTCTGTATGAATATTTTCATCGTATCGTTCTTAATGAACTTGCTGATAGGAATTGAATCAAATTCAAGATCAAGTTGTGAACAGAAACTGCTATGCGATAAAATTGGCACGTTAGATTTTCACGAAACATTATGAGAATCTTCGTCCCAATGACAAGAAACTTAATCGCAGTCTAATTCTTGTAGTTTCGAAGGGACAGTAAAGAACAGCAGTTTCCTAATATTAAAGGATATTTCATAATCACGTATAACTCGAAAAGTATAAAAGAAGTGCAGGTATGACTGGTGAATTAATTAATTCACTACGTGTATTAATTTCGAGTATAAAATGCACGAGTTATCTGTAAGCTCTCTATAATACATTGATATGCACTGATTATCGATAACCGATTTTTTATCCACACTCCCCGACGATGCGTGGTGATTTGATATAACTTCAAGAGATTGATTGATATCGATTTGATTGTAGTAAACAGCGTTTATCATGTCTTGGATAATTGCCTAATTGAAATTTGATAAGTCGATCAGCATCCAAATGTCTTTCTATGCTCGCTGCTAAATAACGGACAAGCAATCACCTTTTATTCAACATTCGAAAAGATGATTTGGCTTCTGATGAACTCATTAAAAAAACGAGGTCATCGGGAGAAATGAAATTAAAAAGAACAAACCAAAATACACCGATAATGATCGAGTTTTGATGATGCTGGTCACATTGGTCAATTTTGATTAAAATGATCTAAAAAGAAGTCTTCGGCCTCTACTACACGTCTAAAACGTACGTCTTTTCCGGATCGGTACATGTTCAACGATAAGAACGTAATTAAATAATTCCGTTAGTCCAGCTGTGAATAACTTTTATTGACGATTATCTGCAGTATTTTTCCTTCTTTTCTCCTCGGAGAAATTTTCTCAGCCAATATTAATATGAAAACGTGTTTATCGACACGATCGTTCGATGATATTTGCTTACACGTTAGTCAGGCAAATGTTGTATCAGCCGACTATATACACAGTTATGAGTAAATTGTTCTTTTATCGTTGACCACGTGACGGTATAGATATGAAAACGCCCGTTCAGTTTCAACAGCTGACTCTGATTAATATGTACGGCATAAATCGTGACAGTTATACACTACAAAACTGTTGTATGTCAAGTTTTTAAATATTATTCAATTGTTCCTAATTTGGTATATATCTCTTTCTCTATGTGCCCAGAACACAAACAATCAATCGAGATAAAAACTACTTTGATTTTGTATTGATTTGTATCATGTTATCATGCATCATGTAATTAATCATATTTTGTCATATTCAGAAGCCAAAGTTTGTGATGACATTAACAGATTACATTGTCATTTATCAAAGTCTCCGGACAAGGGCATATGATTTCCAATCGATACATCGGGATGAAGAAAACGGTGCTTTTATGCCGTTTGGAATAATTGAATCGATCAATTCCATGTAGAGTAATTACCACAGGCGTGGCGGAAACCATCCCATTATTTTGGCTCTAATTATTGGTGGACATTAGACACGCCTCGGCATCATGATGCTAGAAGAAGAAAGATTCTAGATAATGGAAAAGAAAGAATGATCACAGTTCAAGTTTTCTGCTGTACCTACTTATGTCATTTAACAATATCGATCTATCGTAACAATCGGTCGAACCACGTCTACGTAAACGGATATTTGCCTTTGATGGGTAGTACTATAACTAGACCAGACCCTTCAATTGTGCAAAGTGCTCGATTATACCAACGAGCAAGAACAAAGCCATCATCTTGGAGAGATGTTTGCGATCCGTTAAAAGACGACCATGTGTATATTTACCCACTTATATTGTCAGGAATAGATTAGGAAATTCTATACCCAAGGGAATTACACTGCTTTCAAAACTCTAATTCAGCTGCCCCATCATATGCACAAATCAAAACTAACGTCAAGCTCGGAAGTATAGTCAAAGACATTTGCTTCATTATCTTAATGAAGAGGAAGATCGAGTCGATTTGGTTGTCTATGTCAGGAACAGTTCGAAACTAGCAGAAAATAATTTTCTTAGAAATCGTCCTGACAAGGACAACAAATTTCTTTGTCTTGTTTCTGATTTGACTCGATCGTTCGTTTCGATTTCTGAGAATCTAGTGTACAGCACGTATAGTTCGTCGGATCGAGCTTTTTATTCGAGTCTCCAAACAGCCAAATTATCATCAGCGTCGGTCATGATCCAGGTCACAGATGGTCTAATCGTTACTTTTTCGTCTTGTGATAACCTTTTAATCACCTACAGTTCTGCCTCCAAAAAAATTCCATTACAATACTTTCCCAAACAGCAGAACATTTGGTGTAAAAAGCTTTCCCGAAACTTTCGTGATAGTTTTAGCGTACTTCCTGCATCCATAAACTCTTTCTATTTCCGATAAGACAAAAACTATCAATAAACCCGAAAGTCGCAATGAACCATCTGCTCCTTTTTAATGCGTCACTGACATACCGTAGGCATACCACATGAGAATATAGACCATACAGACAACCGAATTGCGGGCCTCTAGCCAAGCAATTCAAAGGTGCGAATGTGTGATCGTTGAGAAACGACTATTTTCACACGCCCATAGATAGATGACGTCTGATTGATAATCATCCAACGGAATCTATGGGCGTTTGTGCGACCGATCCGGTCTGACCCGACTGGGCACGCGCCGATGTGATAAGGAATCGTCTTCTTATAGCTGATCCACGACGATATCGGGATGCAAAATGACCGGGACGGCTCCCACCAGCGACCAGGCGGTCGAGAGGGGATGCCGCATAAAGAGTATGACTACAGCCCCGTATCCGCAGGTGATACGCGAACCGCAAACGGATCGGAGACCCTTGAAGAAACGTATTTTATCGAGGGGACAACTGGTATCGATAATCAGCTAAATCCACGAGACTACCGGACCGCAGAGATGACGGAAAAGGGTTCAAAGTTACTCCAGTACCTCAGTAGTGGCGCCGGTTAGTAGAAACAATTAATCTGTGCATCGGTACTGAAAATTGTTCATAATTGTTAAATCAATTGATTGTGGACCGTAACATGATCGCACAACCACCTGTTGCAGTCTTCGATCTCGGAATATCGCAGAGACCGTTCAAACCGAAGGTGATAGGCCTGTAGATATCATTCGAAATTCGTTGAACTTATTATTTATCAACTATACCGCTTTAACAACCGATTGAACGTGTTTTGTTGTCGCGAAGGGTAAAAAAAACGTTGGCCGCAGAGTCGAATAGTTATTTCCGTCAGTATCCCACACCTTTTTTTTAGCCGAGGCCTTGACCGTAGAACGCTTGGTCATGTATTGAAATTCAATCACAGTTTTTATACGTTAATTGTCATTGTTACACTTTCGCCGTACTGGTAATACCAGTTTCTTAAAAACTCGCGGAATCATTAGACGCAATAAAAGACTGCTATATTTTTTTTTCCGGCAATTTACGCGCTTCTTTAGCGCAATCAGGTCCGAGACCAGAGGAAAAGACGACGCGGTAATACGACGAACTGGAATATCATTTTCCTCGTCCGAGGTTCTCAATCTTTTTGCTATATTGGGTATAAAAATTATTTCCTTCCAGAATCGGAGTGAAAAGTTTGAGAATTTATTCATATTCTTTGCTGTTTACGTACTGGCAACAAAGGAATACGTTTCTGTGACTAAATATAAGATACCGCGGTTGGGCTTTGACACGGAATGGTGAGCAAAACACGCTCTTCTCTGACGAACCTTATGTTCGGGCTAAATATAATCCAGAATATAACGAACTTTCAGATTTCGATCTAGCCACAGTCGTTATACTCCCACAATCCCTGACTCGATTGAAAAAACGTACGAATTTTTGCGTCATTTTGACGTATTCAGTAGCCTAAAACTGTAGAACCACACGTTTGAACAGCTGTGAAAAAAATAATTCAACGTCTGCTATCGCGTGATCAATATTACTGGTCAAATAATTTACACTATTTACACTAGAATCTAACGAATATTGTCGTTCCGATATGGAAACGATGGAAAAACACGGGTGTATGGTTGGTTGGGGTTGAAGATTGCCTACGACATCAGATAATAGTGTAAGCTCGCGATAGCTTGCTCGATAAGGAAGATGTTCAATGATCGAATTGTTTTGAAATCAATAAATCATCACCGATAAGTTATGTCGTTAGAATCTAGATGGTATCGTCGAGATGCTTTGTTGCTTGATAACGTAAATTCCTCAATGATGCGATTACTTCGAGTCGATGTATATGATATATCCTCCACGGATACACGATGCAATTTTTCAGGCAATTTGTTGCATCGATCATTCGTCGTTTTATCGGATAAGAACAAAAATGAATGAAGACGAACCGGAAAAATGACAATTTTCAATGTACCCTTAGCGGTACTAAATCCCGTGATATAAAGATTGTACGAGTCACGTCTTCCGGTATCCAATTTTTCCATCTTGTACCGCACTCGGCTAGCTTCTTCTTATCCGTAACAATTTAATCAAACTCGGTACAAGACACAGCTTGAACTTGTTTTTAATGTCATATCTCTCTGTCTTTCAAATATAGCTGTGAATTTTTTTTAATCAAAGTTTTGACCTCGGGAGAAATTTTGATCGCCTTTGAATACTGATCCACTTCCAAGATATCATATTCGCGTTCAGAAAAACGGTGGATACGTAAGATCGATGGTTTATCGACTTCACCCCGATTTCAGCTGAAATCGACGTCTCTGACATTGCGTGACATTGAACACGCCCACTGGCCACTGCACGGTAGCTCGTTCGAAAACAGAGATAGTGTATAAACAAACGTAGTAAACGTAGCCAAATCGTTTGAATTACTTGGATCCCGTCCATTCCGATGGAAGTTTATCAAACCCGATGAATGCTGTTGATATACGTTTCTATTGAGATCTGCCGAAGAGCGGAATCATTTCCCAAGCAATTAGTTCGAGAAACAATTTTTTCGTGCCATCGCGAGTCCAGCATAGCGTCATAAAGATAACAACAAACGCCTCCTACGTTTTTTTTCTTTTTTATAACAACGACGCATTGATCCGACGGAAACGAACGAAATTAAAATTGCCTCGCGTTTATCAATCGGATTACGAAATTGACATGATAAATTTATGGAACCCCTCTGGTTAGAGCTAGTTAGATATCTATGCGGTGAATTGACCCCGCAGATAACACTGTAAATATTGTCATACATGGTTTCGCAAACCGAAACGTACGAGATTGAACCCGACCCTGCGGAATGATAACACAAAAATATCTGCAATCATGTGCTGCATCATCACATGTCAACAGTTGACGACACCCGCAACTCGTCATTTTGGTCTAAAGGCTATCGGTCAAACTGACCGTTGCAGCCACACGGAATTGAGAACCCCTGCCAGTCATTCAGCTCTCGTTTGACGATCAACGTGTCATGTGTTCAATGTTGAGCAAAAATTTCGATAAACACTTTCAACGACTCTTTGAGATCCTCAGCCTTCCGACTTAAGAATAGTGATTGTCTCTAGAATTCGGTGAGCTGATGAATTCTCTTCCATCCTCCAGGTAACATCTGTGCTACGGCAGCCGGCGCTGGTATGGGATGGTCCAGCCCCATATTGCCGATGCTTAAAGAAGTCCCGATAAGGAGCGACAACCCACTTGGCAGAACCATCACCGAAGAAGAAGGATCTTGGATAGGTTCGGCGTTTGCTCTGGGTGGTGCTGCCGGTGGACTTGTTGCGGGATTCATCGGTGAGAAGTAAGTATACATCGGCTAATATTGGCTTCGACCGAGGGGTGAACCAATCTTGGATTCCGGTGTACAACAGTGTGTGAAGTGCCAAAAGTCCCTTCAAGTCCCTCGAAGTCCCTAGAAGTCTCGTGAAGTCTTTGAAATTCCGAGAAGCACCATGAAGTCCCTCGAAGTCCCTTGAAGTCCCAGAAGTTCCATGAAGTCCTTTGAGGTCCCTGAAGTACCATGCAGACCTCCGAAGTTTCTCGAAGTCCCTTGAAGTCCCTCAAATGCCTCAAGTACCATGGCTGTGGCCATCACCCTTCGGCTTTGACCTATTCCTCCCAGTGAATGTACTTCAAAAGAAAAGAAGACCATGTTTTGTGATTGAATTACAGATTCGGCAGAAAGAAGGCCATCCTCTTCAGCACACTGCCATTCATGATTGGATGGATTCTGGTAGCGACTGCCGGAGACGTGTGGTCCCTTTACATCGCCAGGTTTTTCTTCGGTTTCGCAACAGGATCCTTGTTCACAGTGCTACCCATGTACATAGGTGAAATTGCCGAGGTAATTGGGTGACTTACTACATGTTTTCACTCTAACCCGTCTGTGCAAATCATATACTCATTGGTGAATATATTTTTTACAGTCATCTATCAGAGGAGCGATGGGATCGCTGATGCAAGCTTTCATTGGTCTCGGGCTCATATGGGCCTATGCAATTGGACCTTACACTTCCTACACGACTTTGTGGATCGCTTGCGCTTGTCTTCCAATCGTGTTCTTCGCTTCTTTCATCACTATGCCTGAGAGTCCTTACTGGTTGCTCAGCAAAGAGCGCAAGGATGATGCTATAAAAGCCATGTCCAGACTCAGAGGAAAGACTGCAGTTGGTGTGCAGAAAGAAGTTGACGAGATGCAGGTGCGTAGAATTTACTTTCAGCATTGTGAGAGAAATATTTGTTGATATTGTACAAGACCACTAACTAATAATCGTTACAGAATCAAACCAGACGAGTGAAAGTTCACGAAATCTTACACCATTGATATTTTCTGGCGAAAATAATGTTCATTTTTCTGATCGTCCTTCTTCAGGTTGACGTTGTGGAAGCTTACCGGAATCAGAGTTCATACTCTTCTCTGTTCACTGACAAGGCTAACTTCAAGGCTCTTAGTTTCACCTGCGTTCTGGTGACAGCCCAACAATTCTGTGGAATCAACGTGGTCTTATTCTACGCCGGAAGCATATTTAACAGCACTGGTGGTAACTTGGACAGCGGTGTATCGACCATTATCGTGGGTGCCGTGATGCTGGGTGCTTCCCTGATTACTCCTGGAGTGGTTGACAGACTTGGAAGAAAGATGCTGCTCATTGGTTCGTCCATCGGATGCGGTATAACAATGGTGAGTTGAGTGTTGACTGGTTTCGGTTGCTAGATGCATCGAAATGTGTGTCCTCATGATGGATATTATAGTGATAACGGGGACCGAATAACCTGCATATCGAATATCTGATTGCATTGCGATCGTTACCTCAGATGACACAAATCACAAGTATTCACGTCTGCAGGAATGTCAACTCTATGCAAATTGATGTTTGCACATTGGTACAGAGTACCTATTCAGAAACATCTGCCAATGAATACGGAACATCGGAGTGTCTCGTGGAGTGATTAACAGAATTCCTCGCATACCTGACTATAGATTTTATCCATATCCCCCCGAGACTCTGGAGTCTGTATAAGGCAATCGGATTATTCGTCAGGGAATATCCGCCATTTACGACCAATCTTCATCCTATTTCCTCACATACATGCGGAATTGAGCCTCGATTTCCCTGCAGGCAGTTTATGAGTATCCGCAGAGTACCGGAAGTCCATAATATCGACAAGGCCGACGATTGCAGACCTCTCCAGACTCCATTGTGTTTTGACATTGATTGGAGTTCTGACCCTCAGCGATTGACCGTCCCATGCTTTGATCAGGAAATGATTTCCGTCTCTCATGTTCAAGACCGTTGACATTGTATCGGATACAACATATTCTTCATTCGAATTATCTCCTGAAAAATTCTGAGAAATTCTCTTTCATGTTCCAGGGCACACTCGGGCTCTACTTCTACCTGCAGGATGTGGCCAAGGCGGACGTCACCAACATAAGCTGGCTCCCAGTGGCATCGTTGGTAGTCTTCATCGCCAGTTACAGCTTGGGCTTGGGTCCATTGCCGTGGGCTGTAATGGGTGAACTTTTCGCATCTGATGTGAAATCGAAGGGGTCAAGTATCACGGTCGTCCTTTGCTGGCTAATCGCGTTTTGCATAACGAAGTTCTTCACCAACGTCGAAACCGCGGTTGGAACCCACACCGCATTTTGGATATTCGCGGTATGCTGCGTCCTAAGTGCGATCTTCGTCTTCTTCCTCCTCCCCGAGACTAAAGGAAAGTCGTTGCAACAAATACAGGATGAACTGAACGGAATAAGGCCTGCCGCAAATGGTATTCCCAGCATTTCAACAACCGTCAAACAATGAGAAATATCATCATCCGTTACGAACGTAGCAGCCGGTGATAAGGACGAAACATTCCTTAATTGGCGTTTTTAATGGCAAAAACGTACGTGAATCAAATCCTGTTGAATGAACTCGAACTGTCGTGATAAATGTACAGAAAGGTTCGTTTCATTCTCGTGATAATAATCCTCAGTTCGCTTATATGTAGTCTAAGACACATCCACGTAACATACATGCGTACGAACGCACACATCACCGACACAGGAGATTATCAAGTGTCAAATGATAATGATAGAATAAAATAAAACCAGAAGCTTTTCTCCTGGTCTTAAATAAACTTTGAAGGCAGTATAACGTCAATTACCTCATATCCAAGAAGAGGGGGATAGTTTCCTTGTCTTCTTGGCTAGTCAACAATGTCGATTACCAGACTGGTGCGGGTGTGTACTTACTACATCATTGAACAGGTGTCTTTAAGAAGCCCCGAGTCACGCAATAATAAATTTATGCCAGTTACGCGCTCTGACTTATGATCATTCGCCAATGCGAATAGCATTTTGCCGTTGCTTTATATTCATTATGATAATACCGATATCAATATCAATATGTAATAATACGGTGCGATAAAGTTATCGCAGTAGTCAATTATCGTGCAAACATATATCTACAATCAACTTATTGTTTGCATGATATCTACTATTTATTTGGAAGTCATTTATTGTTATTAATTTTATCACAAATTTCAATGCCATTTTAGCTTTTAATTTCATTGATACGATTGTACAAAGACATAATGCACTGATTTATGATCGACTGTAGGAATAACCGAATGACATGTAGCAACAGTCGGACAAATTCTTGTCTTTCCACACTCGCCATGTCCACAAATCGGATTAGTATTTCGTGTTTACATGGAATCTATTGCTTGTATTTAGTTAGTAGATTGAATAATCAATCGATTAAATAATTTCCATTGTATTCTTAGCTGCCAACAAGTGAACCATTGAAAACTAGCCCATTTCGAACTCACATTGAATATTAATTATATATTAATCATATATTAATTGTTATCTCAGTTAATATGCATCGTTTTTGAACGTTATTTTGTGCCTTGAAAGCAAAATTGTATATATATTATATGTACATACAGATAAACTTTTGTAAATGCTTGTTTTATTGTCCGTACATAGTAAATCGCAATTTATACCAAATCCCAATCGCGTTATTTGATCACCCTATTATTCAACCGAACTCAAATCCTTCCACGGAAACATAGATATGAAATTCGTACTACATTCTATCGTTCTCATTCAAACATCGATGATAATACTCTTTAATTTCGATATCCCCTGCGTTGTTTGTATTAAAGTATAATCACTGCGATAGAAATAGCAAATATTATACGAACCGGAATGTGTAGGTATACATATATTCGTTGCTGCAAGGTTGCAGTTAATACAAATGAAAAAAAAAAGTATGTGATGCGGATTACACTATTCCGAGGAAATATTGCTGACCATATATTCCATCTAAGCAATGATATCGTGTTAACAACGATTAAGTACGTAAGCAGTAACTCACTCATAACTCATGATGGATGTTACAGGATTTTGAGAAAATGATAAACTAGTCCAAAGTAGATGACATAAGATAGTCAAGACGTTTTTCAGTCTACGTTAAATTCGTAAAGGGGGACTAGATAAAAAAATTATTAGGCTGATCAAATTCTACTCACGTTGTGTCATTGCACGTCGGTTTGTACTGGACCTGCATGCTATAGACATACAATAGCATTGAATAACGCTGTTTATGTATATTATGTTCAAAATGTGAGCAGAGTTAAAATGAGAAGCATTGGGACAGTACGGAAGGACAATACAGTTCATTGAAGCAATATAATTATGATATGTGGTATAACAATTCGACTACCTTGTGCATCAATGCCGAATTAAGCACTAATTTGAATGATTAATACATTAAGAATTAAACATCCACGGATGGCTGTCTAAAGACCGACGAGGAGACCATGTACATACATGGCATCCGTACACTTGGAGAGGCTCCCCCGATGAGTATGATGTAAATCCCTCATTGACTGTCATCACAATCGTTTCAAGAGCATTGAACAGGACAGTTATTCAATTATCCCAACCGAGAACTTCAAATTCGTTGGTGCGGAGCTCTGGGGCTCTGATTCAAGGGTCTTTCCAATTTGACGGCTTCCCGATAAATGAGACGTACCCGCAAACACAGAGTGGGGTCAATTGGCCTCAGAAATAGGGTTCAAACGAGGGGCTGTTCACTCTCGGATTTGACGTTTTTAGTGCTCGAATCTGTATTTAATCAACTGCAAATAACGTCGAGTTATAAAATACCGTATGAATAACGTTCGGAATTGAGGGATTTAGTGAAAACAGTACGAGCCTTGTGTACTGCGTTAGAATCACTAACGCAATGAGCGAGTAGCGCGGTCTAAGGAGCCAATAGTGTAAGAATAGTGTGTTTAAGGAGCGAATACTGCGCTTAAGGAGCGAGTCACTACGTCTAAGGTGCGACGTTGTCCGTCGAAGGCGTCAGTAGCGTG
Organism: Euura lappo; assembly: GCA_018257835.1. Taxonomy (NCBI): domain Eukaryota; kingdom Metazoa; phylum Arthropoda; class Insecta; order Hymenoptera; family Tenthredinidae; genus Euura; species Euura lappo. The sequence continues at coordinate 138,040 of JAEUYN010001579.1, read as the reverse complement.
CGTAATGAAAATGCGGTAACTTAACAAGAAGGGTCGCTCGCTCTCTTAGTAAAGAAATAAAAGTAGTGAGAGCGCCACGTGTGGCTGAGACGCCCACTGTTACAACAATTTTCGACTTCAGAGTCAAATAATAGTTTTTGACAGTATTTTTATGTTTTGATGAAAGTATCTCACAGTTTTGTATAATCTTCTCATAGTAATGTATACGTACATCCTTATACAACAGTTTTCTTGTTTGATTTATTCATTTAAATATAGAAACCAAGGCGCCTATTTGGCCTTAATTTTTTGTTTATGAACTACGAGCATAGGTATACTGAAATGTACAGTTTTCTTCTACATTTTGAAATCTCCACAGCATAAGGATCATTTCAGTTACCACGGGACTGGCAAGGTATAACGAAAGAAAACGGAGCGATAATTGTGATTTCTTATTTTGATGTTATATCGGGAAAATAGTATATTTCGTAACAACTGCATGGGAAGTTCGACTCCGCGCACTGTGGGGAGTGCGGGAGATAGCTGATTCTCTTACAGGCCGAGAGCAGTGCTACGGGAATCTGCATTCCAGCACTCCTAAAGTGCGGGAATTCATATTCTATTACAGACCATTATGGATAACCAAGTGAAAATAAATTCATATTATTTACTTTTCTGAATGTATACGTAAGATTATACACACGGGTGCCGGTCAAAAAGAACGGCCGATATCTCGATTTTTTTATATAGGAAATTAAAAAATGACGGAACATTAGAAGAACGATTTTTTTTTAATTGAATACCCAAAAAATCGAACGTCTATTGCAGCGAGAGGGTTACTTATTCGAACGCTCATTTCTTCGAAAAATTTATTACACAATAATCAATATTCCGGGAAACCGAGACATCGATTTTCAAAATAACGATCAGGCCGGATTTCCGAATTCAAAAAAAAAAAAAACGAAAGTTTTAAAACTTCGAACAGTCAGAAACCGTGAAAAAAGTATAACGATTCTAAAATATTCGAAGAGTCAAGACTTGGAAATACAAAATATAGAAAGGTCAAAATAACGAAAACCGTAATCGTTTGCGAAATTGTAGCTTGTCTTCACAAATCAAGCATATTCGCGTCTCTCTGATCAAATAACGGTCTGTATGAAGGATCGCCAAAACCAGAAATAGTTGGAAAATATTGAAAAATATTAAGAATGATTGAAAAATGTTAAAAATACTCAAGTTTTGCCCCAATATGAGAATTTATTTTCGCTGTAAATCGGTTTCGGACTTTTGAATTTCGTAATTCTTGTTCCTATATATTTCGGCCTATCCCTATGACGACCCGTTGTACATTTTTAACCGTCGTTGATTTCACTTTTCGACATTTCGACAATTATATTTTTTGGTCGTTCGGAATTTAGACCGGCACCCGTCAAACCGTATGATAACGTTCGCCTAACTCGAGAGTGAACAGCCCCTCGGGTTCAAAAGACACCGCCCAGTTTGGATTCCATTTTCAGAATTTATTCCAAAAACATATCAGCGTTCGGATCCAAAAGAAAATTGTCATCGTCGACTTTTCAGACAGATAAAATGAGATGAAGTGGATCTCACCCAAATTCAGCAAGGACGAAGATACTGATTACTAGATTATTTATTTATATTTTTCAAAAATTTTTTCCGCTAAAATAAAGAAAATATGGAACGAAAATGGTGTGCTGTGAGGATATTTTCAACCCTCACGGGTGACTTGGCGCCACTGCAGTGACGGGGGTGCGATCAATCAGAGCCCTTCACCAACAAACGTAATCGTTCATTTTCACAATTCGTGATGAATCGACTTCGGCATGAATCAACTGCAGGAATTCAATTAATTCTTCATAAACTTTTATACGCGGTGGTGAAGAAAAAAAAACGCGACAGAACGGGATTGACTAATCTAAAGTTACAGCAACCCGATCGCCCGCTGTATGAACCAATTAGAACAAATCTAAACTTCCGATGTCGCGGAGATTCCAGGAACGGTGTGTCTAAAATTTATCCTGCTTATTATTACCACGGACACAACAAATTCATTTCCAGACAAAAGAAACATGAAAACACGACGAAGTCTTGTCTTCCGCCATTTTGACCGATCCATTTGTAAACGATCTGCAATTGTGAAAAATATCGGCAGATACAATTTTCAGAAGAAAAACTCAAGAGAATGGGGCTAGAAAAAGAGCCTGAAATGGTGAGCGAATCTAGTATAAAAATATGGCTTTTTTAAATTTATTCCACAGTCATCGATCACTCAATTTATAATATTTTGTTTCTAATGTGTCTATTTTCATGGACGTCAAACAATTTTTTCCACATTCACAGTCCGAGGACGATAAGGGATTGCAAGAAGAACTTCTCAATCTTGCCGGATTGCTTGTGGTAAGTGTAGCAAGAAATATATCTTCAAACATGTCATATCGTTCTACCGCATGTAGGCAGAACGTGGCCAATTTTAATGCCTCTGGTATCGGACACATGTCCGATAAATTTCTCATAGAATTGGCTCAGACAGCTGCCCGGATGGAGTTCACGTAAACGACTCCATCCACGGTCGTACGTAGACAGTATACGAGCAGAGTTTAGATCGAACATTTACCGTATCTAGAAGACTTTTCGAAACAAAATACAATCATAATCATCGGAAACAGAATTTCGTTTTTTCGCCAATTCAGATAATCGTGATCGATTTGGCATGTTACAATTCTACACATGGGATCGTTCCAATTGATTTAAAAAATCGATCTTTAGCCTTGCCGCATTCAAACAAACAATAAATTTGACATTCCAATTGACCTTCATTTGTGATGATTCTCGCCTGCGTACAGGGTCCGGACGAAAAGGCTTGGCCATCAGCTTTGGCCCACTTGCGTACCCTGATGCAGACCTCTACGAGCTCGATGACCTCCGTACCCAAGCCGTTGAAGTACTTGCGGAATTCTTACGGCGTTCTCAAAACTGCCCTCGCTAAACTGAAGACGGAATCATTGAGGCCAGAGTATTCTGACCTTATCAGCGTTTTGGCGATGGCTGGGGCGGCACCAGGCTCTCGCGAATGCCTCAAGTACTGTCTTCAAGGCACCATGAGGAACCCTGGCGAATGGGGACACGAGTATGTCAGACAACTTGAGGCTGAAATAGCCGAAGAATGGGCAATCGTGCCTTTCGAACAAGAAGCCGAGACCAGGTGAATAAAAAAAGTGGCCACTGTCACCTTGTAACTTCAAAAATGGGTATCGATAGACATCAACCTTCACTAGGTCGGATGCCACAGATCATAGGATATGTGGCATTGGAACTCTGGCATTGTTGGAGAACAAATTCGATCAATGTATCGGACCCGGGTCGAGTTCCGGTGAAATTGAGAAGGGTCTATTGATGGGCAATAGTATTCGCCCGGTCTAGATTTGATTTCAGTTCACGAAACCACCCCATGTCTTCCTCGGACCGGAAACCTCGGTTATAGCTAGTATAGGTGGACACGAGCTTCCGGCTCAGGTTCCAATTTCAGCTCCGATCCGGATATTCCATCAGGTGAATCCAATTAAGATGGCGAATTCGGTGCTTGACAATTAGTATTACTGTTTTACTGTTGATTGGAAACTGTCCTCTTCGACCGTTGGAAAATTCAGGAGATTTTAGGGATAAGACGTTGACGTGAGTATTCGTTAAACATTTTCTTTTTTTTCTGTAGAGATCGATTGATGCCGTTGGTGAAGAACATCATCAAATTTGACATGAAACACAACACTGAAATACAAGCCTGCGACTTGTGCCTGGAGATAGATCAGCTTCCGCTGATAAACGATTATCTGGATAGTTCAAATTTTAAACGAGTTTGCTTGTACTTGGTGAGCTGTGCTGCCTACAGGTATAACAGAGAGATTCCCCCTATCATTGGCCGACAAAGGATGGTGAAGCACCTTGAAAAACAACATGATTGCCAATTTAATTATTCAGTGAAGAAGTTGAACGAGCCATGGTCCTGCGTTTGACGGCGTCTTGTTACTTGAAATTTAAGGAATACGCCCAAGCAATGCTGGTAGCTTTACAGCTGGGTGATGAAGAGTTGGTTTCCACATGCTTGGAAACGTGCCCCGAATCGATAACGAGAAAACAACTAGCATTCATCTTGGCAAGACAACAGGTACTTTCACACATGGTTATCGTGAAGTGAGTATATCAATTTTCGTAGAAAAGAAATGGAAAAACTTTTGAGCACTCTCCGGTGGACGCACAATTTATAAGATATACCTACGTCAGGAATAAGTAATGCCCGTAACATTTAAACTCCGAAGAATATGAGCTTGTGCTCCCCTTCTCTGTAACATCGTGTAATTTATCTTCTTCTTATTTCTTTCTTAATTATAACCACCGTCCTTCCTCTCATCTGACGTGCGATCCTCGTGAATAAAGGACCGGCCCTTCAAACGGGAGTACCAAGGAGAAGACGCCAAGGACATAGAGGCAATTCTCAGCAACGGACACGTGAATGGACACTTTCAAACTCTGGCTCGAGAACTCGACATTCTAGAGCCAAAACTTCCCGAGGACATATACAAGTCTTGGTTGGAGACAGGAGGGCCTAGACACATGGAACACGATTCTGCCCGCGCAAATCTTGCCTCGAGTTTCGTTTCCGGATTCATTCACGCGGGGTTCGGCCTCGATAAGCTCATGGCGAACACCGAAGACTGTTGGGTGTACAAAAATAAGGTGAAATCGCGGAAATGATCGAAATCCCTCGTCTCACCATCTCGGAATTGGCTACTTTCAGGATCACGGGATGCTATCGGCCACTGCTTCCCTGGGGCTAATTCATATCTGGGACGTCGACGGGGGTCTCGTGCCCATCGACAAGTAACGGCATCTATTTATCACGAAGATTCATACAATAAAACATTTTTAATTGCTAATTTCCCAAGGTACTTGTACACGACGGACAATCTGATAAAATCTGGAGCCCTTTTGGCGATCGGCATCGTAAACTGTGGCGTGAGAAACGATTGCGATCCTGCATTGGCCCTCTTGACCGATTACGTTGGCGATAATAGTCAAACTCTGAGAGTTGGAGCTACCCTAGGACTCGGTCTGGCTTACGCTGGATCACGGAGACAAGATGTGTCTGAGCTTCTGACGGGATCTTTGTCCGACAGATACAGTGAGTTTCCACAACGGGGACATCCTCGTCTCGGATTTATACGATCTCTCGGTGCTCTGCGGAAAGCATCGTAAGTCTCTGGAATGCGAATAACTTCCAGACCAAAGCTCGGGACTCCGGAGCATGCGAGGCGAATTCTGCAATGTCATTTCACGTCACGTTTCATGTAATTCACCGCTCCAGCGTGTAATGCTAGACTTAAAGCCGGAGCTTCAGGACACAAAGGAAACTGCGCAAGCACTGTAATTTTATACGAGAGGCGTTTTACTTGACTCTCGTGACGAATTACCACCCCGGGTTCAAACTCGAGTTGCTGATACGTTACACATACTTTTTAGGCTGTGATCGATCACTTTAGAGCGAATTTGAGTCAATAACACTCAGTCTCGATTGGACCCAGCATAATTCCACCGTTTATATTCCTGATCATAGATAACATGGAGGTAGTATCTCTTTCTGCCGTCGCTCTGGGTCTTATCAACGTTGGAACCGGTGATCCGGAAATTTCGTCAGCGATTTTACAGAAACTTTTGGAACTAACGCCATTCGAATTGGCCGACCCTCATACGAGGTAAACATTCGCGTGATGTTCAAGTTCAAAACTTACGTATAAAAATTGAATCAGAACCGAAATGAATTTGGAGACAATATCCATAAGAAGCTTCAACTTTGCCTACATGACATGACCCTTTTCGCGTCGTATATTCAAACGATGGAGGCAGGATTGGTTCAATCTGAGTCATAAAGTAGATTCCTCTATAAATGCCCTCAGATTAATACCCTTGGCTTTGGGAATGATTTACATGGGTCGTCGTGACACAATCGAGGCAGTATCAGCCGCTCTTGAAGTACTGCAAGACCCGTACAAATTATCAGCGCAAACTATGCTGCAGGTATTTTATTTCTCTTCTTTATCAGTCAATTATTGAGGTGATTGATAAGATTCAATCCGATAGGTATGCGCGTACGCGGGTACGGGCGACGTGTTGATCGTGCAAGAGTTGTTGAGAATCTGTTCGGAGCCGATTAACATCGAATCGTATAGCCAGCCATCTGGTCCGATAACACCATCGGCAAGTTCTGCATCCGCAGAGCAACAGCCGGAAAAGAAAAAGGCGAGAAGTACAAGCTCGAATTTTTCCAAGGACGAAGAAATTCTGAACAGGTTCATAACGAGAAATTGTATTATTGATGAGATTCGCTCACCACGGAGCTCTGCGTGTCTTGCAGCTAATAGCGATGATTAATAATGTGAATGTACTATAGGGAAGCTGGAAACACTCAAGCGATAGCGTCGCTCGGGGTTGGAGTCGTTGGACTCGGAGAGGGCAAGGAAAATTCACGAATATTTGCTCAGGTTATTACAAAGTAAAAAACGTTGATACTCTTAAACCCCTTCAATTTGCTATCGAGTTATTTTATCCTCGGTATTGAAACGCTGGAATGGTAGGTATTGTTTTAAATTAAACGAACAAATACCCTTCACCGTCCGTACCTCGTTTCCATCTGGCTTATTAGTTAGCCTCAGGCTTACGCGCTTTCTGAATCAATAATCGATCACGAGTTTTAATTATCGAGTTCCAGTACGTAATCAGTAGTGCTAACTGTGGAGGAACGATGTTTAAAATAATTGTATGTTTAAATATATTGTAATACAAGTGACACAGAGATACAGGCATCAAAAATAGTGTTTTTGCCGCATATATGCAGATGAAAAAAGTACCTCAAGCAAAATTACTACGAAATTAGCGCATTCTTCGAACGTATCTTTTTGTTTGTTTTTCGAATTTCGAATAGTCATTTTACTCGCTAAGGCGGTAGTAAGATAGTGGTCAGGGTGACAGACTGTACAAATAAAGGCACTTTTGAGTCCTCGGACGTAAAAGTGCCGGAACACGTACTCCGCGCATGCGCGTCAGCTTTATAGACAAGTACACTAGCAGACATAGAGAAAGTATCGTTTGCCTCCTTGTTGCACAATGTACTATTAATTTGCAGATGGGTCGATACGGTCCGGCAGCAGCACGGCGAGCAGTTCCGCTCTCCCTGGCGTTGTCTTCGCTGTCGAATCCCGACCTGGTGGTGATCGATGTATTGAACAAATACAGCCACGACAGTGACACGGAGGTCGCGTACAATGCGATATTTGGATTGGGCTTGGTTGGGGCTGGGACGAACAATGCTCGTCTATCGACAATGCTCAGGCAATTAGCTGCGTATCACGCCAAAAATCCACTCCACTTATTTTTGATCCGACTCTCTCAGGGCCTCGTTCACCTCGGAAAGGTGATAATAGAAATGTTGACAACTCATCATTTTTCATACACGATCTGACAATGAGCCAAAGAAGCATCATCCTGAAATTAATGGACTCCACTCTTGAACAAAAATACACGTCACAACGAAAGAATTAACACCGCATAATATAGTCCCTAACACTTATCATTGACTGATTTATTCTTTTTCATTTCTCCCCCAAGTTCATTCGTTGATACTTGATTTATTGTTACAAAGGGTACTTTGACGCTATGCCCTCTCCACTACGGCGCGAGAGTTTTGGACAAGACAGCCTTGGCGGGACTTCTCGTTGTCTTGGTCTCCTTCCTAGACTGCCGAAATCTAATACTCGGAAAGTCTCATTACCTGTTGTACTGCATAGCGACAGCCATACAGCCGAGATGGTTGGTCACATTGGACGAAAATTTAAAGGTGATATAAAATAGCTCGAAACTTCGATTCAAACTCGTTCCTGGTCCAGATTGGATAACAGCATGTCAAAAGACTCGGTAGAGTCTCGCGCCAAGTACATTAAATCTTCAATGTTCACTGTGATTTGATGCAACGAAAATTGTCCAAGGCTATCCCGGTATCTGTGAGAGTTGGACAGGCAGTGGACGTAGTCGGGAAGGCAGGAAGTCCCAAGACGGTCACGGGCGGGCACGTACACACGACACCGGTACTTCTGGCTTCCGGTGAGAAGGCCGAACTTGCCGCCGACCTGCATGAACCCTTGTTCGAACTTCTTGAAGGATTTGTAATTCTCCGAGAAAAACCATCGGATTAGGCAAAAGAAAAGAAAAAAAAACCGGTTACTTGTTGCTTCTTTGCGTCTATGATGGACGAATTATATCAGTATCTTCTGTATGTTCTTTGTATACAATAAATGTCGACCTGTATTTGTCTTCTTCTGATTCACAACACAAATACGTTAATAAGAACTCATAACAACACACAATTGATAGTTATTTATTAGAATTGAAACACAAAATGAATAACAATAATATGATCGACATTCATTTGTTAACGGACCGAAGTCCCTCTATCAAAGGTTCTGCAGAAACTATCATTGGTCGGTCATGACAGTATTAATACCAACGCCTGTCGAACGGTAATATTCAATGAATGTTTCAGAGAATTTCGATGATTGTTATGGCGTGCTAATTGTGGGCACGAATGGGAACGGATTATTGATAAATTGATGATTATTGAGCGTGTGATAAATTGGGGAATTGATTAGAAACGAATTTGTGAACATTTCATGCACCACGAGGGTACGAATGGATGAAAATGTTAAATCATCTGTTGAAATAGAAAGAAAAATCGGACTATTTAAAACATGAATAAAATCTGAAAAGAAAATTACAAAGTTTAATTCTGTTTACGAAAAGGTAATTAATCTCGAAAACTGCAGCTCAATTATGATATCGCAATTTATCAACAACTGGATCAAGGTTCTCAGTTCTTGGAAATCAAGGCTTTATAGGCTTCCCTCTACCATATTGTATTTTTTGAAGATTTGACGTAGATTTACGAAAAGATCATGTCCGATGCGCGTGGGTATAGGAAGAACTAGATTTAATGCGATATTTGCCTTTATTTAATTTCACGGACTAGCGGAAGCGGTGTGCTTTTTTTTTTTTATACAACGTACGTGTTACATCTGTTAACATCATATACAAGCATTAATATTCTGGAATGTCGCTGATTACAGTGCAAAATCGATGGAAAATACAATATATAATATTCAACGGGCAATATAACTATCGAACGATACAGAATGTCCTATGGTGCGATCATCTTCCGATAATGTGCGGCTGAAGATATGAAGATAAGATTAAACATCGAGGACTTCGCACTGTGAAACAGCGACATAACATATGTTCCGTGTTTTGTGACCACAAAATGTTGTAATGAAATCTTCTCTTCTTTTTCATATATATATTTTTGTTTGTTTTTCGTACAGAAATTTCTAATAAATTTTCAACCTTTACTTACAAAGCTTACACACAAGTAATACAATTGCTTTTCAAAAATATCTCGAGTCAAAATTTATTGGCGAATAAGTCATTAATCGAACGATAATTAAAGTACTATAATTGATTGATAGATTGAAGGTGGCTAGAAAATAATAGACGGGGAACAAAACAACAGCATAAAGTTATTGTTTTCGCACCAGCAGTGAGAGACACTGAAATTTTTCAAGTTATTATCATGACTAATATTTTTTCACAACACATTTTTATACTCTTAAAGTCTAATTAGACATGAAATAAGTTAATTTTGTTATTTCTTGACTTGTGATATTTGCAAAATGACAATTATCAAATTTCGTATATGACACATCATATACTTTCTGTTTCAATTCATCTGTTCAATCATCATGTATTTATCATCTTTTCTTGTTTCTCTTTTATTGCCAATGTGATACCCAGTTGCGCTACCAGAGCCTCAACGATTCTTCAAAATACCACTACAAACTTTTACTCTCTTAAACCAAAGTCGAATATTTATTTTTATCATTTTATTAAATTAGTTTCTCTATACCCCCAAAAAAAAAAAAAAATGACATTTTTAAAGCGTGGCCCTCCTCCTAGCGCGCTCAACCGTACGGTCCGACAGTATCGTCGATTCAATCTTATATATTTTTTTGTAACATTTGTATTCCATAATACCCCTAGTTCATGTATAGTATTTCGATCAAATTAACGATTAGGCGTCATTCCGCAGGCTGCGTATCTCCTATCTAAGATTTTTTTTTCAATTATTATTAATTTTTATTTTTATTTTATTTTTTTTTGTATTTTTATTTTTTTTTATGCTTAAATACTAAAATATAATAGTTATTAAAAGTATTATTATCAATAATAATAATTATTATTATTCTCTAATAGCGTTTTTTTTTGTATATATATATCGTAATCAATTTTTTTTTCTTTTTCTTAGATAATTATGTATTTTATAATCCATACAGTTATAGAGTGTGACGGCTAAGCATTGCATGTACGTGTGATTTGCTTCATTCTTACTTGTTCTTTGAATATCTTTTCATTTAGGTAATTATTTACAATATTTCATTGTATTGTAATTTCTCTTCTTTTATACCGCTTATAAACGTCGGTATATATCGTATCGATTCGTCTTCTCAATCTCAAAGCAATTTTGTTACAATGAGATAGTAGAATATACTCGAACGTTAAGACACTTCCTAATCTATTCATATACGCGATCGTACCACCCTTAGGCGATAAATTTGAAGATATTGCAGAATAGTAGACGCAAGAAACAACCTAGGATGACGGAACAAATTACCTATTAAAAAAAAGATAGGAATTCTGTTCAGCGTGCGATTACAGAAATTTTTACAAATATTATTTGTAGTCGGTATTCGTTTAATGAAAATTCTAAATCACAAAAAATTTTGCATCGCCTTAGGATAATTATCTGATTGACACAGTTATTAGAACTTTATTCTAAGACCTCGAAGCAAAATTATTGTTTAATTTAAATCCATTCTAGAATTTTTTAAAAATCTAGAAGTCCGAGGCTTCAGTTTTTTTTAGACCAGGTCGATACGTTTTTTCATTTTTTTTTATTCCTAGCTCATGCGTACGTACGTCGATTGTGAATCTTCATCGTGAACAAGAAGAAGCCTTTGTCTATTAAATAGTAAAATTGGTGAATTTAAAATAAATTCCTAACACTTTCAAATATTATTTCAAATTTTTTTTCTATCAATGTTGAAAAAGGGTAAATTCTACGCCGAACACGTGTGAAAAAACACTATGACGATAAATTGGCAGTACAATTATTATCTCAAGATACAAATAGTATAGAATTAGCATCGGTGACTCAATTCGCCCGACTCAAAACAAAAGTAATTATGAAATATCAATAAAGTTTACTTTTTTTTTGTTTCTCTTACGTTCATCGCAGGATGATTTTTCTCGATCAAGCGCCCTCGCTACGATCAAACATCATTAATCGTTAATCTCCGACAATTATATTTGGTAGACAATATCAGCTCCTAATAATTATTAAATTATTAAATAAGTTGCGTTCATGGGGGGAGAAAAAAAATCACCCTACTCCAAACGTCGTTATAATAATAATTAATTTTCGTTCGAAAAAGTTTAGAAGAGTCGCGCTTTTCGTTTGATCTCGTTACGACGCCACTGAGGAAGCCGGTAGAACTCCGCACGTGTGAATTGTAGGATTGCTTCAAATTCGGCATCGGACAGGTGCCGCTGGGTCATGAAAAAAATGAAAATACAATCTAAATCTAAATCTAATTTGCAGAGAAGTTGATCGATCGAGCTAAGAAATCACTTTCGGCAGAGTGCCAACGACGACGAGTCACATGAAGTTATTTTATAACTCACCTCTAGGTTGCAGCGGTCTACGTCACCAGGTAGCCTGTAATTGGTGATTAATAAAAGATGATAGGGATAAAGCTTGGGAGGCTCGCCGGGATTTGCCCCCATATCCGGCAACGATCGTCTGACGTGATGTCCACCGTGGCTCACAGCCCCGGACCCGAATCCTCCGGTGTACGTTGTTGACGATGGAAGGATCCCACCGTCATTCTACCGATGGTCAATAAAATAGTTTATAATTTAGTTCGATGTGGGCGTGATATTCGTAAATTATCGTCGCTCAGGTTCACGTGCAAACTTGTTGCAAACTTGGATGCCGATTCTAACGTGTACGAAAACACGAAAACGATTGTGCAGAATACATTCGGTGGCACAAACGAAAAATATTGCAGTACAATAAAAAAAAAACTTGACTCATTGGGTGCGGTAAGGAAAAAAAAATTGTATTCGTTGTATACTGAGAAATTGATACAAAAAATTCCAGGATATCGTGACGAATTGAAACCTTACACATGCGAGACGTTGTTTATCTTACTATTATTACATCATGCTGGATACAAGTCTTTCACAGTTTTGCATGAAAACAGAGCTTAGAAAATAATGATTCTGTCTCAATATTGTGAATATTCTGCAACCAGTGATCATATTTCGAAACTTAACATGTTCAATCACGAGAGTACGTAACAATAGTGCCGTATCATGCTGTGTTCCAAAAACAGATAATCATACAACATTTGTGCAGGTTTTATATTTTCATGTTTGACGTAGACGCAAAATAATATTCGCAAATTTACAAGCACCATTCATGCAGAATATTGATTTTTCTAGATTTACTCATCCGTTGTTTAGATACTCGTTCAAATATCGGCTTCAATCGAGTTCGTTTTTCAATTGTATCGTACCGATTGCCCCCGATGCTATAGCCGGATGAGTAAATGGAGTATAAACGAAGTTAATTATATAAAATATTTATCGATATTTACAAAATGCAAGTGCGAACAGCAAGCTACAAACCATGCTAATGCGCCGGGAGAAGTAGGGCGCAGTGGTACATACCAGTGCCCGCCGGTCCACGTCCGTGATGCTGCCTGTCGAAACTAAATTCACGGGGAAGAAAAAAAAAACAGGGAAAATAAAACCATGTCAAACTATTATTTACGATCCAACAATCATGTTGGATATATAAAACGGTTTTTTTTTTCCAAGGTTTCAGATTGTCCAACAATAAAAATATTAAATTTTTTTTTTTTTTTTTTCAACGAATAAATTTTTTAACTTGGTTGAATCTAAATTTATTATGAAGACATACGGATGTGAGTGGCTTGAGTCTGAGCTAGTTTTATCGAATGGTTAGTCAAATTTATGAAAGAATGAAGATAAGCTGTTACAGATATTATATCGAAGTTACAAGATCCGACTATGTGAGATCTTCATCGGTGAGCTGTAAGGATAGAAATAGGACAGACGAAGCACGACTGAGAAGTAATTTGCTAGAATATACGAAGCGATGCGGATGAATAGAAGAATAAAAAAAGGAATAATTATCTAGAAAGTAAGCAAGGTTTTTTTTCACCTATTGATGCGAGTAAATAAATGATTAAATAAATGTTATGTATCAGAGACATCGTTAAGTTTTTTTTTTATAATTAATAATGAGAGTTTAGTAATTCGTGCCCCGGAAAAATAAAAAGTAGTTTAGATAAGACATTCGATGTAGCGGATGTTCAGAAAGTCTTTAAATCTTGAGGAATTAAGAACGCAGAATGATATTCGGAATATCCGAGATAGCCATAGTAGTTTATTAACTGAATAAAGAAAATTGTTAGTGAGCGATAAAATAAAGAGAGTAACTAAAAAAAAAAATATCTATACTCACTATCTGATTTTCCAGATGAAAAATCTGTGCTGTGCGTTTTATCGCCCATTCCACTGAACGAGTAATCGCCCTAGATAAAAAAATTTCGATTTAATGTTGACTTCGATACGAGGCTTCCGCAAGCTACCTTAACTCAATAAACTTAAAACTATGTAACGGATATATGTATGTATATTTCATTATGTTACAGCGAACCAGAAGTTTATATATTCGCTTACAGTTGAAAGAAACTGAACGATTTTCTCTACCAGAAAAACTTATTCACCATTTGATTCTTGATCAAAGTCAATATGCGCGGACCCAAAATCAACAATGTGGTACCGAATCGGATTCTGAAAATCAGGGATCGCCGGAGACTGTAAGGCGATTGTTTGATGTACCCATTATTAAACTTTGAGAAAGGCAACGTATCGGTAATAGTATATTAACGTGAATATCGGATCCATGGATTGCCCGATGCTGTCGGTGGGTAGATAGGCCCCTTAAAGCGATGTTTCGACTTACGGGGAGGGCAGAAACAGAACCACCAGTTGAAGAAAACGTGTGACTTCGCGGTGCCAGACCATACCCCGGCTTCGGAATGTGTCGAAGAGAGCTCACAACTGGTTTTAATCACCACAATTACCAATTAGTTTCAACAACGTTTCATTCTTCAGAAAATTCCCATACGAATGCCCAACGTTCGCAATTCCACAACAAAATTAATTTGAGAAACAGAAAAAAAAAAAACAAACAATGCTAAACTTACTCTTCCAACCCTGCCTCGCGTCTTTCTTACAGAAGATGCGGAGATCTAATGAATTTTGAATAATTTTATACCAGTTTATACGCTCCAGCGATTATGCAGAGCATCTCATGAACAATTCTATGGTGCAGATCTTGTCGTTGTTTCGATACCGCATGCAGTTAGATTACACAGTGAGGCTTAACAGTATGTACCGATATCGAAGAGCGATTAAATTAGTATTACGCTACGTTAAAATTACGATATGACAAATATTTACTTATTTTATAACCCTGGCACAGCTGCAACGACAACGGTATCCAATTTGAAGAGAGTAACAAAATATAATATTGAATCGTTGAATCTAGTTTGTTGATAGCGAGGCTTTAATTTTAAAAGTTGCAAGCGTGTGTCGGGGTTGAAAAACAGTTTTTAAACTCACCGAGTGGTAATGCCTAGAGGCAGACGGCAAAGTTGAAGCTCGCTGTGTTCCGAGGGGCGGATAATTTCTTGGGGCCGGGGATCGAACGGAAGATCTCCCAGCTGTTGCCGGCACACACACAACACAAACACAAAAACACAAATAGAGACAAAACAGTACAAGATAGATAGGCGCGGAGAGTATTAAAGTTGTGATAATGGCCAAAAGTGTTGGGTCCATTAATCGAATCCATTGAATTTCGATAAAGTGTTAAGAAAAAAAGATGGAGAAAAAAAACAACGATTAACGTGATTTTATGGAAAAAAATTACTGTGAATTATTTTACAAATTCGTTATAAACAGCAACGATTTAGTAATCTCAAATACACTAAATATAAACAAAATTGTATTAAATGTTATACTCAATCAGATAGAAATTATAGTTCATTATTCAAACTATAATTAGTTAGAAAAAAAAGAAACATCTACTAATCTATTTTGTTTTTGTGAACAAAAAATGTAAATCAAACTGTTGTAGATGGTATAACGATCGATGAAAATTGCACGCAGCTTTTGAGTCGAATTTTAACGTCCGTGTGAAAACCGGTAAAAATAAATGAAAGAATCGTTATACCATTATATGTTTGTACAAAGTGTGTGTGTTCAGTGTGAATAATGTGCGTGTGGAACTATAAAATTACTAAGTGTAAACATTCAGAGTTTTTAAACATACACACGACGTAATAGTGCACAAATAATAACAAGAGAATTTGCTGTCTAATATTTGATACGAATACAACAAATGCTAGTACGAACAGCTCATGCAATACTTGGTGATAGCGTCGTGTCTGGTAATCGAAAATCAAATTGTAATTTAATTTCAAATAAATAATAAACTGTGATCAGGGTGTCAAATCTCCTTTAAAAACACCCTGGAATATCGTGGAATTCTCTTTAATTTTTTGCTGCAAATTTAAAACCAGTATTGAACTGCAAATAAAAAAATACTCAAGTATATTTTGAGGAATAATGACAAAAATCGTGTCTCGCTAGACCAGGAAAAAAAAATTGCTTGTAATATAATTCCTGATGGAATTTTAGATCCCAACTTGAGTAGACACCCTGGTGAAATTTGATGCAGGAAGGTTTTCTAAAGTAAAGTTTGACGTTGTCGTGCGTAATAAGTGGACTACATAAGACATAGAGAGCGAAATATCATGCGAAGGCGTTAATACATCACCTGTGAATCAATTGGGGGCGTATCTGGCGTATTTTTTTGGTGCTACTGGACTCAACGGTAAAACGATCTACTAATAATTTTTAAAAGCCCTATTACCTTTGTTTTAAAGGCATTGTTAACTTACGATAGTTAAATATTAGTCAACTCTCAGCCTGATCACCGGAGAAGCATGGATCTAATTTTTCTGCTCTTCTTGAATCGCCTTATTTATAGTACGAGCCTATTACGCACCTCGCAATGAGGCAAGTCTTTCTGTTCTTATTGCAAATTCTGCAATAACCATACCACACAAGATATACAGTTTATTAATCAATATTCGTCCCCTCCGCGTGTTTCGTGGAGTAGTTTTTTTTTTTTTTTTTTTTTTTCTCTCAATCACATAGTTAAAATTTTGATAAAAATATTAATCTCCATATTTTAGAAAGTTAACGATACCTCTAACTCTCAGTTACATAACATTCAATATAATATATATTGTGATTTGTTAGTGTCATGTGCGAACGTGTGGACATGTATGAGATGATAAATATGCTTAATGTTAAACACACAATTATCAATGAAAAATCTTACATCCTATTATCAATAATCCGGTTAAACTCACCGTTGTAACTGGGCCCGACACTCGATCTGTAACTAACACCATCTTCGTCTTCCCAAGGACGAGCGTGATCGATATTCCTCGAGGGTGCTGAAAAAAGACGATTAATTAATCACGATTCTCGAACAGGTACTTAGACCCTTTTTCCTTATTCTTCTAAGTCATCAAACTTACAGGCACCAACGGGGCTCTCGTAGCGTAGACGATAGGCCGGTTCTCGGGCAGCAGATGGTGTCCGAGAGGCGTTTCTCGGGTCCACATTGGACGCCCTGTGTCGTAAGTTTTCCCTATCCTTCTCACGATCCTGAAGAAACACTTTGGCTATTCCTGTATCGATTTTGCTCAACTCAGCTTGTTCCTTTTTCAGTTTTTGCTCCGCCTCTTGTATGTATCCCTTGTTATCCACTTCGTCCTCGTCATCCGAGGCTGGTACACCCTGAAACGATATAAAACAAGACGTTAAATTCCCAGAACTCGGTCGGTTCAATAAATTATCCAAGTTTCGATTATATCACCTTGTATGTATCTGACCAACGTCTGCGCCTCTCGGGATCGGTGTAAGGATAAGGCGGAGCAGGGAAGTCGTCTCTCTCGATGGGAGGCTGTGCCCCAGGCGGAGGTCTCATGGCGTCGGGAAAATGGGCTAATTCAATAGCTTCCTCGTTGTCGGCTTGACTCGCTGCTGCGGGCGACTTGGGTCTTGCGTCGCTTAGAGCGTCCACCAAAGCTCTCATTCCGGACCGGCTACTTCGTCCGCCGCTGCTTCGTATTGACCTTGAGGCTGTAAGAATTGATTTACTCACAAAGTTCTCAACGATAAGATGTCGGAATTCGATCATTGATCGGAACTTACAACTCGGTCTGTGAAAGTGAGGGCTGGTAGGCGGTTTGTCGTACGGTTGTATCGGTCTTCTCAAGTATCCCTGGCTCGGGGTCTCAGTTAGGTAAGAATATGTACAAATTCTAGATACATCTTCGCCACCTCGGCCATATTCTCTCAGAATGAGTCCTGGACTGCCGGTTCTTGCCGGGTAATACTGTATTCATGGATAAGTACCACATTAATAATCTCAATTCACGTTGTCGTTGTTGTTAAAAAATGATCAAATTCAAAGCTTTGGGACTAGAGAAACTGCAAAATCATACATAATTCTAAAAAAATGACTAATTCACCTCCTTGACATACCTTTTCATCCTTTATAGGTCTGAAGTTACTCGATTTTTTTTTTAACAATACTTTTTTTTGTGATTCATTTCCATGGGTGGAATTTGACCTACTTATTTATGCATATTCAGAGCAGGAGTTGAGAAAAATCTTGAGAGCCTCCGGAGAAGCATTTTAATTAGTTTGATAATCTCACTACTTTTTTTATATTCTTACTGCATCGAATGAATCATTTGATTTCAATATTTTTTCAAACATTTGTGCGAATCGATTTAGCGTACCTTACGACTGAGGCTGTTGTAAGGGCTGTACAGGGATCCATTGAGGCTTGGCGTGCGTGACCGTATTGAAAACTACACACAACATCCGTGCAAAAAAAAGTAAATAACACTTAGAAAAGGAAGCGATAAAAAAGAAAAAAAAAAAAAAACTCAGAAAATCATATTCATAAGGAAAGCCTCGGAACGTGAATAAAGTTCAGTTGAAAAAAACATCGTCATAACAATCGTCACCCTTTTTACGATCCATATTTATGATTCCAAGGCTCACCTTTTAGGAGTATAAAATCTTTCATTAATGTCAAAAGCGTGTGAGGGAATAAAAACAGCGTGTAACATAACTTGTGAAAGGTAAGCTGTACACAAATCAAGTATATTGCAATGTCAGTTGATCATGGTGTGAATATGAATCCGTAAAATCATCAATATTTAACATATTCTGTGATAACGAATGAGGAAAGAGGTCAAAGAACGCTAAATTAATTTTTATTTGCTGTAAATATGAAATATACTTGGATAAAAAGCAAGTAGCTTTAAACACTGACGATGAATAATGATGTGTAAAAAGAAACACGTACCTGCATCTCTGAAGCACTACTGCAAATTCGTTCCGAATCTCTATGAGGAGTATGTACATGGTTTTCGGCGTGGCCGTTAATAATACCATTGGGACCAGTAGGCCCAGGCCCGCAGCGTGGATGCCAAATGGCTCCGCCCTGCAAGTACATCTCTTCTCCATCGCCGAATGGATCTCCACATTTTGTGCACCTCGCGCACGTCGGATGAAAGTGGTGATTTTCCCCTGCTTGTAAAACCTTGCCGCTTATGTAACGACTGCAGTAAGCACACTTGACTCCAAACTGCTTCTGGTAATCTTTCTCACAGTACGGAACTCCGTCCCTGATAACAAGAATAAATAAATATCGAATTCAAATAATTATGATTATTAAAATGGATATTTTTTTTATCGGATAATCGGGAGCAGATACGCACTTGCCCATGTATTCTCCGTGCAATACGGTATCACAGCTATGGCACTTGAAGCACCAAACGTGCCACTGACGATCCAAAGCAACGAGAGCTTGACCTTCTCGTAACTGCTGTCTACAACCAGCGCATGCACCTGGATCAATTTGACCGTCTACTGGTGGAGGTCCGCTGTTGTTAACAGGCGTAGAAGCTTCTCTTACTGGAATACTGACGCATCTCTGACACAGAGCTTGTCCTGAGGATAAAAAATCAAGCGTATTACGATTTTCAAATACGAAAAAACGCAATATTTTAACGATCCCAGTCGCATACCTTGAACCAAAGTGACTTTGGCTCCTTGACCAAGAAGCGGTTTTCTGCAGCGTTGACAGTGAAAGCAGTTAGGATGAAACGCGTGTTTTTCCCCGGCAGTTACGACATCGCCTTCGACGTATTCTCCGCAACCGGCGCACTTTGTGCCCCAACGTTCGCGGTAGTCCTGTGCGGGATGAATAATTCATTTAGTAATCTTTGATCAATGGTTACAATTGCCACCTGGACAGTTAACGGTGAATCATGTCTTGGATTCAAAGATAAATGTTACCTTGGTACAATAGTAGGAGTCTTCGCGAGCGAAAAATCCACCTTGTGCCAAGCTCGCGTTGCACTGCGCACACTTGAAGCAACTGATATGAAAGTATTTATCCTGTACTCGCAACACCTCTCCGCTACACTTCTTCTTACAAGCTTGGCAGAATGTTTTACCTGAAGAAACGTACAAACGAAATTCTTAGACAAGGTCCTACGGCTTTTACCGAATTAGGAAAACCTCTAGAAAATTCCAGGCCAAATTTAAATCCATCCAGAATTTTCCCTGACCCCATTAATAGATTTTTTCCATTGATACTACTCGTGTTGAACAACACGAGGACGTATTAGCGAGTATTTGATCATGATCAGATATATATCTCATTAAAATCTGATTAGCGCAGTTAGTGGCTGTACGAATATAGGTGAAGGGTTTTGATAGACTGTGTTAGAAAGGAATTTGATGCCAACCTATCTGTGTCACAGAGAGACAAATAGTAGCAAGGAAGTTGATAATTACATCGAGCTAAACAGAGCCTAACATCAGAATGATAGGAATTTATGGTCGTTCAAAAGTATGTTGATGATGTATTCCAGTTCTGATGAGTCTATTTTAATACGGTCATGGACATTTTTGATCGTATAATGTCTAGTGAAATGAAATATTGACTGAGAATCAGCCAATCGACGTACGGTCGTTACTGCAGACGTGATTAAAGAACAGTTATATCATCATCTGAAATTATATTGGAATCTAAGCGAATAAAACATAGAAATGAGGCAAAAAAAATTAATGATACAAATCTTATCACGTAGCTATCGTTATCGGTCATAATAATCGCGAATGATTCTCAGAAAGGTGACTTTTATTTTCATTTTTACAATAATCGATCGTAAATGAATTTTTTTCTTTCAAGTGTTTCGACTTTTGCAGCTTATTATCGGTAGCTAGTTTTTGTGGAGTACAATTTACGCGCGACTCAACATCCGTATCTGCGGTTTCCGTTATGAGTTAGCATAAACCACAAAGTTGATCAAAAACCTTTGAAATTCTCTTGTATACACGCATTCTAGGATATTTTCATTCCTGACCGAACCGCAACGCGTTTTAGTTACACGTAACACGATACACCTTCATTACCATAGAGTACTCTCCATTTTTTTACTACCTACTCTACGTATTTCAAAACATTTGACATTCACGTGAATTCCGTTCCAATACCATTTGACCTCGTTTTACCAGAAAAAATTTGATCACTTTCAGTCTGGGAATAATCCGAATGTGTTGATAGATTCACAAAGGTGGGTACTTCAAAACGCTCTGAAAAAAAACAAAAAAAAAAAGACAAACAATTGAGGATCATCGTTAAAAATAAATGTTGTGAACCGGTAAGAGGCTGCTAATCCAGACGAATTTTATAAGTCTGACAGAGAATAGTTGGATATAAATAAAACGTTGCCCCCCACCCCCCGAAAGAGATCCAACGATCCAGCGGGTCAGGTACATGAGTCATCTCATTCTTAACAAGCATGAGAGAAGAGCTTCAGGGTCGAAAATCGCATCTGACGGTACGATAATAAAAACAAAAATGGAATAAAAAAATAAATATCGAAGCAAAGGAGGGGGAAAAAAAAGAGAAACCCATTCGGTGTTGCCGGGAGGTAGAAGTAACACCGTGAAAGTAGACCACGGTTTGTTTCACAGGCCCATTGCGTAAACACAAGCACAACACGAGTATGGTATGCGTGAGACTCTGTGTACGTACACGACGTCAGCGCCACCACGCGCAGATGCCAAGGCACTTTGTGGATGACTAGTTTGTGTACCTACAAGACAACACAGGCTTACTCGGTGCGGTTGTGTAGGTACGCTATAATGGGCCTAACGTAACGATGACGATTACTCGACTATTATAGTAACCGTTTTAGCACATATTTTTGTTCAGTCTGACGATTTACATGAGGTGGGTATCGAGATGCGTGCATGTACATCGGTGAATACTGAATCGGTAACGAAAAGGGAGTGTATAGTGGCGAGTAAACACAGTCGACCAACCGTATAGATAATATCCACTATCCGCCCGTGGGTTTTGTGTAGTATATGAACGTTGTGTAAAAATACGCGGTGACATCATAACAACACTTCAATATGACGTCATTCATATAGCACGATGCTAATTCGCCCCCTCAGAGCCTCTACGTGTCTCTTATCATCGCACGGTTTGAGTGATAAATTCTCTCTCTCTTGTCTTTTTGTTTTTTGGTAAAATAATAAATGATATCAAGGAATCTCTCCGCGTGGGCGATCACTTCGTCAAGCTCTAACGCATACCTTTAACGATATGTTAATACGATTCGTACGTTTAGTTAAATAGGATGCTGTCAAGTGGGGTCAAATATAATGACCCAATGCACTTCTGATCTTCCCCGAGAGGTCGACTCTCTCAAGCCTAACACAATGCATATCCTTACCGCTTTCAAACGATCTTTATAATCAAATTTGTGACTTATCCGAATCGCTGACTAATCAGTCGTTATGTATCCCCGGGGTAACAACTACGCTAAGATCCTCACCCTTTTTACGAGGTTTTTCTTTCTCGTTTATCACGTCGTTCGTTTCAGTTCTGCTTCTATTAACACCAGCGTTTTTTATCTTTACGTTACTTTGGTTGTTTCCAGTGACGAGCTTGTCGTCAATTTTAGTCGGCATTTTTTACTTATTTTATATGTCTTAGATTTTTTTTAGCGTCACACCGCGTTACGTTACGTAAGCCAGACAGTCTGAGAGACGAACGCGAACCTCTGCCTAGTGGCTACGCGGTCACTCGACACCTCTGAAGCCAGCGATAAGATAAGTCTTCGAAAGGTGGTAAAAAATTAAATGAAAACGATTAGCGGCGTTAATCAGTTACGTCCGTGTTACTCGAGTCTCCAGCTACCACCACGTATCGGACCGGCTCAACAGCGCCGACTGGAAACTGCAAACTGCGGATTACAATCTTCGATGCTTCCCCACTTATTCGTTCATCCGTTTTTTTTTTTTTTTTTACCGCTACAGTAACTCTGCGGTTGTAATGAATTTTTATTCGAAAGATAAACAAACGACCTCTATACTCCAAAAACCATTTATATCTTATCCAAAGTACATTACACATCGAAAAATGGACTCTTTCAAAATCACTGGTCGTAAGGTTTCAGGCACACGGTTGATCCGATTATGCCTCTCGACGTCTCATTTTGTTCGGAGAGCAATTCTTCACCGTGTGATTGAGGGGAATTTAAAAAGAAAATTTTTGGACCAAGTTATCGGCAAAAGAGTGACTAGATTGTCGCTAAATTTCGATAAATGACCATAACTTATCACAGGATTTTGTTTTCTCAGTTTCCCTCATTCACACGATGAAGAATTGCTTTCCTTACAAGTGATTTTTAAAAAAGTCCATTTTCCGATGTGTAATGAACTTTATTAATGATTTTTGGAGCATGTTGAATCACGCTGTACTGGTCCCCTTAAACCTGATTTTTCACGATTGTTTTTCTTTTTTTTCCTCTTTCGGAGAACAAATCGAAGACTACGTCAGACTCGTATCCTTCTGCGGTTTTAGCCGCTAAAATATTCCAAGGATTCAGTTTTTTTTTTGTTTGTTCTCCGAGGGGGAAAATAACTCAAGATTTGACTGACACATTATTATTATTATTATTATTATTATTTTAGTCTAGTGGTTCAAATTATTTCCTTTTTTTTGTTTCAAAATAATTTTTTGGCTCATTATTTCATTCATTTTTTCAGTCATTTCGTTTTTTTTATCGGATATTTAAGTCTGTTCGAATAGTAGTTTTAGGTTTCTTATTATTACCCATATATTACTGTACAGAGCGCATACCACAACGCTATCTAACTCCTCAGTTATAAGATAAGATTGCAGCGTCTTGAATTACAGATATATATAATTTCAAATGGAACGGATAATTGAGTGAATAAATCATCCTATTCATTCGGCTTCGGGATTTGATAATTGTAAAATATTCTTTCAAATATTCTCCTCAATCGAGAATCAAATACTTTTATAATATACACACGATGTGGAATCAGCCGGAATTTTCACATTATGTAACACAATGTTGTTCAAAAGAGTATTAAAATATCATACCCAGATGGTAAAGAGGAGTGAGAAGAAACGGTTCGCCGAGTAGATTGGAAGAAAGAAGAGAAAAAGACCGGTGTATGATTACATCGAGTGTTTAAACCGAACTACGTATTGTTAAATAATCGTCGGTGAGTTTTCGGACTGTCAAAGCCTGGCGAGAATCAATTTTATCTTATCGGATAAGAATGTTCTCGCAAATGTTTATTAAGTTTTCGAGTTAAACAAACCGTCATAGGTATGTTACGCAATCGGAATCAGTCGTTAAACAGTTATAGGCGCGGGTTATGGGTTTACGTGTGTTTATTCGTACCTCGACGTGACCGACAACTCCAAGAGTTATTCTATACCTAAGGCGATTAAAATCTATTGAACCCAAACTAATCCCAAAGTGCAGTTTAGCGGTATCGGACTAGACTTTGCAATCGGCTCCCCCCTGAATGCCCTGCATTAACGACGTGCAGTGCCTGCACCCCTGTGCTGTGAACGGTCGGGAAATACGTGGCATGAGCAGTACGAAAAATCAATAGACAATTTCGAGTATTGATTCAACGTTATTCCGAAACTAGTAGTAAGAAAGTTCGAGCGTCTTTTACGTTCGCGTACAAGAGAGACAGACTCGGGTCGGCGTTATCATTTCCGCAGAGTTTCGTTCGGTTAGAATTCTACGAAAATTCTATTTATAGTTTATACTCTTTTATGTACACACGAGTAGGGAGTCTCACGCGCACACAGGGGTCTAGGCGATGTATAAACCGCGTTAGAATTCTCGTCGCGAATTTTGACTCTTTTCAGTACGCTAAACCGCAGAGTAAAGGATGTATTCCCGGAACCGTGGCTGCTGTTTATGAGTAAGAGGCAAAATGTGAAACGATATCTTTTCGACTCGCGGATAGAAGAAATTGGATTGAATGCGCCCAACCCTCGCGATAGGAATGCAGGTCAGACGCAAATAGCGTTGAAGCAAAAAAAAAAATAACGAAACGAGGGGAGAAGAGAGAATTTTGAAAAAAAAAAAAACAGAAGGAAACGTCAATCTAATATAATTTCCTAATTATAGTTTCATTCTGTACGGATATTGTGTAGCTTCGAGTGATCGGAGGGAATATATGTATATTCGGTTTAATAATAATCAGGAATGGTAGTACAACACCGGAGAAATTCTCGTAGGGGCGTATTCAGACTTATAAGTTAAAGCCGGCAGTTGGACTCACCCATTTTTTTTTTCCTTTTCTCTCTCTGTTTCGAGCCTTTTCAGTAACACCTCTCCGTGAAACTACCGTAATACCCCTCAAAGAGTCATGACAAAACACTGATCACGATTTATTTAAAAATAAAAAACGAGTGGTTATTTATTTTTCACATAGAAAAATCACTCAAATTGTCGGGTAACATTCATATCGCAGCACGCTCGCTGCTGTCCGACATCACTGCACAGTCATAACCGCGCAGTAATAGTGGGACCGGTGGCGGTCGTCGAGGAGGGGGCGAGGGGAAGAAGGGGAAGACATGTCAATCGGAGTGAGAATAGAAATATATTTATTTCAAAATATTGCCAAGAAATTCTGTCATATTCTGGGATTGATGATCTGATTCTCGGTCCTCGGAGATAGAAATGTACATTTTCTAATTTGTTATTGTCGTATGGAAACTTGAATCCTTCCCAACGGAGCTGCGCCGATCGCACGCCTCGACCTAAATCGACGTCGAGAACGGGCCGACCAATCGGAACGCGGGAACGGAGATTCACGAACGAGTCTGCAGCTTTTGGACAACGCCTGTGAATCCCGGAGCAGAGAGCGGCAACCCGCTAAATTTGAATTGTTGAATGATTTTCTCCAGGAATAACGATAGCGATTGTAGATGGTTGGATTTTGAGCGGAAAATAAAATTATTACCCAATTATTGACGAGTTTTTCCTTCCTTTGTGTTATAAAATTTGTTCCGAAATTTTTTTTTCTTTCCAATTATTTCAGAGTCTAAAGCTTTGAACTGCAGTTTTTCTACTTTTTTTTTTTTGTGTTATGCACGAACAATCCTAAAAATTTCTAAATTTCTAAAATTCCTAAAGATGTGTTTCCTCTATCGAGTTAAACTGAAACAATTATTGTTACTCCATCACCTCCGATACTGAAAAGTAAATTAATAGGAGTTGTAGTGGGAATTTCATTTGAATCCTAAATGGAAATGAAAAAAAGTTTGTCACAAATTGAATAGATTCAATTCACTTAATCTGTCATAAATTGTTTTTCTTTCATAATAATAATAATAATCAATGTTGATTTAGAATTATTGTACATCGATATATTATTCAATATAATTCATTTTTATATTCTATATCAATATAATCGATCAAATATATTTTTTTCAATATTAATTTGTTTTTCTCTATCTTATACTATTAAATCTGCCAAGAAGATCTTCTTGGTCTTACTATTAGCAGCTTGGGGCAATATAATATGTATTCAGTATAGTTTGTTTGTTTTTTTCTCCGATTTTTATTCAATTTCTCTTCTCCGCTCGATCAACTCTCCATATCTTGTTGGTATTATATATATTATATATTTTATGTTGTACCAAAGAGTATGGGGAAAGAAATAATCGGGTGGAAATATATTTATAGCTTTAGAGTACAACAATAGCACAAAAATAATAATAATAATAATTCTTATGATCGATTCTGTTCAATTTCTAACGTCACGTTTAATTAACTTTAGGAATTCAACTTATTATTATTTTTTTAATATTCATTCTCTCTTTTTTATACATTATAACATTAGATAGTTTTTATTTTGATATATATATATATATATTTTTCTTGTGACTTTAGATATCGAACGAAATTATCTACATATTCTGCATTTTGTATGTGAGATATACTAAAATTGAAACTATAAGTAGATTCCCAAAATGATATCAGGAACTGGACTGTAAATATCACAAAATTTGTTTTGCAGTTTTCTAGAACTCTACAATTATTGTTATACTCTCGTGTTGTACGGCGTAGTAGTAATAGTATAGTAATAGTAGTAGTGGTAGTAATAATAGAGAAATTAATTTCTTTGCCATTATATTATATCTATTAATCTATCAATAGTTTGAATAATTTCTTTTTTTTCTTTTGTTTTTCTATTCAAAATTGGTGAGTTTCTTAAAAATTACTAATAATCAGATCACATCGTGATTGAAAAACAACGGTGCTAATGAGACTAGACCCTACAATTTAGAATTAAATAAAAACAAAGAATTTAAATAAGCAAATATTTGTAAATAAACTCACGCTATTCTTTTTTTCTTGCAAATTTTCTTTTCCCTTCCATTTTTTTCTTTTTTTTTTTGTACTTTTTTGATTAGGGTTCATCATTTGGATTATATTGATCGCTTGTACTAAATTTACTTTTTCAACGGGTGATGGTAGTACAAGTTTGTCAATGTCACACGATCATCGTGTGTCGGTGACCATATATCTATATTTGTTTGTAATAATTGTGATTTTAAACAACCGCCAATAAACCTAAGGCTTAGAGCGGCGTAAATTATCTTCGACCTCTGTAACGCGGGTCTTTATGCAAAGCAAATGTACGATTCTAATCGTTTAATACGTATGCAACTAAGAAGCTGAAAAATTCTACATATTCGTTTTAATATCTCGCCTTTTTGTTACCATTAGAATTCCATAATTTACGTAATACTATCGTAATATGCGGTTTATTCACCCTCGGTTATTACACAGAGCCTGATAAATCCCGACTCTCAATCTCAACGAAATTTATTTTACGCTCGTTGTTCGTAACACGTCCAGAAAAATACAGAACAACGATAACAAGTTTGAGATTGTAAGATTCACTAAATTATTAGAAGGGAATGTTGAGGATAGACCGATAGAAAAAGTTTGAATAAAATTACGGTGTTTTTTTTCAACAACTTTAAACCGTATCGCATTACGTTGTTTATTAATAATCTTTTTCGGTGATATAGAATCGAAGATATTTCAAATCAAAGAGGATTTCAATCTTGTTTCAAGATATCGAATACATAGACATACTAAGTTTTATCTAGGACGGCTTGAATATGTGTTAATATCTAGTTTTTTTTTTTGTTTTTGTTTTTTAAGATCCAACGAGGAGTAAAATTGTTTGTAATTATGTAAAATATTTGACGAAGAGAAAGAAAAATAGGTTTTAACTTCATTGTCGGTATCTTTTAGAATCGATAATTTATTACTGCCGTTTATGGCAATATGTGTGAAGAAAAAGGAAGATAATCATAATAATAATAATAATAATGTAAATTAAATAACTAATATCATTGACGTTCGCCAATTTCTCCGAATAAGTTAATAAATTAATAAGACATTAATTCGTAATTATTGAATGCAACTACCGTTTCGAATCAATAAGGATTCAAATATTTTTAATCCAGAATATTATTAATTATCTTTTTCTTTCATGAAGTTTTTAACTCCATACTCGCACCGTACATAAGTAATATTACATAGTCTAGGACTCTAGGCACAGTGACCCACGCAGACCCTTTATTCTCGTCTTCTTGTCTTTCAAACTTCTGAATATAGTTCTCTAGGAACGAACAGATTATTTATCGCCAACATTTCAACGCGATTTTTTATCAAGATTATCTCTCCGACAATCGACCATCGTTCCTCTACTCATCTTCGGTATCCCCGTCGCTGCTGTAGTCTTGGAGAGTCGCTGGTCGAGAAAATGGAGCATTGTTCATCTGTCTGAAAGAACATATTCGATTTTCGTGTTCATAAACGCTTCTCATATCGTTACCAATGGTGATAAAATTTTTTTATAACGTCCATAAATTAATTATGAGATAAAACTTGATAGCAGCAGTCCGTCGATCAATGAGTAGTTCCACTTCAACGTCAAACATAGCATGGGTACTTTATTCATATCTTTTTTTTTCATATATGTATATATAGCCTTTTTACATTTTTATTCTATCCCAAAATTGTATATTAGAAGCCCGAATAATATATTCCGATTCAGGAAACAGACCATTGACTCGGATCATCATAGAATGAGATAATAAATTCTACAGGAGATAAGAGCCGAGTCGAGAATCGAATGGGAAAAACGAAATTTAATGTAAACGTTGAAAGCGGTTTACATCGTCAATTAAAAAAACAATTGTAGCTTCAAATAAACAGCCTATGGATTAATCTACTCTTCTTTGATCCACGAAAATTTGTTATCTCAAATAATATGTTGCTCTGATTTTTCCGCAATATCGAGTATGCCAGTAATTATACAACATAAAAATTATATCAAAAACCCTTAAATATAATTAGAAAGTAAACCAAGTGTATTTGATTAGTATGTAGCATCGTGTCAACGTTAAATAACGTTCGGTATTCATCGCCGAATGATTTTCAACAGTCAAAACAAAACAAAAAGTTCCATAATTATTAGACACGTTAAATCCGCAGAGATGAACAATCCTCGGAAAAAAAGAAATAACTTCCTCGTTCATCGTTATCACATTTCGTATCCGTAATGACTACAGGTTGTTGAGTAGTAGCCATATACTCACGCGAGTCTTCGATAGTGGTTTAGCCACTCCTCGAGCATTTGGGCAACGAGCAGAGGTCGTTTATGAAGTTTTTGCTGAGCTACCATGATCCCACCCTCCGTGGTGCAGACGTCGAGCCACTGTTTAAGGATCGCCTCCTCCCGCCCGATTTCCTCGGGACTGAGAAAGTGGATCGGAAGTAGTTTCCTGTCTCGATCCATCAGCGGCATGAACGTGGTTTGCATCGGCGGCATAGCACCGACTCCCCCGACTCCGACACCCGGGTGCGGAGCCAAAGGCGGAATTCTGGACGATGGGTAAGGCTCGATGGGAACCAGGGCTGTGAAGTGACCCCGCGTGTAACCCAGGGCGATCGGGGATCTGATGCAGAACGACGGTTCCCACAAAAGCGGGAGATAGACGCCTTCGAATCTTGCGTAACCTGGGATAATCATCAGCGTTAGTCTCAATTATTCAGAAATCAAACTAGACGAAGATGATTTCTAGATCCTGCTGACCTATATCTTCGCCTCGAAAGCTCTTCACGTATTTAACACCGTAAACGATTATCGGCCTTCGCAATATGTGGGCCAGTGCAAAGACGTGTAATTGCTCTAGCGCGCTGCCAGGTTGAGCGGCGGTTGCTAATAAACTTTCCCAGTCTTCCTGCCACTGAGTTTCTTCCAGGGTGAAATCGAGCATCCGAGAAGCTTGAGAGGCCTCGTATTCCCTCCAACGGGGATAAAAACTGTTGAGATAATACAGGAATTGATTTAATCGTCATATAAGCTGAGTTTTTATCGTTATTCTCCGTTATACTCACAATTGACCCCCCTGCTGTAACGAGTCTGCTAACGCCCTGCGCAAGGCGTTATCCCTATCGAAGACCCCCCACGTTGCCTGCATGACGGAATCGAGGAGACAATCGCCGGCAGATCTGTTCCAAAGAGCGTGTAATCTGCTACCGAGTCTTTCGGTAACTTCAAGGGACCAATTAAGGGCTGGTGGTTCTCCGCCTCCGCCTTCTAGCTGCTGTTGAGCCTCTCTGTCCAGCAACTCTTCGAGCATTTGCTCCTGGACCATGCTGGGCAGATCTTCGACCTGTAATTGATCAAACAGTGTTTTAATTTTCAGTTTTCAATTTTCAGAAGGAGAAACAAATTGTGTTAGCAACCTCGGCAGGCAGAGCAAAGGTCGCCATATCCGTGACGAAACAGCAAGGAAAAGATCCCTTGCGGAGTCTGATGCTGTTCGTTACGTGCCGTCTTATCTGCGCTGCCAAATCCGGAGCCACGTAGCTCGGAACTCGTTTCACTCCTGAGCCCGATCCTTCGATTTGTGATAGCAGAGTGGCCAGAATATCCTCTCGTTGAAATCTGAAAGCAGTTTTTCCTTCAAGTTAGTCATAGATCATGGCTTGCAATTGATTAACACAGAAATTCGAATAACGACTAGTTTTCGCCATCAAGGTATCCACAACGATGATTTATTGAATATCAGTGAAAGCGATGAATTTCGTAAAAAGAAACTTAACAAGCAAGAATTACACGAATAATTATAGCTGAAGGGCACGATGTTCAGAATTATGTAATAAGACCTGGGAGAGCTATTCAAGAATAGTATATCAGCAATAAAGATCTCGATGAGTGATAAATCTAGTTGATGTGAATCATCAGTAGCCCAGAATTCGCTATCTAGTAGATCAGCAATCAAAATATTTCTACTCCTAATTCACGACTAATTTGATCTACGATTCATTCATCATTGTGGAATGGATACTGCGATACATTTCATTGCTTTTAGTCTTTGTTTAGTGTCAATGGAATATCGAACTTTATTCTGCATCATCTCAATTACGAAATGTTAGTTAATGATTGCGTTTCCGATTAAGGATGATTCAAGGATTGTTGAATTTGGAAAAATCGCATTTTGCAGTTCAAAGTAGGATATTTTTGGCTCTAAGTTTTCGACGAGGACGTGTCTATGTGAAGCTCCAAGAATCAAACTTGGAAACAAATTATGAATAAAAAAAATTCAAGCTCAAAGCAGCCTTAATTTATTTGAAATGGGAAAATGATCGAATTTGATCAATTTCCAAAAATTTCGATCCAAAAAAACCGAGGTAAGTTCAGGATTAGCGCGTGAAAAATTGAAAAATGCCAGGATATGAGCCCAAATTTGCTGACTATTCCCAGTTTTGATGAAACAGAAAAGTCACCTAATTGCCAGATGAACTAGGGTATGTCCCACGTCAAAGGCGCTGCTTCTGTTCAATAATAAAACTTCGGAATGCGTCAATTGACGAGTAGGGTCTCCACCGCTGGCCAGATAGGCTTCGACAGGTGCGTTATCGCCCTCCACGATCCCAAGGCATGCGTTGA
The DNA here is from genome assembly GCA_018257835.1 of Euura lappo. Lineage (NCBI taxonomy): Eukaryota > Metazoa > Arthropoda > Insecta > Hymenoptera > Tenthredinidae > Euura > Euura lappo. Next base: position 106,288 of record JAEUYN010001579.1, on the reverse strand, counting down.
GCCAGCACCAGTCCGTGTGACGTCTCAGTTGTTTCAATCTACGCTCGTACTCGCAGTTGTTGGGCGACTGAGGAGCCGGCAGACTGTCGTTTCTATCGAATCTGTGAGAACTCCTAAAAATATAGAAGAAAATTTAATAAACTCATCATCAACGACGACCGATACCTTACGGTACCATTATTCACCTCTTAGCCATCGCCAGGTTCTCGTCTCTCTGAGTTTGGTGAATATACGGAGTATGAGGCGGCGACGGAAGCCCCTTCTGTCCCTGATCCCTTTCCGGGCTGGGTAGTATGAGTCCTAGATTAGTCAGCGATCTCTCCCTCCTGTCTTTCTCCTTCTGATGAACGCACATTATGCATTTGGTAGCCTTTGGCCAATTTTCATACGTGCAAGACGGGCAGGTCCATTTCTCAGGCTGCGTATTAGCTAGCGGCGCGTTCGAATATTTCTCCGGGTGTAAATTTATCGGCGATGAATTTATCTGCAAGTTGGACCCTGAGTTGGGCGGAGGGTCGCCAAGCCTCAGCGGCGCGAGCTGCTCGTGTAAATTAGAGGCCGTGCAGTGTATGGATTGCGTGTGATTGGCAGGTTTCTTGTGTCCGCACTGCGAGCATCTGTTGGTATTTTGGTAATTGAGGTAGGTGCATAAGTCGCAGGCCCATTTACCACCCGACGGCAAGTTCTGGCTATAATTCTGTGGACTTAGATTGCAGGATTCCGTCGACTGGCTTATCTGAGGTACCGGACCCGAAGCTACGTTCGAACTCGATCTCTGGGGGCTCGGATCCCTCAGTCGATATATATCCTCGCCGAATAGTGGCTTCGCCCCTCTGCACATCGTGCATTTCAGCGACGACGGCCAATTCTCATAAGTGCAATACTCGCAGTTCCATTTTCCCTCCGTCTGTTCACCTTGGTTACTCATTTTGTTATTTCCGTTCGACTCTAGACGGCTGTCCTGAGACTAAATTTAATTTCCTATCATCGGACGATTCCCAGCTACCGTAAAGATTCTCAGAATTTCCTCTTCTTCAAAAATTACCGTCGTTGATAATAAAATTTTGTCTAATTTATATCGCGTTGCTGCCTATGTCACGTGGTCAACATCTTGTATTCGATCGACGGAATAGAAAACGTTGACGTTATCTGGAATAATGATGTAAAAAAAGTTAAAAAAAAATTTTATTTGTTCTTGTATCACGAAAATAAAAACACTAGGATTTAAAAATCGAATTCCAAACACCAAAATAACAGAAACAAAAAAAAAAAAAATTAGAAAACGGTTAACCTTGATTGATTGTGATGAATCGATGGTGAAATTTTGTTGTACGTTGTTTGTCTCGAGGAGGAGTCGCCCCAGGTTGATGTTCGGATTGTTACATGCCAGAGCGGTAGATCTTCTGGTTAAACTGTTTCGACGATAGTCGTGGCTCGTATTCGATATACTGCATCAGTTTTGGCCAGCACCCCACTGCAACGTATTATATTTCAAGTGTGTGTTGATTCACAAGGGTTATATTATCGACGGTTTCTGATTTTTTTCTTTTTTTTCCTCGTAGAGCGTAGCGCCACTGTTGTTGATCGTTATATTTACACGGCGATATTTATAATCAAACTACGGACTCACTGGTCGACGGAGTTGCGTTGAACTGGGTGAAACTCTCCTCTACGAGATGGACAACATCATATTTTTATCGTTTTCTATCCAGAGACCCGCGGACTCGGGGGCTACGGGAAACTGGAAAGTGGGTTTTGACAGTCATTCGCAAACACGTCAATCGTACCAACCGCAACACTCGAGCTACTCTAGGCACTAACGTTCTCGCGTTCTCGCCGCGGTACGATGCGATTCAATAATCGGACGCGATTCGCTCTATCGACACCCCGCGCCCTTTAATCCCGGGACCCTCGATGGAGATTCGAGAGACGATCGACGTAATATCGGAAACACCCGGTAGACGTTTTCTAATTTGGCAACATCACTGCAGTCCCGTATCCGTATCCCGTGTTCAAACACCGTGGAACGAAAAGCGACGATGGTCGATCGCGTAAAATCTGCATTGGAGGCCCAGTTGGGTTTTTAGAGCGTTAAAAAGCGCTATCTTTGTTTTATTTATAATTTCTGGCCTCTGGCCATATGGGTCTTGGCCTAGACACTCGACCTTGACATTTAGCTCGAATAATTCAACCGAGAACAATCGAATATACGTGAAAAAAAATATAATAAGATAGAAATAATTTAATAATTATTATTATGGGTAACGTCGGGGTGAAAAAAAAAAGAAACTATTCGACTAGGGTCAAGGAACTGGTTTATTTATCCGTCACACAATGTCGTCTGCTAGTCTGACGTCAGACACGAGCAGAAGACTTAACCCTAAATTAAACGTTTAATTTTACACAACAAGAATAAGATTTTTTTTTCTCTTTTGTTTATTTATCGAATCCATTATTTCACAGATTCTACAACTACTAGTTCAAAATGATTACAAAAATCCTTATTCTGTACGGAAGTGAAACTGGAACGGCTCAGGATGTCGCCGAACAAATTTGGAGAGATGCCAAAAGGTTCTTTATTTTTTATTTTTATTCTACCATTCATTTATTTTATTTATTATTAATTTATAAACCAATAGAACAGAATTGAAATATAAATAAAAAAAAAAACAGTCATTATCACAATGATTATATCGACAAAACGAAAAAAAAACTCAAATAATTGCATAATTATTTGACACAAGCTTATTATACTTTTCTATTGTCTTCTAGGATCGGTCTGAACAGCTGCGTGTCATCGATGGACGACTACGACGTTACAAATTTGATATTTGAACGTTTGGTAGTGTTTGTAGCTGCTACCGCAGGCCAGGGCGATGCGCCAACTAACATGAAGAGGTTCTGGCGGTTTTTACTCAGGAAAAATCTTCCGGCTAATTCGTTGCAGAATATTAAATATGCGGTTCTCGGACTGGGCGATAGTTCCTATCAGAAATACAACTTTGCTGCAAAGAAGTTGAACAAGAGACTCGCGCAGCTGGGGGGAAGCGAGGTCCTGCCCATCGGGCTCGCCGACGATCAACACGATCTTGGAATCGACGCCGTCACCGGGCCCTGGACGGAGCAGTTATGGTCCAAGCTATCCCTGCTCTTTGGAATCCCTAAGAGAATACCCATGGGGGACAGAAAGAATATCATCGCAAAGTTTGACGTCCAAGTAGTGGACGAAAGCAGAGATAACGGGGCCGATGATATTCACAGGCACAAATTCTGCATGAACGAGGCCATCAGAGTCGGAGAGGTGATTGAAAACACGAGAACCTCCAGCGTCGATCATTTTCAGGACGTCAGACTGGTCAAATTCCGAGTTAAAGACGTTTCCTACAGTCCGGGGGACGTCGTTTACTTCAGAGCAAAGAATTCGACGGAGAGAGTCGACCAGTTCTTCGAGGTACTGGAGAATAACGGAGTCCCTCTGAGTCGGGGGACCGCGATCAGAGTCAATGCCTCTGAGATCCGAGTGCCTGATGTATTGAGGCAGGAACTTACTCTGGAACAAATTGCCGGACAGTATTGGGACCTGAATTTCAAGCCCAGGAGATACGCGATGGAGATTCTGGGCCTGATAACCGACAGCGAATTGGAGAGGGAGAAGCTGGTGGAATTCACGACTCCCAATGGGCAGGAGGAATTGTACAACTACGTGAACAGACCGAGAAGAAATATCGTCGAAGTGCTCAACGATTTTCCGCACGCGGCTAGGAATCTGAACGCAAAACTGCTCTTTGAGATAATGAGCCCCGTTAAACCCAGAGCTTTCAGCATCGCATCCAGTCTGAAAGAGAGTCCGGGTCAGATTCACGTCCTAGTTGCCGTCGTTCGGTTCAAGACAAAGCTGGTCGAACCCAGACTCGGCCTGTGCTCGAATTGGCTGGCGGGATTGAAGCCAGGAGACGAAACCACGCTCTGGGTACAAAAGGGGACTTTTGATCTGAACTATTCGAAGCCTGCTATTTTGGTGGGGCCTGGGACCGGAGTAGCGCCTTTCAGAGCTTTTTTGATGGAGAAGATTAACGAGCAGAGCGATCTTTCGGATTGCCTGCTGTTCTTTGGGTGCAGGAACGAGCGGAGGGACTATCACTGCAGAGAAGACTTTGAGGCGATGGTAAAGAAGCACAAGCTCAGAGTATATTGCGCCTTTTCAAGGGACCAGGATCACAAGATGTGAGTATTTCGATTGGAGAGGGTAGACAAAAAAAATTATGCAACAATATTGACGTTTTATTGATTTAAAAATGATTACAGATACGTTCAGCACAAAATACGAGAGGAGGGAGAAACTTGCTGGCAACTTCTCGAAAATGGTGCTAATATTTATCTAGCTGGTAGTTCGAAAAATATGCCGACAAGTGTGAGAGAAGAATTCGTCAATTTGGCTAAAAAATTCGGTAATCTCGATGACTTAGATGCAGAAAATTACGTCAGTCAACTGGAAAAGAACGGACGATATCAGACTGAGACTTGGAGCTGAGATACTCGTTGATCATAGGCGTCAGAGATTGTTATCTAATTTTTTAATTGTATCAATACCAATAATAAAGAGTTGTATAAAGAATTTGGGAGGATTATTAGACGAAAATCGACGAAATCGTGTCGCGAATCGTAATAAATGTCGCTATTCCTTTTTCGATTTGGTATCGATTAGAAAAGGAGTACCGAAAGTAAAAATTGAACAAAAATATTGTTCATAGTTCATATGGAGAAGCAATTTCCCCAGAATGTCTCTGAAAATTTGTAAAACTCCAAAATAGTCCGATTACATTTATTTTCAAAACCTTGTGAGGAACTTAACTATAGAGTCATTTTTTCATTAGTTTATCATTAGATTTGTAGTTTTTTTTATTGTATTCAATAATAATATATTGTGTTACAAGTGCGAAAAGTAGCCGATGTCCGTCAAGTGTGAAGTTAACACACCCGTAAGACGTCATGTAGACATACTTCGTCCGTGAGACATAAATGATTGCAAAAAAGTCTCCGCTCAAAGGCCAGCTTCCAAAAATAACATCCATCAATGCTATAACTCTCGAATTGTTCTGTTAAAATTCTTCATTTCATAATTCGTCGTTGTTTATAGATAGTGAACGTACAATGGCTCAATTCGAAATTCGAATTTGAATTCCTAGTGAGAAAAGTTTGCCGAAATGCGTGTTGTAAAAAAGCGTGGCGTTCGGTTCGTGCGTCTAGGGAGTTTTAAACGTCTGGATGCTGGCAATCGTGGTTGATCGTCGCGCGCATTGCGGTGTGTGTGAACTGTGAACCGTTCCGTGCATGTGAGAAGAAGAAAAAAAAATAAAGAAAAATGTGCCTCGCACGACTCTCCTTCCGCGCACTGTAATATTAGCCTTTAAAATCCTAACAAGGCTCGAAGACAACGGGTATCCGACACAAGTTCATCAACATCGGATGGATTCATCGTAACATAGAGACTCGAGCGTTTTTTTTTTCTTTTCCTTAAATTCAGTTTCGAAATTATTGTCATATATTCGGCAACAACCGCAGTACCAGTAGTGCTTAGTACACCCACATTTTTTGCGCGCGAATCCCAATTTTACTTTCACTTTCTGTCTCTCTGTCTCTGTTTATTTCTTCATTTTTTCGTGTTTCTAAATATATCAATATCGAAAAACTTGATCGTTGGTAAATGATCGAAAAACTATAAAACGGTTTCTTATATAAAAAATAATAAAAAAAAAACATTTGAAAAGAGTAGAATAGAATTTAGCGAAAATGTCGGGCAGTTACACCAAAAAAGAATTCGGCGTTGACCACGAGGAAAAGACTCTGCTAGCCAAAGGTAATAAAATATCTTTCGTAATCTACTTGACAGAATTATCGCATCAAGATCGTGGCTTGACGATTTTCAATCGCGTTATTTTTTATTTTTTTGTTCTTGTCCCAATTTGAACCGCATGCATGCATCCCACCTGAGCCAAGCATCTACCTGGAAACTAGTAACCTGCCATGCCGCCCGCTGTAATGAATGAATGACGACGTAGCAAGTAGCATGCTGCGGGCGTGTGAAGATTGCCCTCTCTGGTCGTTCTAATTCAATATCCGCATCTCCGAGTGTCTCTTTATGTCTGTAAATTACGTACAGACTAAACGGATAACCTCTCGCCCCCTTCGATGTTGCGAACCTATAATACATAGCTTGAACAATGTATTAATTCCTTTGACTGTTGCAGTACCGTTAGCGTCGTGTTCTTTTTAATCACGCTTAAGGGGTGCTGTACTACGTTTTTACCGACACTCAGAAATTCCGAACGAATAAATGCAAAAATATTTCAGTTTTACGCTAAATTGAAATATTTGTTGCATTTATTTGTTCTTAATTGCATGTAGAGGGCTGAGATATTTGGAAATATCGGATCTCTGATTATTTAATAACTCTTCTAGCTGATGGCCTTATCTATTTCCTCGAATGGCTTGTCTTCGGAGATTGAGATCAAGATTGTAGCTATTATTTATTAACCAGTAACATAACTCTGCTGTATGATAATTCCCGAATGTACTATGACTTGCTATTATATATGCTATTTATCTCCTACTCAGACCTTCTATCGTCAAGCAAACATGTTTGCTCTGGAATAATACGAGGCACTATTCTTGTTTGATAAGTCATACACCGCTACCGCATATTTGTACCACGTTTACGCTACTGTGTCAGACTTCTGGGTTTCAGTCTTCGAAGTTATGGTACTTTTGCCCCGAAAGACGCTCCAAACATATCAACCGGTTTTGGAGTTATCAATATTTTTTTTATTCATCTCTACGAAACTTGTCTTTCGCATCGTGAGAGTATTTCAGGATCGGTTCCTACTTCCTTTATCTTATTTGTTTTAAAACTCATGAAATTTTTGATAATTTTAGATGAAAGAAATCGAGGCTTAGAGTTTTTTGGGGTATATACATCACCACATTCCTCTCACGCATCGTATCAGACATTTGATTCGTCAATAAGATTTGGTAATTAATTTTATTCTCTTCATATTAAACAAAAAAAATTGTCCCTTCGAAATCTGAACAATGGTAAGTTGAAATTATCAGGCTTCTAAGGTTGAAATTATTTGCTTCTGTTGCATATTTACTTTGCTGCTCGTATCGTATTTCAATGTCTTCGCTTTCATGTACTATCTTTCAGAAAACGGCTCAAATTCATCCATGCGCAAACACCACACGCAGTAGATTGTTTATTTTTAACTTTGTTCAACAATTGAAATATCGAAACACACTATTTTTCCACTTGCGATTACCTTGATGAGATCGAAGGTAAAAAATTGTCAAAAAATTGAGTGACCGTTGCTAAATCTTGAAATCAAATTACCGTTCCATCGGTCGCCACCTGTTCAATGGATCAACAGAATAATCGAGCATCTTCAATTCTCGTTCTGTAACAACGAATGACGATTCAAGTTCATAGCCATTTGTCTCGTGACTCAGTAATGTGCGAGCTCAGCTATATTTAAATTTCATTACACTAATTGGCAGACTGTGATACCCGTGAGATCGTCGGTCGTCACGTTGTGATAACAATGCTTAATCGATTCATTCGATATCATTTATCCAAGGTACCGTACCGGTACGGCTTTCGCCAGGATGGGAGGGAACCGGGAGGCCCGAGGACGAGTTAAATTTCAAAGGAGTAACGATGGACCAAGCGGACCTTGAGTTGAACCCGCCTTTGGACAGGTAATCATGGTCAACTAGTCCGTAATTATCATTTTTAGCACCACGTTGCGCAATCTGAATAAATTATCCACTAATTTCGATACTCTTCTTTTATTCACAGATGGAATCTGGTCGCCCTTGTATTTTTATTGCACGGAATTGGCAGTTTGATGCCTTGGAATATGTTCATTACTGCAACAACTGTAAGGACAAAATTTTACTTTCGATTAGAAAGATAAGATCAATCAATCATTTATCTATGAGAGATACTCATTGTCAAGTGAAGTGACTCTTTGAAGTACTCTTGACAATATATCTTTTCTGATACATAAATGATTGATAATAAAAAGACGGACTCGTCTTAATCGATTTTCATTTTTATACAGTACTTTGAGTACAAGATGGGACCGGCGTACACAGGCGTCAATTCAACCTATGCAGCAAACTTTTTCGCCTCTTTGACGTTCGCTGCACAAGTTCCCAATCTACTTTTCAACTGGTTAAACCTGTTCATACAACTAGGGTTGGTAACAATGTGCAGATATATTAGAATGCCGATGATTGCGACGTCTCAATAAGTTCTATTAGATCGGTTTCAAATGGGATCTTCAAGTCTAACTTCGCTTTAAACTAAAGAAGAAAATTATGTAGAGAATATTCTGAATCAGCTTGATTAGAAGTAAAGCTTGATCAAGCATGTAGAGTATAAAATGACCGTAATTCTTTCCGATCCCTAATATCAAACTTCAACGACACTTAACATTAATTAGGAAAGGTCGTCCTCTTAATTTCAGACATTTTCTTCTGCTCTATTTACCTCATACTGGATAACAGTTTGGGATGTTGAGAAATATTGAGATGATATGATTGAGGAAAAAAGACGATCGTAAAACTTTACTTTGAATAATTTTCGAACTCTTTATATCATGCATATACATATGCATGAAATTTCTTTTTCATACAGGGACAATTTAACAGCACGAATCGTAGGCGGATTATTGACACAAGTTGCAATGTTTGTGCTGACGGTGATTTTAGCAATGGCAGATAGTTCTTCGTGGCCTGGTCTATTTTTCTGGATTACCGTGATCTCTGTTGTCGTTCTAAACAGTATGTTCATCTTTTTATCACACTACCTAATAATATCGCATGTGATTAACACAATTTGCATCTTCAAGTTCTATTTCCAAATGCTTCTCTACCCCCGAACACCATAAACTCTGACTAACTTCTTATACACAGTAATATTTTAATTACTATGATACGAAATTTAAAAGCTGCTAACTTTACGTTAAATGCATTCTTACAGATTGAACTGAGAAACGAAATAATTAATCTGATAAACTTTCAGCTGGTAGCGGCATATATCAGAATTCGGTATACGGAATGGCTGCGAAATTACCCTCCAAGTATACTGGAATGGTTGTTCTCGGCGCTGTAAGTGAATCGTATAAACTTTTTTCAAATTTTCATTATTTTCTAACGTTAATTTTTATTTCAGAATATCAGCGGAACCTTTGTAGCTACGATTAGCTTAGCGGCGATGATAATGGCTCCGGACAAACGTACCGCTGCGATATACTATTTTATAACAGCTCTGCTGGTACTCTTGGCTTGTTTCGATACCTATTTCGCTCTTCCCTTGAACGTGAGTATCAAAATTCGATAAATTACTATTTTCTTCACATATTACATCGAGGTTTATACATTTTCCAGAGGTTTTATCGCTACCATGAACTGGTTCACCAGAAAGCGGCGAATAAGAAGCAATTTGAGGCTGGAACGAGAGCCAGTGGCCTGAAAATACCTTACTGGACAATATTCAAACAATGTTGGCCACAATGTTTCAACATATTCTTGGTCTTCTTCGTCACGCTATCTCTATTTCCAGTCGTCCACAGTTCCATTGAACAATCTGACGAAAAGTTTATTGTTCCCGCTGGCGACTACTACCGGAGCATCATGTGCTTCATGACGTTTAATATCACAGCGATGGTCGGAAGTTCAGTCGCTTCTCTAGTGCAATGGGTAATCTTGATTCTGACATCTTCATTAATTTCGGTTGATATTCATTTGAACTAAATGTGTATATTTTCCTTTTACAGCCCTCCAAAAAATATATGGTCCTACCAGTCCTTCTTCGATTGCTGTACATACCGCTATTCTTGATGTGCAATTATAAGCCTGCCGTGGGTCAGAGAACGTTGCCCGTTTATATCGATAACGATTGGGCATATTGGCTCATCGGAATAACCATGGGCTTCACGAACGGTTATTTTTCATCCATTGCCATGATGCATTGCCCCAGGTAAAAAAGACAATAAGTTAATTAATGCGTATTTAACGATAAGTGCTATCTCCGGTGTATAATTAAAATTTTCATCAATTTTCCGAAATGATATTCGATAATTTTAATGAATGCTGTTTTCATGTTTCAGTGTGGTAGAGCCGCAGTATCAGTCGACGGCTGGTATGTTTGGCGCTGCGTTTTTGATAACTGGAATCTTCACGGGCGTTCTCTTCGCCAATGTGATGCCTTTCATCGTTTCGTGTACAATTTTTTCCCAGACTATATAGAAACAGGAACGAAAAAAAGACACACACGCAGACACAATTGATTGTTACTGATTGTTGTTCGATCGATACTTTTCTGGGTCGGATAGTTATGGATTTAATTGTACAAACACGTAGAGTAGAAGCATTATTTATGCAAGCGAATTGTACGTCGACACGTAAAGAGCCGGGGATGGAAGAGTTTGAAGCATTTCATACAGTCATTTGACCTTTTCATTAACATGGAAAAAAGGATGTGATCATTTTGCATCGAATGCATGTTCATCGTTTGGAAGAATATTAATTTGTTAGTATTAACGAAGCATTTACATTCGGTAACTCATTATGTTATCGTCACAGTTATCTCGACGCTCCTAAATCACTTCCACTAATTATGTTTGTAGGAATTTTTTCCGCTCTGCATGAGGTCACACGGTGTCATAATAGTAATAATATAGATAAATTCTCCGATAAGAAACCAGTAAACTTGGTTGAATAACGTCAAGTTGTAACATTTCCTCTAACATCTATTTGCTCGAACTACGAGTTCATCTACTCAGTTAAACCTTGCACTTAGAAATTGTATAATATTGTTCATAAAAATTGTTCTTTGATTTTTTTAATATTATCAAAATTTATTTTTTCATCAGAGATGAATATTTATAGTCATTATATTTATACACCTCAGGGATATAAACGGCGGTTTATTGCCCTGTTCCAGCCGGAAAAACCACTTTATTTCCCTTTGGTGTATAAAATATCGTAATTGTTGATTTTTCTTGACTGTTGTAGTGTAGATAGGAGAGAAATCATGGGTGTAACAGTCAGTTCAAAAACTGACTTCAAAAACTTTTGAACTGACTGTTACACCCATGATTTCTCTCCTATCTAAAATATCGTATGCATAATATACTATTATAGGTCGGAAAGTCGCTCCCGAAGCACATCTCTGACGCTTATCGAATCGATGCACAAATTATTTAATCAAAATGAATGATAAACTCTATAACCAAAAGGTTTCAAACATGGGCGGACTTTTATCTACTTTTTTTCTACGTTTTTTATACCGTTGAAACAATTCTACTCAACGAAATATGACTGTTCAAGTTCAAGTTCACTGGGATTTCATGTTTTCATCATCTTCCCAAGTATTGTTAACTTTTTTTTTTGTCTATAATCCATTTTTTTTCATCACCTTCGTTTAGCAGTTATCAATCATTTATTATAAATTCTGATAACAATGATACCTTGATATAATGGAATTGAATCAACATAGTTGCAGAGATTTGTGAAAAGTTAATTTATTTCCTGGGAAGTGAAATTCATGATTGAAACTGCAGCTAGATATTATGTTATATCGTTAAAAAAAATAATAATAATTCTGTGTGCAATTCAGACTAGATTCATTTATAAAGTTATTCATTTTTTAGAATCTATCAAAGCACGATACAAAGTATCCTAAATTTCGTCCACCATCTCATACTTAGTCTTATTTCATTTTGAGTCTATCTACAAGTTTTCTATAAATCTAAATCGAAATTATTATCATAATCTAGTAGCATTTTACCTTTTTAACAAGTTCAAACATTAGAAAAAGAAAAAAAAAACACGATATACCTAACTGTTATTATAACGAGTATACATATGAATGTTTCCTATCTTTCTGGCTGCGCCTTTGCAAGATATACCGAATACCCGATATAGGTATTCTATCAAACTTGGACGAGCAGAAAGACCTTTGATATTTGAAACGTGAATTACTTATACACTAATACCGCATATAACTTTTCATAATTTTTATTACAAAAGGTTACTAAATCTAATACTCTCTACAATTTTTACCTGACTAAATCAGAATATACATATATTAAACTCTAATAGAGTTTTTAGCTCTCCCGACGGACAATCCTTTCATGATAAGCAATGCAGACAATAAAGAAATAATATGAAAACATAAAAGGTTATTTGAGTGGATTAAAATTGAAGCAATTCAATAAATCAAATGTATTATTGAAAATTATGAAAAAGAAAAAAAATGAAAAATAAAATAAAACCAGCATAATATGTAGACACACGGGGTATTTTTGTATTTAGTCATATTTGTATTAATTGAAATGTCGAATTATATATTATAACATACATATAATTGTTTAACGACATATTATCATGTTATTCATTGAAAAATCTTTAGTGTATGTACCTAATAGTATATATATAAATATTCATTAATTGTATTCAATATTTATACCTTTGCCTTATTACAAGGATGGCATAATTCCAGTCACATTTAATCGAGTCATTTCTTCAATCCCTCACTATAATTCAAATATGCTTCAATTCACCCAGATCTGTGAGAACCGGGAGAACCAAACATTAAATATTTATGCCATTCTTGTATCATGACCGTCAATGATACTCGATCGTATTACAAAATATAAGCCATTTGTTTCCAATATTGAGAACAGGCGTTGTGTATGATACATCATAAAAACAAAAAAACAATGAAATAATAAAGATTCACTATCTCTACCCTGCAATTTAGTCAACACGGCTATGGCTAAGTAAAGGAAGAATGTTGAATAAATTATAACGAATATACTCTTTTACATTTTCATTCGAATCATGTTTCCATAAGATGAAGGTGCGATGACGATACTATATCAGTTGCTGAAATAAGATACTTTCAGTGTCTCAAGTTCAAGTTCAAGCTCTAATCCAATCCGATATGATTGATGCAAAGCTACAGTTGACGTTGTTTCAGAAATTATATACAAATGTTTACACTAATCAGTGTCAGCAAAAGGCAAAAGATCTTCTAACTCAGCTAACAATGAGCAATATTATTCCAACAGGGTAACGAGAAATCTATAGTTATCTTCATACCTAAATATAATTATGTGAAGAATAATTGCTAATTATTGACTGAAAATAGATTTTATTTCAATTATTAGTGTAAGCATACAACGAATTATGTATTCTTAAATCAAAGTTTAACATAAGAGAGAAAGATAGGAAGAGATATATAGAGAGAGAGAGAGAAAGATTCTACTTTATATTTATACAGTTTCAAATGTTTTTATGTATAGTTATGAGTATTTTACATGACGTAAACCTTCTCGATCTTTTTAAACGGGAATACTTCTTTGGTTTTTGGACATACCACAGTCCCATTATTTTCTTGCGCCATTTTTTCAAGAGCCTGCAGAAGAGCAAAACAGAGTTAATAACGTTTCAGCGCAACCTTTCATCGACACGTCTGTCTAAACTCACGTGTTCGCCGTAAACGTATCCGTTAGGCATCATCATTGGCTGATTATATTCATTGAGCGGTTTTCCGCTGATGCTGCATACCAGCCGTGACTGTGAGCAATGAGCGAAAGGTAAAGTGGTAGCGAGTTCGTTCAGAGCCTCGTTACAGACTGGGCAGCTCGGGTTCTTCCCTTCTCTGTTCGCGCTGTAACATTGCGGAGTCTTAAGCGCGGACAATCCTGCCTGCAAAGCTACCGTGAAGACGCTTTGGCTAGCGAGTTGGAAAAGTCTGTAATTTTCGTGACGAAATTGTTCGATCAGTCTCTCCCATCTGAAAACGAGACAATTTTGAGAATAAGAAAGATAACTACGATCTCTGAGTCCGTTTTCTCATAGCAATGAAAAAAATCACACCGGTTTTCATCCAACAAATCTTTGTAGGGACTCAATTCTGTGGTAGCCGGAAAGGCCAGGAGGCCCATACAGCACTGAATCTCCCGCAGCTGATAATCGTCGTAATTGGCGAAGCATTTTCTGGCGTGTTTCACCGCGTCGAGTCTGCGATCGGCTCGTACAAGCTCTACGAACTCTTGAACGCGTAAATTAAACTCCATGGTACTGCCGAGCTTGCGAAGCTTGGATCGATTGTCGTGGCACCAACCCAAACATCTGGCGGTCTCGTGATTAGCCAGCGATTTTTCTACCTCTCTCGAAACCATGAAAACATCTGAAAAATTTCATCGTTCTCGTTAAAAAGTTCCTCGCTTGCTCATACTGGCGATTTTTTTATATCTACGGAAGATCATCGAGCCCGATATTTGATAATTGACAAAATACAGTCTTATTACGAATATCAGTTAAGGTCTTTTATTATATTCGAAATATTGTGAATTATCGTCATTAAGAAATGGCTGATTAGTTGAAAATTCCAATTTTTTCAAAACTTTTTGAACCCAATTTACTCAACCAACACAATTTTTGAATACGGATTCTTAATGACTTGAACAACTCAAGTTTTCGTTACAGAATAAAGTTTGTAACTTTTATTTTTTATTTTATTCTGCATAAACGCAGTTTCCAAATGTTAGGGATCGCCTTTTTCGATTCAAAGTAGGATATTTTTGGCTCTAAGTTTTCAACGAAGACGGGAAAGAAATTTTGAATCGAAAAATTCAAGCTTAAAGCAGCCTTAATTCATTTGAAATGGGAAAATGATGGAATTTGCTCAATTTCCAAACGTTTCAATCCAAAGAAACTGAGGTAACTCAAGGATTGCCACATGATTTTAGATATTTTCAAAAATCGTAGAAACTGTGAGTGAAAAATTAAAAAAAATCTCAGGATATGAGCCCCGATTCCAGTCTAATGACCGCCTCCAGCACCGATGAATCATTTTTCATCTTGTGACATATCGCAAATTCGATATGTGCGGCGTCACTCTTCAGACTGAATGAAATTCATCGAAGGTAAGTAACATGATTCACTGTTTACACCCAATGAATCTTTTTCAGTCTCAAGAAAAGAACAGAAAACAATCATATTCTGTCTGAATTCTTTCTTTTTGTCTTTTTTGTTACCGATGTTGGTCAAGTCTCTGAGTTCGCTGTTGTCAGCCAATTTGGTAGCGGTCTTGTAGTATCCCTTGCGCAAAAAATATTCAACCAGCATTCTGTCAAGTCTCTGTCTTCGCCATTGATTGACTGCGCTTGGCGCAGTGTTTCCATGTTCCTTGAGATGATCCAGTCTCCTCTTGCATACCATACCGGCCTGTAATTCTTCGGCGATAGATTCTTCCGCTTTGCGTTTTAGAACCTGAAGTCTGGCGACCACTCCGCCCAGCAGACGAGTAATCTCTCCGCTCGCAACTCCATTCGTAGATTCTCCGAGTCCCTTCTCCAACTCATTAGCAGCTGTCTGGACGTGAGAAACTTCTCGATCCAATGTCTTTTGCGCGGATCGAAATTTCTTGTTGAGAAGTTCGTACGGCACCTGGCAACGACGATAATTTAAAAAAAAAAAACACGCATTTTTGTTTTAGAATAAAATTTTCATCACCCAACGAGATAATAATAATAATAATAATAATAATAATAAGGATGTTTAGCACCTTAAGTGATTCAAGGTCATTGGAACAGATTTCGCATGTAGAAATGATGAAAAATATTTGTTATTCGTTATTATCATTCTACGATATCGTCGATCGAATTTTTGGGCTTCATTTCGTCGTGACGAAGAATAAAATATTTCTGGTTTGAGAAACAATGAATTCTCGATCTATTCCGAGAGCATGAAACGTGATAAAGATTGAATTATGGATTGAAGTGGATTCATATTTATCGTGAGGATATTGAAGCGTGGTCGGAATAATGAGGAGAGAATGTGTCGAGGTAGCGAATATCTGACATTTGTGTTTATTTACCTTCAATGTTGGGTGTTCCAAGCTCTTCACGTCCGACATGTTAAAGGTTTTATCGTGTTTATTTATAAACTGTTGAGAAAATTTGTGAAAACGTCAACTTTTTGTCCGATCCTTCGATTATCCGTAAACAGAAATGGGAGAGAGAGAGAGAGAGAGAGAGAGAGAAAAAAACGAAACTCTCAATTACACCCACTACGCATTAAGTCGAAATCAAAACCTGTCCATTATCTTCCAGCTGACTGGTGTAAACAGACTATTGCATTGCTCTACGTCCATAGGTGGTATGGTAACAACGGCGGACTTTAACGTTAACGACGAAACACCGAACTCCTCGGTCTCTGGCTAACATCGAGGGATGTCGCCACGTGTAACTTCGACAATACAAACATGCATTCAAATTTATTTTTACATAAAACAATATATTGTCAATAAATAAAGACAACAAACAAAACTGGAAAGTGTCTAGTTTTATTTTTAAACGATTTTTATCCTCTAAATAAATCATCGGGAATGGATGAAGAAATTGATGAACGGGGAGAAAAAATCTTTCCGGCGGAATAAATAGACGCTAATTATCGTAATTATGAGTTAGAATATTTATTTTC
This sequence comes from Euura lappo, assembly GCA_018257835.1. Lineage (NCBI taxonomy): Eukaryota > Metazoa > Arthropoda > Insecta > Hymenoptera > Tenthredinidae > Euura > Euura lappo. The sequence continues at coordinate 89,731 of JAEUYN010001579.1, read as the reverse complement.
TATCCTGAAAACGAGGGTAACGGGATTCAAGGTATTGTAACATTTATTTCGTCGAATTTCAGGGCATGCGGTTAGCTGGTATCGTTTGGTATCCGAAGGCGATAAAGGATCTGCAGGTATTTTAATATTTGTAATTTTTACGTTCGGATTATTTCGGACACGATCGTAGGCGCGCGCTACTCCGTCGGGGGCCGCCATTTTCCTCCAGTGAGGGAGAGAGTCGCTCGGCCCGTGCTTCGCAAGCGTTCTCTGTTAATTATTAGTTCTTTCGGTTGACAATTGAGTGATTTTCGCGAGTGCGGGGTGTCGGGTGGGCGCGCGGGACCCTTGGGCCCAAATTTGTGCAACCAAAAGCCCAAAATAGCTAATAAATTCCCGGTTAAAACCGGGACCAAACACCGCCGAGTGCGCCCAACGTTGTGTACCGTGGATTCGAAGGGTGTCTGCCACCGAATATACGACGATAATCACATTCAATAACGGTCAATTCCCAAGATACAGGTGAGTAGACGATAAAACTCTCAATTCCGCTACTTTGTCAATCATAGTTGACCCGGCATTTTAACCTGCATGCGTGCCACACGTACGTGTAACAATATTTCCAACGCTCGGTTGTGTTGGTCAGTCCCCTGTGGGTGTGTTGAAGATGCGTGGTTTACGTGAGTGATATGGCGGGAGACGCCGAGGCAGTAGACCGCGAGCTACGAGCCACGCGCATTTATTTTAACAGAAGCCTGATTATGCGATAAATGGAGTTTCAATTGATTTTATACCGATCATCGTTCGGTGTTTCAGTTTACTAGACTAGAATCGTAACCTTTTAGCTCAATTATTCATCGATGGGACGCCGACACGGTGTTCACATTTATTTTTTTTCGTTCTTTTCTTTTGACTCTAGTCGTGTTATGTACTCTTTAAGCAACTTTAACTGGCTTTAATACACCGGAGCGGTAATCCACGTCGCTTGCGTCCAACAATCTGTTACAATATTTTTATTTATTTATAAACATCGGTTTTTATCGTTCTCATTTTTTATATGTATACTAATCTAGATTCAAGCCAAACACAGAAGAGGGAGTGTATAGAACGCTTATTATTAAGTAATTAAATACTGAACTTTTATCGATAAGAATTTAAAGATTCTAAGAATTATAGATCGACAGATCTCAGTTTTGATCGATCTGTATTCTCAAAATCGCCGAATGGATGAATGAACCAATCTTATCTCCTGTGATTAACAACGAACACTTCGAATGTTATTCTTCGGTGATACAGTATCTGTTGCGAGCAATATACGACCGCCATTTGGATCGACTGTTCTAGAGTATCATTCATTTCCATCACTATTGCGTGTAATTTAATCTCTGTACAACGAGATGTTTTTATCTTACACACGTAGTAACTGGTTATCGTAACGTGGTAACGTAGCTTCGCGACGTCACTACGATTCTTGAGAAAAAGAAAAAAAAGGGGGTCGTTAATAATTTCCTTATCATTATTTTTTAATAGAAAATTATGATGATCACGGTAAAGGTGACTACGAAGCTCAAAGTGCGTCTGTAATATCAACGAGTTATTCATCACACGAGCAAGTAATTACTTATAGACAGTTGTTCTCTCGGTTGTTACTAATTTGGTATAGAATTACCGTTACGTAGGTCTCTTGGTCATATAGGATATATGATCTAAACACACGCCAAGCTTTCGGACCGCCTTCTAGGTAGCTTGTGTAAATTAAATGGTCACTGATTATTACATAGCGTTGCTGTTCGTGCTGCTGCTGCAGCTGTACAAAAGAATAGCCCTCATTAAAGCTATGAGTTATAAGTTACTAGTTACCAGTTACAAGTTTGAAAAAAAAAAAAACAAGCTTGCTCGAACAACTTTCGGAAGAACGAGGAATTACTTCGCCTAAGAAGAAGAAGAAGAAGAAGAAGCAGAAGCAGAAGAAGAAAAGTTCCTGAAGAAGAATTAATTAATAATCAAAGTATAACAAAAATTTGTATTTTTTAAAAATTACTTTATTAAAATTGTATGAAACACGTGTCTGCATCTCTCTCTCTCCCAATACTTCGTGTAGTCACGCACCACACAATATGGTTGTGAAAACTTGCGACGACTCTCTACTGATTTCCGGTCAACCATTTTACATTGTGTCTTAACGTCGCGCGTCAATGTGAATAACGATTTGTAGTATTCGTTACTTGAGTAGGTAAATGAGCGAAGTAAATAAGTACACGGTGGCCACTGGCCAGAGAGAACCGGGAAGTCAAGGAGAAGCCAAGGAATCCGAAAATTCCAGGAATTTTATAGCGATACAAATACAATGAAAATAGTGGCAAAACTTGTGTAAATATTATGAATAAAAAATTATTCTTTTAAAATCATATTCTTGAATATCCACTAATTAGTCCGAATTAATTTATCCAGGAATTTTTTTTCACTCTTCGTAGTGGCCACCATGAATTAAACAATCGAGAACGAGTGTATGAGCTCACTGCTGCTACACAGCATACAAACATGGGATGGTAACGAGCAGAGAGTATGTGCAGTAGTAATAGTAAACTATACCCCACTATATTCGCGCGTTGAACACGTTCTTCTGTTCGAAAGATAGCGAGACAATTAATTGTCAGCTTTGAATCGTCGTCCTTGCTCACTCACAGGTGTCGTTTGCGGATAGGTAAGCGGCCGGCTACGGCACACGCAAGGTTAGGGTTAGGCTAGGTTACGATACGCCTCGTTGCGTCGCGGGGCTTAGACCGATCGACGAATCCTGAAAAACTGAAGAAAAAAAGGAAAGAAAAGAAAAAAACATATTTTCATCCTTGTGTTTGAATAAAAGAAGAAAACAATTGGATGAATATCGTCCCACAGCCACGTGGACTGAGGTGAAATGAAAATTGTTTGATTTATCAGAGTTGAAAGGAATTTGATTCGCGTGGCAGTTATATTTATATTTTCTCGTGTGTTGTTAGGCAGTCAGGTATTAATATTGAAAGCAGGTTCTCTCTCTCTCTCTCTCTCTTAGCGTTGAGTGTTGCGTAATTTTGCGGACATGTGCGATTCGCTTATTCAGCTACGAGCTGACCTATATTGGCTACAAAACGAAGTCTTGAATCTTTTTGTTGCCTTGCTGTCTGCAGCGTAACTTGTTTTACATCAGGTGTTTTACGTTAATCTGATTTAACAACAACAAAAGAAAACAAATGAAATAAAGAAAAAATATTGCCATATACGCATCTTATCGCTGCTATCAATCCATCGTCACATAGCGCGAAATTTCGTACGCTAACATACGTTTGACGATGTACTCCACTCAATTACGATCGAAAGGATTAAGGTCGCGGTTTGGTATCGCCTTCCACCGAAAATAATTTTACATGTGTATAGAATACCACCACACGGCGCGGTAACTTTCGCTCACTTTTCATTACACGAATTAAAAATAGCGTAGAATTTTGTTAATCTCTGCATTATTACCATTATTTTTCGTTTGTTTCTACAAATTATCATACGAGTTGTATAATGTATCGCTTAAATCTATCAGTTGCTTTATGCATGGGGAGATTAAACTGTGTCAACACACCGCATCAACTTATCGTCTTATAGTCTTTTGTGCTTTATTAGGCGGAAAACTGTTTGGGTTTTTGTGTAACTAGATGCACTATTTTTTTTTTTTCTTTGCGCGATGAAACCTTTTAGTCGTGTTCGGATCGTTGATATTTGTCACGTTTATCGTGATAGACGCGTCGAAGGTAGGGAGAGAAGTATAGTTGTTTTATTGTTAGTGAGAATTTTTCAAACGATGATATATACCGAGAAGTTGAAAACAAACAAACGAATAAAACTTGGTCGAATACTGCGATGAAATCATTTCCGAATAAAGCAACGTCGAAAGTTTTTTGTTTCCTTTTTGTTTGTTTGTATTTTTTTTTTTTTTTTTTTGGTTACGAAAAGTTCGATTCAAAGTTAGCCCCGCGAACGCTGCTTGGCACGAGGGTAACAAATAAGGCAACAACTTTCGGCGTCTCTAGTATGTACATAATGGCTATATATGTATAGGTGTATAAACCTCTTACTGGGACTCAAGTGTGATCGATTAAACGTTGCGTTATTCATTTCTTAGTATACACCTCTCTCTCTCTCTCTTCTTATTGTTAGACGGGATAACAGCTCGACTTGTTTATTCGAAAAATGAGCTAATTGATTCCACTAAACAATATATCAATATGCAGTTTTAAGTGGACGCAATTGATGAATGAAGGAAAGTTTTATTTACACGATTGAAAGAATTTCATGATCATTTTCTATAAGTCAAAGACAAAGAAGAGATACCCAACTGCGGTAATTGAGATTGAAAGTAAATTAACCGATCCATTAGCACGGATAATATAAACTTTGCATAGTCTCGGAATCGATTTATGAACCAGAGTTCAAACGGTTGAAACATAATCGCGCCATTGTTCCGCAACGCAATTAACGCTACGTACTTCCTTAAAAGCGTGCGCCTCCTCCCTACGTGCAGGATATACTCTAGTTAATGCGCGAGTGTATTCGCGCGCACGCGACCGTGCAAACACCGCGTGTGTATGGATGTAGAGCCACTCCGATACTGTTATGCGTATTCCCATCACACACTGTTAGTGTGTAAATGCACGCATACAATCGAGCATTCATCATAGCTACAAGCCCTCGAATATATCGGCGGGGATGCGCGTCGCCATTGTAAACAGACTTGTGCCGTAAGCGAGCGAAGGTTGTGTCGTCGCTGCCTGGTCCGTTCTCCTCCCGCCTCATCCGCATCCTCTGCCTCTGCCTCTCCTCCCGAGCCCTGTCTCCGTCCCTTGCCACTGTGCCGCAGGAGGGTGTGGGGAAGTTGGCGAGACATCGATCGGGCCGGCCATTGCTTGCCACACTCCGCACTAGAAGTCAAGATGCCACCCTACCCTACCCTGCCCTACCATCGCCTCACCGTCAACCCGAATGGGCCGCGGGAGGAACTAAACTCCGCGAAACTACTACATCGCTGCGTGTCTCCCTCCCCGCCGGAGTCCGCGGGGGCTCTCTGGAGTCGAGATGCAACGGAGATGCAATATCCTGGTAGATGCATGTTGTATTATTCTTGTAACCAGGTTCGCTCGTGTGTCAGCGAGCCGTGCGTAGCCTGGTACTGATCGTGTCACTAGTCACTACTCCGTTATGCACACATTGGTTCGTCCGGCTCTGTAAATCCTCTCCGCAATCGACACTTTTAAGAGTATGCAAAACGGTGCAGGTCGCATAAAGCGTATACCGTACCGTAGTGTAAATTTATGTTTGCGATTTGTTTACGAGTTATGCCGATTGTTAGAGAGGCTGTATAACCTTGATGGGGACGAACTGGTTCATTTCGAATAAAATTATGTATACCAGACAGAGATTTATACGGGAAAACGCTGTTACGTCGGCGTCATTGTCTCTTAACGTGCGACCCGCGAAAGGCGTTGACCAATCCTATCTCTCTCTCGTTTTCTTCCCTCCCCTACTCACTCACTACTCATTTCACCTCGGCGTCTTAAAGCCTCCGCCATCATCGTGCGAAACTCCGACTTTCACGCACTTGAGAATACCAAACGCTGTACGATAGATAAAGAGACGAAACAAAACCATATAGTCCGCTCGCTGCTGCCGCATAAGTTTGTTCGATTTTGTCCAAGTTATTTTTTCCTTTATTCATTTTTATCTTTACACACGAGATTCAAGTTGTCGCCCGAGGAACGTTGCTGACGTTAGGCTGCACACCGCTTTCTCAAATGCTCGTTATAGTGTGATATACACACAACGATGTATTCTTGCTTGAATCGTTGACTTTCAGTGTGTTTGTATGAAACTTGAAAAAACAATCACTCGAGTATCATGATCGTAGGTACAACGATATGCAAACTCCATTATCGAGAAGATATTCGGCCAGATGGTATCTCTGCGATCTAACACCGCGCGTCTGAACCTCTCTTGAGCTTATTTGCTTTACGTCATAGGAACCTGGCGTATTATATTTCTAGAACCGCAGGTGTATAATACGGAAATTAGATTCCAGCGATCCCATCAGACTCCGTCACCTGCGGCTCGGTTGAAACTGTCTCATATATTTATATCGTAAGCTACGAATGTCTGAGAAAACGTAACTCAATCGCCGGTTTAATTATAGGGTACAAAGTTAATTGGGGAAAAAGAAAGAAGCGAATTAAGATTGCGACGACGGGCCTGGTACGTAATTGTTGATTTCCGGTGTACATAATGTAGGAAAGTAGATTTCTGTAGATTACACGAACTCGTGTTGTCGGACTCTGAACTCTATATCGAGGAAATTGTCCGCTTTTCGAACCTCTTTCACTCGCAGATGTCAACGCCGCTACTCAACACTCGGTTCTGTTGTAGGCATAGCGGGTAGCGGGTAGCGGGTTGCCTGAACAGTTTAACACGCAATGCCAAACCGCCACAATCCACCCCTCGCGTCGTCCGTCCGTCTCGCGTCTCTGCGAACGCGTACGAACGAACGGAAGAGCAGAGCAGAGCAGAGCAGAGAGCAGAGACCGAACCGAACGAACGACCGAGTCGGCTCTCGTGCGTGCGCGCATCGGCGAGTTGCGCGGGCCTCGACGGCGTTTCACTCAAGGCCGAGTAGGGCGCGCATTCCTTCGTAGTATATGTTGTATATGGCTATTATACACATCTTCGCGTCTCTTTGGTGGATGCTCTCTCCGTGGTATTCGGTATTTCTTGCCGCGATGGTCAGACGATCGGTTTGAACTCGGCCGTGTTTAGCCGTCCGCAATCTCCACACGTCACATGCGTATGACCGTGCCTTCCGTGACGCTGCGTAGTCAATAGTTTATCGTCACGGGTAACAAGGAGAGGAAACGGGGTGGATGCCGGCCGGATACCGGCCAACTAATGACCTTCTTTACGCTTCTTTTTTTTCAAACCCGCACGATTTCATAGCGGGCCTCTCGAGCGTTATGCTTCTCGTGCGTTCAGAGACCCACATATTATGCCCGCTTCTAACCTCCCCCTCGACACGTTTTACCCTTGATTGACCGCGGGAAAGACGCGATCAAGAATAGACCCATATAATTCCGAGCCTATTATTTTCCTCGCACGAGGATCAAGATCTGGGGGACAGACGAGCAAAGTATGCAGATGCAAGAATGTGTCGGGTATAGTCGGTAATCCGAAAACACACAACTCGTCGAACGGTGCAGGACTTGAGGTGGTTGCCTCCGGTACACAGAGGATATACATCGCGTCGTCGATGTGTACGTGACGATGTATACAATAGAGATAGTGGCGGTGCCAATGGTAGGGGCAGAAACGCTCGGCAGTGGTTCGCTCGGTCGAGGGAGAAAGAGAGAGAGAGTGAGAGGGAGAGAGGAGAGTTCGGGCCAAGTTTCCCTTTAGGAGCGTAGAACTTAACTGAGTTAACTTTGCTGCCGAGGCAAACTTTCGGCCAACTTTAAGTAGTCTTCCTTCTCCGCGGGGGCCTGTTGTATGTGTATACGACTGAGAGAGAGAGCGAGAGACGCCGACCCAACACCGAACAGAGAACAAAAATACGTCTACGCGGGTTATACCTGAGAGTTTTTAGACACGCCGGCTCAAACCCGCGTCACAAAAGCGAGGCTTCGTCAATTTTCGTCGTAAAACCGGTGTCTGATCTTATCGCGTTTGTCTCTTATTTATTATTTGTTATAGACGATTATAGAGTCGATTTGATATAATTGTTGCGATCGACGACAAGCCCAGCAAACGTGGGCCATCAAACGAACGAGGAAAAGTTACGTGAGAGGGGGAAAAAAAAGGAAAAGCGTAGAATGTTGGTGGGGTCGAATAGCTGGCTTGAAAACTTTCTCAAGTTTTAAAAAGTGAACCTAAAGTTGGCACAACGAAGTTCTTCGACTCGGAACTATTTTCCCGCGACGGTTCTCAACTTTGAACTTTCTTCGGTACTCGGAAACTAACTTTTATAACTCCGGCCTGGCCACACGCGCTCTCGAAACTTTGTATCTGCGGTTTAACTGCGATGCGAAACCAACGGCTTATCACACTGTGTGTTTGAACAAAAAGTATTTAAACTGCTAGCTGTTTCTATACTTCCGCAATCAATGCGCTAACGAGTTTGAATATAAGCGACCGCTGAACTCGACGTAACTTTCTTTATTCGATTTTGATTTTTCCTCTCGATCCTTGCGCCCACGGTTCGGCACCTTTCGTCGTCTACCTGCGTGTACAAACGCCTCGCCGTTCTTTTCCCAATTCCTTTGTCAGTTTCGTCCCTCGTGTGGGAGCCAGCAGGGGGGAAACCGATTGACAATGATGCCAGACGGAAACTTTTACCGCCTTTTACTTCTATATTCGTCGAAAATGTTTTTACTTTTTACTATAACTCAAATGACTCGAGGTGCTGATACCTCGGCGTTTGGTTAGATTGCGAGTCATGTAACAGGGATTTTACAATCTACACAACCAAACCCATGACGATTGTAACGGGACTCTGCGGGGTTGCGTGAAACGTGGATAATTTCTGCTTCTGTTATGTTACCGTGTTATGTCCGCGGGAAATCGTGAGGTGCATATTACACTCGGAATTTAGTTTCGTAGAAAAATATCACAAAACCTCGTTTCTCTTGAAGCGGAGTTCGTGGAAGATAAGTTAATTGAGGAAAATATTTCCTCGATATAACGAACAAAAAAATTATTTCAAACTTTAACAAGAACTGAAATTTCCACGAATTTTACACTTTCCGGCTCCTCATTATTTCCGGAAGCGATATTGTTTTATCTCCAAACATAACAGTTTCGCGTATAAATTTAGCGCATTCATTCCAACGAATGAGTCTGTTTTTCCACACGTATAACCGAGTATAAGTGAGTACGTGATGAATGACGTGGAATAAGAGATCTTTCGAAGCGTTAAATTCACATCGTATGTACGAATGTACGTAAATAAAATATAGCGCCAGATTTGTCTCATATAAAAGTGACACGTATTACCGCTATACATATATACGTATAGTTACACATCTTTAATCGCCACGTTTACTCGTGTCAGAGTTGCAGAGTGCGCGACGTCGCGTCGTCAGTGTCGCTTTAAAGCGTGGGGAAATAAAATCGATCACATTGTCGAATGATGGGGACAAGATTGATTACAGGCTCAGGCGTTAACCAGCCCCTTCAGACTACCATTCTCCATTCTCCAATCGAGAATTTAAGAATAATTTAAAATCTCACGTTTCACAAATAACACTCTACGAAGGGTACCCCTGTGTCTCAAGTTTTCAAACAAACTTTACTTTATCGTGGCTCGATTCTGGGGGTACCGAGTTTACCCTCCGTTTTCCACCCTCCCTCCCCCTTCCCCCCCACCTCGCTTGGGCTCAGCGGGTAAAGTTGCTACCAGGTTAGACAATAATTGGATAACTTCGCCGGGACTAAACCCCCCCGTTCCCCTCTCTCTCTCCCTCACTTCTCTCGACGCTGGTCCTTTAGTCTAAAAACTCTCTGTTGCACATCGAGTTTCGACTGAAGGGTTAGCAATCCGACTTTCGATATATATATATATATATACACATCTTTGTGTAATACTTTGAGGAGGGAAAGTTTTCATGAGGCTTTCAAATCTTTACAGTTGAATTTCAGTAAAAGATAATAATATTTGGGTATCATCTTATATGAAAAGAAACAAACAAAATAAATAAAATCACCGCGTCTTTAATCGTTGTTCCACTACTTTTCCTCTTCCGATGATATGAGCTTTATATTTTAGCTGAGTTGGCACAACATGTGCTTCAACTGCTGGGGTTGCACTCTGGTGCTAGTAACACCGGTATCGCATCCACATTTTCGCTGATGCTAGCACTGATCCCGTTTTATAGCCTGCGCAGACCCATATCGTTTTATTACTTTAAATCCCCCCCTTCTACTAAAAAAAATTTTTTTTCTTCTTCTTCTCCGTGTATCTTGTCCGCGTTTAGTTGTTTCTGGAAACTGACACTTGTCCGTCCTTACCGACCGATCAATTAACGCGGTAATATAGCAGTAACAACTTTGACGGAAATAATGTAACCGTTATCGAACGCTCAGAAACGATTTGGACAAGTTCAAGAATTAGATTCCTATCCCCGCTTGTGCATCGGGGGAGTGAGAAGTTATACAGATGCGATGCGATGTACTGTACGATGGGAGGCGCCACCGGTAACCAGTTTGCGGTTTTTCTCCGTGGAATAAGATTAGTTCAACGTTTTCCCGCCGTTACAACGGGCATCGTGTTGTACTGGGGCTATACCACGTTCGCGTTAACTCGCGTCTTAAATCGTAGCGTTATTTCGTTTAATACACATTCTATATCCGTTCGGGATATCGTTACAGGTTTTATTCATGTTTAAATCAAATATCGACAGACATTGATACGCTTCGATGCGTCTCATTGCTTTTATAAACACGTAGAATTTTCTTACGAATTTACGGTTATTATGTAGTATACAGTTGTGTATGTTTTTTTTTCTTTTCTTTTTTTTTTCAAAAGTATGTATCTCGAAAACGTTTACCCACTGACCAACGCCATCGGTACTAACCTTTTGAAAAACATCAGCCCCAGCCATTGGCTCTCTCCGCGTTCAGTGTCTTCCTTCACTAATTCCAATACTTTAAACAAGTTTTTATTTCTTTATAAACTCGGTTATCGTACGGTTGATATATTTTACATACAGTTAACATATTGTGTCGTTTTGAAATACGATAGTTTGTGTATCTCGATAGTAGGAACCCGGCGCGCGCCGAGGTAACCTAAAAGGTAAAGCGGTCATCGAAGAAAGGAGGAAAAAAAAAAAAAACGAATAAATTCAAGAAATACATTGTTTCGACAATAAATAAATTCGATTGTTGTTACCTAAGTTTTTTTTAAATTTTTTTTTTTTTTTTTTCATCAATGTTAATTTCTTAGTTTGAAACGAAAATCCGTCATTTATATTCTAGTGATAATTCGTGTGTGAGTGGCTTGGTTTGGCTGAAAGAGCATTTGGTCAGAAAATATGAGAATCTAAGCTTAGGATGTCGTCTAAAATCTATTTACCACAATTCCTATTTTATTTTATTTATTTTTTTCTCTCTTCTCTGTTTCAGGAGTAGTTTTTGAACAAAAATCGTGATGCGTTGGAGGTTCGGCGGTCCCTGTCCAAAAACCGACCGGAAGTCAGCATTGCAAAAAGAGTTTGTGTGACAAAAGCAACGATTGAAAGAAAGAGAAATAACGAAAAAAAGAAAGAGGAAAAAGGACAATTATAATACACGACGACGACACAATAAGGAGAAGAAGACTTGAGGACTTTGTTTATAAAAGTATATAAAAAAAAAAAGTTTTCTGGGAAACTAGATATACATTTTTTTTTTTTTTTTTTTTATAACAAATTTTTCATTCATCAAACGAAAAACTAAATAAATAAACAAATCAAACATAGGGGGGGCTCTTTGACCGATGGACAAACGGAAGATGATGCCCAAACGCCCTCGTATGGAGAACCTGAGGGGTCCGATCGCCAACGGACCCATTCAGACAAGACCGCTGGTTGCCCTTCTTGACGGGCGAGACTGTTCTATCGAAATGCCTATACTCAAAGACGTCGCTACTGTCGCCTTCTGCGACGCTCAATCCACTTCAGAGATTCACGAAAAGGTAAGACATTCTTCACCTTGAATATAATCTTTTGTTATTTTCAGGAAATATTTAAATAATTGTGACTTTTTTTCCCCCCAAATTTATCTTTGTAATCACAGTATTAATTTTATTCGTTAAAAATGGAGCAAAGTTTTGGAAAACGTTTTCCACACACCGTTTTCCGACGGAGGTAGCGCAGAAAACAATTAGACCACTTAAAGGATCATTAAAGACAAGCATCGACAGATATTATGATTGGGATTGAAAGTAGCTTGAATAATGAATTAACTGATTATATTCTTTTATAACATCACTAATACCAGAAAACATAAATTTTATCAAGTCTTGGAAGTATTTCGAGTATCATTTCCCATTTTCAACTCGTTTTTCAGATTCTTTATTTTATTTACATACATTCTTCTAAATTAAAACACAAATCTAACTTTTGATACATTCGCCACATAGTTTTTTTAGTTGAGTACAAAAATATGGTCGGTCATCGGCCTCCGTCCGTGTCATGCGACGAAGATGTTCATAAATTCTCGCTCGTAGCGGGGAACTTGTATTTAAATAAGACGATTGTATTTATAGGTATTAAACGAAGCCGTAGGTGCTCTGATGTGGCACACTATAATCCTGACGAAGGAGGACCTTGAAAAATTCAAAACCCTTCGTATCATCGTGAGGATTGGCTCGGGAGTGGATAACATTGACGTAAAAGCAGCTGGTGAACTTGGAATTGCTGTGTGTAATGTACCTGGTTACGGGGTCGAAGAGGTCGCAGACACCACTCTGTGTCTCATTCTCAATCTCTACCGACGTACCTACTGGCTTGCAAACATGGTTCGCGAGGGAAAGAAGTTCACAGGCCCCGAACAGGTGAATTATCGGACGCCTTTGAGCTAATACCCATTTTATCGTACAGCTCGCCCCCATTAGATTCGATTCCAATTGATCCTTGTCTATGATTCAGGTGAGAGAGGCGGCGCAAGGATGCGCAAGGATACGTGGCGACACACTCGGTATAGTTGGACTTGGTAGGATCGGTTCGGCGGTGGCGCTGCGTGCCAAGGCATTTGGCTTCAACGTCATTTTCTACGATCCATACCTACCCGACGGCATTGAAAAATCCCTTGGTCTCACCAGGGTTTATACGCTACAGGTGAATATAATTCTTTGCATTGAGGATGTTGTGGGGTCTTTACACGTGGAATTGTTCAAACTTGTTACTCATTCACACATCTAATCGAGTCTATGAATCAATTACTCGACTAATGTTGAGAAAATTCTTCACCACTCTCAATAACAATGACTGTTTTTCATTCTTAGGACCTCCTGTTCCAATCAGACTGTGTATCTCTACACTGTACCTTGAACGAGCACAATCACCACCTAATCAACGAATTTACGATCAAACAGGTAAATATATAAGTTATTGGGAACTCCTCGGGAGTTTCGAGGCTTGAAATGCGGATTATATGTCGTTTTTTATTTTTTTTTTTTTCATACTAATGAAAATTTGAAATTATTTCAGATGAGACCAGGCGCGTTTTTGGTAAACACAGCGCGGGGTGGCTTGGTAGACGACGATGCACTCGCCGCAGCGCTTAAACAGGAGCGCATTCGTGCCGCGGCGCTTGACGTCCATGAGAACGAACCCTACAATGTCTTTCAGGGTCAGTCCGCCCAATGTGAGTCTCACCCTGGCCTGACAGAACTGTTACAATGTTACTTATATTAGCCCTTGTAGGCATAAGTAAAACTGATACAAATTCATTGTTTTTTTTTTTAATGAAATATTTCAACTTGTTCAAAAATTATGTCTTCAAATTCGTTTCAGTCGCATGATCTACGGAAACAGTATTAATACTTTTTTCCCTTTGGAAATTTCGAATCATGGCAATGTTGAGGCGATTCCAAAGCTTCGTCAAATCAAAAATTGGCATAAAGTCGCTTCAAGTATATCGACAAACGAAATCATGAAATCCATCAGCGCCTAGGCATGAAAATCAAATTTTTTTATCGAGTCACATCACAGATTTAACCGATTCCTTTGTTGCGAAGCTTTTGAGGAAAAAGGATTCGTTATTGAGGACAAGACGCTTCGTTGATGATATAAAAATCTAAAATTACTGCAATTTTTATTTTATCGTGTTGTTTTTTAATTTGAGAATTATCGAGTAAATGTGTAGAATCGAAGATTAGTTGTGAGACGATGAATGAATTTTAACTCGTTATTTTCATCAGGTCCGTTGAAGGATGCGCCAAATCTGTTGTGCACGCCGCACGCTGCGTTTTACAGCGACGCGAGCTGCACAGAACTTCGCGAAATGGCTGCCAGTGAAATACGACGTGCTATTGTCGGTCGCATTCCTGATTGTCTCCGCAACTGCGTGAATAAGGAGTACTTCCTCTCATCTACTGGGTAAGTTCATCATTTACCGATCAGGTAGCGTAAATGACACGGAGCTGAAGCTGGCGGTCATAGTTTAGTTAGCAGGAAAAAGTGCCGAATTCGATCAAAATGAGACAATGAGGTCATAGAATTTGAACTTTGTGAAATGTTATGTAACAGGAATACTTTCATAAAGTTATAGACATGAATGTTTACTGCGTGATTTTATTCAGGAGAACTTTGAAATGTTTGACTGCTAGCTTCAGCTTTGTGTAAGCGATAAGGGGGTGTGTTTTCGCCACGTTGGAAGAAACAAACGAAAATAACAATAAATCGGGATTTACGATCTAGTGTGAGAAAAAAAAAATTTATGAAAAGGCAATTTTTTCGAATATTGTTGTACTTTGAGAAAAGAATTCTTCTATTCATCAGTAATTGGAGTTTTTTTTTTTTTTTTAATTAATACTAGATACACTGTCTCATCTTTCTTACATCAACTTTCTTACGTTAATAATATTAATAAAGAAAAAAAAAACTTATTCCTTTTTCGACTGTATTGTTATTATTTAATAGATTTTATGTTATCTAAGGGGTGTGCGAATTTTTGCTTCGAATTACAAATACTAAAACTTTACAATGCTTTTCGTTCTATTTGGAATTCACGAGATCAACAGAATTTTTTTTAAGTAGAATCAGCTCTGCTACGTTGAAGAGTAAAAAATTCTGAATATTCGTGAATTTCAATGAAATGTGAAAAATCTGTATTTCCATTGTTTCTGAATGATGTGTTCTCTTGCTTTTTCAATTTTTAACATTGGCTATTTTATCAAGTACTAAAATACAATCGTCATTAAACTACTAACTCATTTAATTTTTGCCCACTCTAATTCGTCAAAGTAAATGTTCACTTCTTATCGATGGTTTGAACAGATGGTAAAAATTTGTTTTTGGTTCATCCAGGTGTGCCAAGATCAACTGACAATTTCCTCATTCTTTTGAAATTGAACCCAAAACTCAATAATAATAATAATAATAAAAAAAAAAAACGTTTCCAATCAATCAATACCGCAATAAAACGATCGTATCATAAACTCACTACGATAACTTCCTCTCTAATTAACTATATCTGAAGAATAGATATCCGTCTACGCTCCCTTATACGAGAGTTGTTGATTTTCATACTTCGACCGGGGGAAATAATAATTCATGAAACACAAAAATAAAATTAGCAGATTCTTATCAATAGTTTGAAATGAATCGAAATATAAATTTCATTGATTGCCACACTGGGATTATGGCGAAGTGGAGATTTCAGTGCCCCTTATGTGCATGATTGATTTTATTACGAGGAAATTAGAAATTAGTTGACCCCTTTGATCAAATATTGAGGTATCCGAGTCATCGGATGAACAGGAATAATCAGCTTCACCGAGCATCTTGAAGATTCTGAAAGTTAGCGCATGGAAATGTTCGACGATGACTAGAAGGGATTAAGGCATGGACTGAAAATATATTGGGGAAAAACATCATCGTATGATGAATACTTGGGAATAAAAATGTGATGATAATTATCACGCTGACGAAGAAAAGAGAAAATTAATTTTCTGCTTTAACATCATATAGTCTTATATAGTTTTATAATTTTACTCAATATCAAATGTAGCATGTGGGAAATATATAAGATACAAGCTTCCTAAATTCAAAATATCTGGATCAAATATGGAACAAATTCAATATTAATCATTCGAAATGTAAATTTTATACATCGCGGTTTTGATTACACATATTTAATCTATTAAAACTAATTATTTTACAATCGATATTCAAATCTGTGAGATATTTTAATTTACATTATTGTTATCATTATTATTATTACTATTATTTATTTATTTATTTATTTATTTATTTTGTTCTTTTCTAAATTCTATATTAAATCAGCTCTGCATTATTTGTTATTTAAATTTTCGTCAATTTAATTGTCATTTTTCAATTCTACAGGTCAAAAGATGTCATATATAGATCCCTTGATTAATTCCAAAGGGGTTGAGAATTTTGCCCAAAAAAAATAGGTAAGGCTATAGCCTTCAAATTAAAACAAAAACAAACAAAAAAAAAATTATAAACAAAAAATCCATCGTGTTTTTTGGCTATGAGTTCGAATACCGCGAAAAATATTGTAATTTTATCGCCTATATTATTTATCATTATTTGTATAAAATACAAATTTTTCAGACACATTGCATTGTTAGAATTAATGATAATACAAAAAATATAAAGAAACAAACAAAATTCAGATTCTAAATAATTAAAAATCCGGACAAACGTACATTTTTTTCACTGCAAAAAAAAAAAAAAAAAAAAAAAAAACATCCGCAAACCCCTGAATCAGTGGAAAAATTTAAGTTGAAAGACATTTAGAAGAAAAAAAGAAAAAAAAAAGATCTTCCAGCCTTGTGTAATACCGATAATCAAAGAAGACGACCGTTCGTTTTGATATTTTTCAGTAGTTATCCAGAAGGGATTAACGGTGGTTACTACGCAGGAGCTCTACCTGTACAGCAAGCGCATTCGACGACCCCACATGACTCGGCCCCGCCACCTCCAAGTGGTCATTCAGTCGTCGGAGGGGGCGGAGGAGGCGGTGGGCCTAATTCTTCCGGCGGCGGTGGAGGCGGAGGCGGACCCACAGGACCAACCGGGCCGTCGGTTGGCGGCGGAGGTGGAGGAGGTCCAGCTTCGGCGCCTGCAGCAAGTGGGTTGCCCGTTCTACCCCACAGCATAGTGAGCGAGCCTGACCCCCGACCGAGTCCCTCAGCCCCTAGCCCACGTTGACCTTGATCCACCCCTGACCTTTAAGATCCTCACACTCCACTCCACTCTGCCCGAGAAAAAAAAACAAAAAAATAACATCTAACAGAAACAGAAAAAAAAAAAAAACTATCCCATCACAAAAATTCCTTGAAACCAATTCACGACAAGACAAGAAAAAGACTTCCCTTCCCTGACCCGAGAAGACAAAAAAACAAACAAACAAACGTGGAATTCACTAACAATGCGTTAAGCGACGACGCACCCCCCAATCTTTCCATTATTTTTGAGAAATTTTCGTCAACAAAAATGAATAAAATAAAATGAATTAAAAAAATATATATACAAAAATGAAAAAAAAAAATACAAAAAAACGAAAAAAAAAACAAACATAAGAAAAAATGAAAAAAAAAAACAAAAACAATTCAAACTACGTTATATTATAATGATAGCATCTCTTTGTAGTTGCTGTTTACATTTGTGGATTACTTTTTTCTTTTTTTTTTTATATACAACAACATTATATTTAAAAAAAAACATTTTGATGAAGCAAAAGAATAAATAAATAAATAAATGAGTAAAAATGAAAAAAAAAAGAAGACAATTACAAAAATAAAATTCACTACTATACATGTACTAGGACAAAAATTGGAAAAAAATGAATTATAATATGGAAGATTTTATTGATTAACATTACATGACAATTTGCAAAAAGTGTGCTAGCTATGGTTTTCCTTTTTTTCTTTTTCTTAGGTAAATTTTAATATACGTATTATAGTAACACGTTGCACGAGGATGGGTGACACTGGTAAACATCATGTCGATGGAAAATATACATATATATTTTTTTCATGCATTTAATGGAAAATGTTTCTCAATTTCTTGTTGTTGTTATCTTATATTTCTTATTTCGTCTCTTGCAGATGTTATAATTTAGTATTAAATTTGTTGTATGTGTTTTTTTTTTTCATATTCTCAATTTCGCTCTTATAATTACCTCAATTTCTTCCATTTTAACGTGTTTGTGGCTTACACGTTTTTTTTTTTTTTTCTCCGCATTATCAAGTGATCATTATCAATCTCGTAATAATATCGTTTTATTGAATGGCCTAAGGAGCATTTATGATATTTATTTTTATTCTATATATATATTCTCTGGAACATTTGCAAGCCGGGTATTATTGATGTAATGAAAATTTAATCAGGTGTTTCAAAGTGTCACGCAGCGCCGATAAACCCAATGTCGAAATTATAGTTGATTTTTATTAATCCCGTGTATACGCAATCAAGAGAGGAGTTAAAAAAAAAACGTTGCTTAACAATTTGTATTGAAAAAATAACAAAAACAAAAAACAATACGAATAAGAAAATAATAATAATAATTAAATTCGAAGGTAGACTGGTGTTGAAATGTAAAACAGAAAACCAAACAACAACAACAACAACAACAACAACAAAAAAAGGCATAATCCACAATTAATTTTTGTAATCTGACGTTTTTTTTTGTTTTTTTTTTCTCAAACTTGTGTGATGAAAAAAAAAACGAGATAAAAGAAAAAAAAGAAGAAAACACAAAAAAAAATGACTGTCAATCTTTGGTAACATCAATACGCATTCTTTATTTCATTATATTATACATATATTACACATTATATTATATTATTAGGAACGCTATCATCACTTTGATAAGAATTTGATAAAAACCGACTATGTCTATGACTACTTACGTGAATCATATTTAAAAACTTTAATATAGTGTCGTTAACATTCAATTGGGGGAGCGTGGGGGGAATTGATTGCTGCGTTGCGGGAGAGTATGAGAATAGCGTATCGGGGTTCCGAAGAGAACTATAAATACAGTCTTTATTTTTTACCTAATAAATATAAAAAAAAATGAAATAAAAATAAGATAAATGAATGAATTTAAAAGAAGAAGAAGAAGAAAAAAAAAGGTTAAACAAAATTTGTGAGTGAATGAAATACGGAGGCCGGATACGTGAAAAGGACAATTTTTTTATTTTTTATCTCCAATTATCATTTGCGTCGAATAATTTTCAAGAATAATTCTCGAGAATTTTAGATAATTTTGATTTTTGAAATTTATGAAACTACATAATATTACTGCAGAGCCTTTCCACGTTTCTTTTTTTTTTTTTTTTCTATCGGGTTTACTTTTGTATTATCAACTGATAAATTTTTAACAGAACGATTAATGATATTTTACATAAATTCAAATTATAATATTTTAAAATTTTTAAGAATTGTGAATAAATAAATAAAAAGAATTAAAAAAAAAAACACACACAACAAAACATTTGAAACTGTCGATAATATTTTTTCAGTTTCTGTGACTAAAGAAGATGAAGAAGAAATTAATATGATATTGAAAGATCGGAAATAAAAATGAACAGTAACTTGTGCTTTTCAGTGAATATTATCGATTAAGAAATTAAGAGAGCGAGAGAGAAAGAGAAAGAAAGAGAGAACGAGTTGAATAAAAAAAAATGTAAGAAAGTGAGAACGAGAGAACGAAAATATAGAACAAGCAGAAACAAGTTTTATTAATTGATAATTATAATATGATTAATTATTGTAATAAGTAAAGTAAAATTGCGATGTTAAGAACGAAAACTTGGAGAGGCAACAAGAAGAAAATAATAATCATTGATGAGAAAAAGAAAAAGAAATAAAATGAAAATAATTTTTTTTATCGACAAATATTATCGGAAAGCGATAATATAATAATAATAATAGTTAAATAATAAAAGGTAAAAAAAAAGAAAGAAAAAATGAAAATGGTGGAAAATCTATTTTAAAGACACACATATCTATTCCGTTGTTTCGGTCTGTTTCTTTTTCTTTTTTCTTTTTTTTTCTCTACTTTTAATTTTTTTTTTAATGAGAAAAGGAATAAATGAAATGAACAATCAGTTGAAAACGAATCAAAGTTTATTATGTAGGGTCGATCGGCAAAAGATTATTACAGTTTCTTATTACAGAGTGAAATAATTTGATAAGAGACCAACGGCATCTCCAGACCGATGATACAATTAAATGACATTGTCGCATCACAAGTTTGAAAAATTTATACGAATGTTTCAAGAAATTGGTCTTATATGAAGAGGATATAATCTATACATTCAGCAAGATTAGTAATCAGTCGAAATTAATCTTGGTTTTTCCAATAACTGATCTTGATTGGTACTGAAATTCATTCTACGCACGCTCACTATTTGGTAGCGAAGCAATCCGAAGATGACCGTAGAACTTGATGCTCATCACTTGAACTAATTAAAAAGAAAAAGATCTATCATTCATCACTAAATAATCAAGTTTCATTCTGAGCTCTAATCGGGTCACGTGGTGAAATAGAGAAAGGAAGAGAGTCGGTTGGATAGAGGAGAGATCACCCGCTGCAGATCCACCCTACATACAGTATCTGTCTTTTATTTGTTGATTTGAACTATGTATTAAATTCGGGGGATGAAAAAGAAAAAGTGAAAAATCGCCAAGTACTGTTAGAAGAAATATTTATGTACACAGTATATCATTCCATAAGTGGTATTGAGAATCTAAGATGCGAGATAATATTAAATGACACTACATTTGCGTATGAATAATAACGATGACGGATAGAAAATTAAAGAAGAGTAAATTTATGGATTAAAGAAACAAAAATACTCTGAAGCATCACACATACACACATGAGAGTATCCTGAACAGAAGAGAGACTATGCAGAGACGACAATTTTATATACATATATATATTTTTTTCTGGTCTTGTAATAGAAATACACGACGTACATTCTGTGCGTGAAGAGTGATGGTCTCTGAATGGACCATGATTAATTTACAAATCTTAGAAAGGGCCAACTTATTAAATCAGATCGTTACTAGAAGTATACATTTACATGAATACGTAACGTAAAAAGAACCTACGTACATTATATATATTTTTTTTTTCAAATAACTTCTCAAGAATATTATTACTTAGATATACACCATTATTATTATATGTATAGGTAGATATGATGATGATACGTAGACGAAGGAATTTTTTTTTTTTGCAGAGAAGAATGAAATAGTTGCATTTTTACTCTTCAATGACAATATCAAGATGAGGAGTAAATTGATGCAATAGGAGAAAAGCGTAAAAATGAGATTGTAGTACGTGAACTTATACATACGTGCATCGACACCCCCCCATCCAGCTCCAACCCTACCAAAACTTTTTTTTGTTTGATCTTACGACGATAAATTAACGCGCATCGTTTTTAAATCAACGCAACGGTGTCGATAAAGATGAAACAAAAACAAAAACAAAAAAAATGAATGAAGAAACTCCTATTTATCCATTATTTCGTAGTATTTTTATTTTTGTTTAAAATTTTGTTTTTCTCATTTATTCACAATTATTTCTTTTTGCAGTACATACGGTCGTTGTTTTTTTTTTTTCCTCTTTTCATTTCTCTAATAAGAAAAAGTGGCGCAAAAAAAAAAAAAAATTATAATAATAAATAAATAAAGTAGCTGTCTTTATTTTGCATAAAAATTATAAAACAAAGAGAGAAGAAATAAAGGAAAGAAAAAAAAAGCTAAATTAAGATGAGAAAAATGAACATGATGAAAACAGCAACATTAATATTAATTATAATTAATAGTAATAATTAATAATAATAATAATAATAATAATAATAATAAATACAATATTTGTACAATAATCAAAGGTGCTGTGGTGAATGCTGCAGGTCCTCGTAATCCTGCTCACCTGTCCTGACCTGTTTTTATTTTTTATTTTTATTAACACATTTTGTTTACGTTACATTTTTTAAGTTTTTCCCATTTTTTTATTCAATTTTTTTCTTCTGTTTTAATTTCTTTTATTGATAGATTACTAACAATATATCTTATAATATAAAGTATTTTGAGATTTTAGACTAGTATTTCGAACACTTTAAACTAACAGGCGATTTCAATTGTCGAGTCAATTTTAACATGACGATCAAAGATTTGTTGTTGTTGTTGTTGTTGTTGTTGTTGTTTTGAACAAGTTTCCTTCGTGCATTTTACAATCGCTTTGGTAAGTAAACCATTTTGTGTATTTGAAACCGAAAATAGATCCACCGTGTGAATTTTCGTTCGGCATATATTTTTATTCCATCATGTTCCAACAAAATGGGAAGCTTTGATATCCTGTACATAACATTTTTTCGAAGTACAGTTTTGATTAATCCTTCACAGCCACACTGGGTCAAAATGGCCCCGCATCACAATGTATTTCTTATGGGACTGAAAATAAGTGTGACTATAGGGAGGGTTAATCAATGGTATAACGAATGCATTGGAATTACAATCATTTTCTCCGGATTCTGTTTTCGGTTATAATTAAAAATATACTCTTCTATAGATTTCAGGTATATTTCGCCAGATATAGAGAAAAGAAGAGAGTTAATTTTTTTTAATTTTTTTTTCTCAACAATTTCGTTGTCTTTAATTCGAAAATTAGTGAACAGCCGAAAGCAAACAAATTTCTTTTATTGAAAGGAATTGCATATACACATTATACTAATTACATAAAAATTTGTTAAAACTTTGTTGGGCGTTAGACAAGTCCAATTTTGTTTTGTTTGAAGCATTGTTTTCGTTGTAAGTTATCACCCACTCTAATCACAGGTAATCTACAACACTGTAGCCAAGTGTTATCGTCCGCAGGAGGTGTCACGGGACTGTGTCACGTTAAAGAACCTCCGTGGACCCTCATGTGCCTGTTCAGGTTACCACTTTGACTAAATCTTAATAGGCACAGCTTGCATTGGTAAGGCTTTTCTCCGGAATGAATTCGTAAATGTTTCGTTAATGTTGAACTGTCCGAAAATGCCTTCTTGCAAAATCGACATCTGCAATCACATAAATACTTATATCATTGTTCATCTTGCTTCCGACCTTCGACGGTCGCCACAACTTTTTATGGAACCATAAAGGGTTTCGTTACACACGTACATCAAGTGTTACGCTCCAACCATATGGGTTGGTTACCCGAAGCTATTCTAGGTGGCAGCAGGCCAGTCAGACACCGCTTCACAATCGTAATCAAGGTGGCAGAGCCCTACTGCCTCCTTGAATAGCTTTCGGGGCAAAGATCTCGGTTCATTACCTGTAGGGTCGTTCTCCGGAGTGCGTTCTCATGTGAGTGGTCACTGAGCTGCTCTGTGAAAATCTTCTGTCGCAGACAGGACATCGAAACGGTTTCTCTCCAGAATGCGTTCTAGCGTGAGCCGTCAAATTTGCAGCTTGACTAAATGCTTTTGAGCATGCGTGACACCTTTGTGAAGAAAATTGGAAAACTTGGGTCAGTAAGTAAAGATGTTTAAATTATATTCATGAAAATACATGTTTCTTATCAAGCATCCATCTTTCACTTCGAAAACAATAGAAATTATAGAAACTTTCCTTGAGAAGTGAATAGGGAAACGAGAGTGGGGCTTCATTTGTTTCGCTCGCAAAAAGGCCAAGAGAGAAGATGCATGTTTGTTCCTCAACGTAAATATCGCACATTTGTCGAAAGCGGACCCAGCTGGCACAACGATGACTAAAAGACGCCTAAAAGCCGACAAACTCTACTTGACTTATATCAAGCCGTTTGCGTCCGTTTGTATGTTGACTTCAAGTCCGCAAACGACTTGATATAAGTCAAGTAGAGTTTGTCGACTTTTAGGCGTCTTTCAGTCATCGTTGTGCCAGCTGGGTCCGCTTTCGACAAATGTGCGATATTTACGTTGAGGAACAAACATGCATCTTCTCTCTTGGCCGTTTTGCGAGCGAAACACATGAAGCTATACTGTAGAAATGTCTGTTATTCGCGCTTTTGTACTGCCTTTACAATCTGACTGCAACACCAATCGTTTGCGTATAATCTGAGGCAGTTTCTAGTACATACGGTATCAAATATTACAATTAATAATCAGTGTCTCTCCACCCTGGATTCTGCCTCTACGGGTCATAATCACATCAGCCGAATTGCCTTATAAGCGATGATCAACATATATGATAATGTTTGATGGAATTACCTAAATGGTTTCTCGCCAGAATGAGTTCTGAGGTGCGTTTTCAGAGTGCTAGGCCTCGCGTACGTTTTACCGCATATCCTGCATAGGTTGGGTCGCCCGTTGTCGTCAGTGGTTACGCCACCCCCGATGCACAGGGCGTGTTCGGACGAGGGTAGTCGAGGGTGGTGTGGGTGGTTGCCAATCAGAGGCGGTGGTTGATTCACCCTCGCCTGTACCTCGACGGGGTTGTATTGCGGGGCGGGGCTAAGCAAGGGCTCGACACCCCACGCAGAGGGGTAACTTTGATCGTACCTACGCAAACGCCGGAGGCCAAGGGCTGAGCAATCCCGTAATATCAAACGCCAAAATGGCGGGTCTCTTATGCTACTTATGCACATCGACATGATATCGTATTACGTTATCCAATCGTGTTCAAACTTACCCTGGGTGCATGTTCATGTTCATTGTCATGTTCATGGAAACGTTGACGGACATGGCTGGACCCGAACCGTAATGGGACGGAGGTACCGGAGGCCCTAAGTTCTGGCCATAGTCTTGCGAGTAGTGATGCGGAGGACCTCCGGCGTAATAACCGCCGGTTGGACTTCCGGGATGGACAACTGCGTGCTTGAGGGACAACAGGACGTCGGCGACACCTTCTCCATTTCCATTTCCAGATCGTGGCACACAGTCCCCTCTGGGACAACCCCAGCTGTGAAGAAGGGAAATTAATGAACGTCCATGTATTACATGGTCGGAATATGCCAGCAAATATTCCATTACGCGATCAGTATTTGGAATCCCGTGGCCAAGATTAGATACATGTCGAAAATAATCTATCGCCGATCGGTACGACACACCCGACGCGGTCCCCATAAGTGTGAGGTGTTGAAATACAATATTGTACCTACTCCGTTCACTCGAGCGAGTCCGGGTCCTGGTTCACATTGACGAGTTACAAGGACTTTCGACTTTCTGATCACCGGTTTCCCGAACTTGGGGCAAAATGCCGGTCTGGGATAAAGCCAGAACGTCATCCGCATACCTATCCTCATTCTGTGTGAATTAGGATGTAAAACTTACTTGTATGTGGCGGAACATGGACTGAAGAGTCCTGGCGGTAGTGGATCGAGGTCTAGAGGCGGTAGTGGAAAGCCTGCCATATCGTCGACCCAAAAACTGGCCCCGAATTCGCTGACGACTTGATTTTGACCAGAGTTATGGAGATGCTGATTATGCGAACCCTGGATATCTTCGGGTGAATTTTGCAAGTCCTGCAGCGTTCCGTGCAGCGCACCTAAGGCTTCGTCATTTTGATTTTCTCCGAGTGTATCTTCGTTCGATAATACACCAAGAGGTCCGCTGCAGAGACTCGACGGGATCGTCGCTTCGATGCTCCCCACTGACCCTAAGTGTGGAGAAGAATACAAATTTGGACATTTAAATATTTGCGGATACGAATTACACACATCAATTTTTTTCCAGTAAAAATGTCCTAATAAAGACGACCCACAAATCACAGTTCAAGGCAACAGGATAAAAAGTCCACTGTACAAAGAATAGTTACTTGCACAATGAACAGACAGAACATCAAACAATATGTCATTTCATGTTTCCTCTATTCTCACACTCAATTTGATGTGATCACTTATATGTACTCCACAATATTTCCTTGTCTGAATTCCCTGCGATTGGACAGGAAGCTCGAGACACTGAGGAGATGCATCAATCTAGAGATATTTTACGTGTAATGCAAGCATTGGTTCATAGATTTGTTTATTGTGAACGGAAGCTTCAAAGCTTGACTGTTATAATCAGATTCCATGTACGTGTCTCCAACATTGCTATGTATCAATCTAACGCTGCCTATTGGCATTCTCGTCTCATTCATGCGAATAGGTCCCTGGCTGAAAAACTACTTTATAAAGATGCCAAAGTACTTCGTGCATCGCAAATGCAAATATTACATGGTGGCCACTGGCCAGGGAAAACCAGAAAGTCATGGAAAAGTCAGGGAATCCGAAAAATGCTCAGGGAAACGTCAAGGAATTTTATGGTGATACAAAAGAAGACAGAATAAAAGATCCCCAGTGATTTTTCTTCTTCCTCCCAGGAAAATCTCAATGAATGGAAATAGTAGCGAAACTTGTATAAATTCTAAGTAAAAAAGTAGTCTCAAGAATCATTTTCTTTCACCATTGATTCAGAGCATTATTTATCACATACTTGAATAACCACTTATTCGTCCGAATTTCCACCAGGGAAAGATTATAATTTAGTCAGGAAAAGTCAGGGAAAAGGAAAGGGATTTTTTTCTAACTCTTATAGGGGTCACTACGATTTCGACTAATTATGTACACATAGAGCTGTGTAAGACATTGATAAGACCGAAAAGTATTTATTGTAGGTGACTTCTGAAATGTGTTACAATTAACCGTGTTGTAGAACAAAGTGAAGACGTTAGAGTATTTTTATGCAGCTGATGATTTGCATTGCAAATAATGTTTATCTCGCCACATATGGACTTCGAAAATTTACCTTCATTGTTCCCACTTCTGACGCATCGATTATATGTGTGTTATGGTAACTATGTATAAGAAGTGAAGATTTTTTCCACTTCATTGATTTATGTGATGAATAAAAACTTTCTTTGATTGTAATTGAACACTAGCTCACCTGTGCCAAGTGTATACGGTGACTCGGAGGTGTTCGCCGAATGATGGTTCTGCAGAAACTCCATCTCTGCAAATTTTCAGGATCCAGCCTCCCGTAGAAACGTATTTGCACCCCTTTCCCCACCCCTCCACCACCACCTCCGCCACCGCCTTTTCGTTCTCCGCTTTCTCCTCTGATCTGCCTCCCGCTTTTACAGAGATATGGACCGACCCTCCGGTTGCCCTGACAACGAGATATTGTACCATAAGTTTCACCTCGCCAATCAATTTCATTGGAACATACACGATATCATGTTTGGGTGGATATTTTTATACACAAGAACGGCTTCGGAGCATGTTCCATAGGCTTTCAAAGACACATGTAGGTCGCTTCATTTGCAAAATTCAAGCTCGAGATAGATGTACCATTGTAGG
This sequence comes from Euura lappo, assembly GCA_018257835.1. Lineage (NCBI taxonomy): Eukaryota > Metazoa > Arthropoda > Insecta > Hymenoptera > Tenthredinidae > Euura > Euura lappo. The sequence goes on along the minus strand of JAEUYN010001579.1, from coordinate 62,701 downwards.
ATGCTTCCTTATTGTCGAAATAAATGAACCATATGATCTTAAACTCCCACGCCTCGAACCTTCTGGTGATATTCCAAACAGATGGAGTATGAAAAGAAATGAAACAGCCTCAGTGCCCTCGCATTCGAATTGATTGTAACTGTCGAAAAAGCTCAGATCCACATTGTAACTCATTATGCGAAAGGTGAATGTATCCCGAATTGAAATGTAAAAGGAATATTTATTGGGAATCAACACCCTTGCAGCGGATATTCCTCCGACGCATTCCTTGCCCAGGTAGCACACTTCTGTCCCTTTATGGACTTAATATGGACTGACAAAAGTCTTGACTGTCTCATGTCGAGCCAATAGTTGACTATACGCTGGAAAAAAAAGTTCACGAATATCCTCTGAACAGTCAAACGATAGACAATACCGAAGAGTCAACTATTATTAAACAATTGTAGTCAACCTTAGGATAAGTGTGCTATCTGGGGTGGCGTACGGATATCAGTGCTTCGCTCAGTGTGTCATAACGATCTTCTGCAAGAAGGATGCTGCGCCTGAAGAGCCCTCGCGACAGGTACTCACATCCATGTATGCTGCAGAGTTATGCCTTTATGAATGAATGAATGAATCACGTGTGCGTCCATACGTGAGTATGGGTGTACCTTTATGGCTTGGAAGACCCGCCGGTCTCTTCTCAGGGCTTCTGGAAACCTCCCAGATATTTCCATTCATGGATTTTGTACCATGTGCATCTTCTCTCGCGAGTACCGACACTGACATAGATACACTAGGAGAACTTAACTCTTATTCGCGTCTTTCACTCTCCGACCTTGGCGAGGTCACGTATATAAGTATTTCAAAAAAGCCCGTACACTTGCCGCAAAACGGACTTGGCGAACACTCGTCGAACAGTCACTTTGAGCATGCACACATTCGACCTGCTACCAAACAATCAGATGTCAACTATGTTGGTGTAATGAATTCTAGTATCATGTTGAATTATTCTTTTTAAGACACTGTAAGACTCGTTCAATTCCAAACGTTTGGCAACTGCAATATTTCTTTTGAGAACCTGGTTTCTCCACATTCGATTCTTCAGCGCGGCAATTTGAAATTTGGGGTGCTTCCTATTTGCCGGTGAAAAAACATTTTAAACAGTTGATTTCGACACATAAACTACTTATAGTCTCAACTCACGTAGTTTTAAAAAAATTAGTTGTTTGTGAAATCAATTGTTGACCGTCGTCATACCACTTGATAGTTTCTTTAATTCGAGTCAGTGACCAAAACTTTCGAAGAGGATTTACTACACCCCCAACACTATCACCGAAACTTTGAGCACTGTTCGAAAGTTCTTAAATTCTTGACGTTCACTCGTTACATTATAAACTCGAACGATGGTTGACATTTTAGGTGACTTGTTGAAAAGTTTAAAAAGCACACGAAAATTGTCAAAAAATCAAAAGTCCTGTTTCCTCGAGGAACGATGATCCACACTACTCGGTGCTACTGTCATGCTTGCATGATAGACTGACAGTGTGTCTTCGCTAACTACCCGCCCCCACCCCATATACTAACAGACTAACCAACCAACCACCCCACTACAAGCCCCGTGTCATATGTTCTCGTTTCCATCTCCTTCGTTCGTCCACACGTGTCCTTAGCTCTCTTTCTCCCGATATCCTCCTCTCTCCTCGTCGGACGCATCCCCCTTACACACCCCTTCCCGTCCATCTCATTTTTCCTACGTGTGCGTAAAAGTGTTGCACGATGACACGAGATACTAATCGGTCATTCAGCGATCAGCGATCGAACCGCTCACTCACGGATCCATGCAAGATCGGATATTGTTTACTTTATACTTTGGACACCACCTAGGTGGTCCTGCACCCTGATACCCTCGCTCGAAAGATCACTGGGTTGTAATGCCTTCCCTTATACCGAGGTAAAACGTCTGGTTCACTTGACTATTGAAAAAGTGATCGAACCCTTTTTACTCCAATGTCTTGAAGAAAGAGTTTCAGCTGGAAAAATTATCTGTAAAAAAATGTCGATGCAATCAAGTAGCAAGCGAAGTACTAATCATTAGAACTTAGTGCATCCAGTGGAACTTTGTGTTCTTCTATCTTTTCTCAGTTTGTCTGAGATACTGAGAAATCATTGGTCATTTCATGGCTGTTTTAAATTTTGGTTCAATCCTCTTTCAGCTGCCCCAGTCTTGTTTCCGTTTTTGCTTAATATTGAATATCGGGGTAAAACCAGGGCTTTGGTTATGGTGGGGACCGGAGCTGACACCTGACTGTAGTTCCGATGCGAACAGGAAGAGGAAGTCAGCCACACCGTGCCTTCTTCTGCACGCCGGTCAACTGGTTCTCTAACTAGTGGCTAGGCTGTATCGAACGAATGAGGATCAAATTCTTAATTCGGATCCGATACCGCCCACGGCCCCGCCAAGGTATTGGCTTACAACTTCCAACCGATTGGACCTTTGGTATTCACGTAGAACACCACTATGTCATTATATTCTGTTATATATGCCCCATATAGGTATACATGATACTACATGTACCCAACACAACGTGTTTGGTGTTATGTGTACAATCGCACAGTTTAAACATTTTTCGAAATTTATATACGATGCAGAAATAGTTCCCATGCCTGGGACACATCAACGGTACAAAAGTTATTTTCTGGACAAAAAATCTTGGCACAACTGTACTTAAAAATTATTCAATGCCAGTAAGGGATAAATTACAAACAGGGCATCTGTACAATCAGGGCAACTTTACAGTATTTGTATAATTAAAGTTTAGGAAGTCAGTCTAGATGGAGAATTAGAAGTGAACCGATGTGACCGAGACGCGTTGGTTTTCGTGTAACTTCATTCAATCCATTTCGACAGTCACCGTTATAACCGGCGTTATTCATCCACGTGTAGTAGGACGTTATTGAATCCACCAATCGATTCGCAGTGTATTACTTTCGCCGTGTAATTCCGTTATAACTCAGTTAAAATGACGAGGTTAAAGTTGATCGAAGCTGGCACGGCACTGAGAAATATCCAGGTTACCGCATGTACACCTTGCGAGAATGATATCAAAGTCGATGATCATCATCTGATAAAACGAAGAAGAAAAATCATCTAGAATAACCAATCGCGTTGTACAACTAGTTGCAAACAATGCGGCATGAAGCTTGTACATTGATTCAGGCATGATAAAGGGGATAAAAGAAAGATAGTATCGCTGTGGCAAGGGGCGTCGGCCCACCTGTGTTTGTCCGCACCTGAAATCAAAGCAGCACCAAAAACCACCCCTCGTCGTATCCACCCGCCGTTAAATACAATTGCGTAATAACACGAGCAAACAGGAGTTTCGCGATACGAACAATCATAAACCACACTACGCAATTCTATGGTTCGACAGGATTGGCTCGTGCTTGCCTGCCCGTATCGCGTAGGGGATGATTTTAAACGCGGTGCATCGTACATGCGAAGGGATACGCCTTCGACTAGTCGTGTATACAGATAGTATTTTGTCGTGAATGATTAGCCGGGGAGAAGAGATGACAGCTCTTGCATTGTCCGTGGTAAGGGACGCGGTTATCTACCTCAACGTTAAGTGATTGCCCGGCAGATAATCCGCGCACGTGCTAAACCGCGATTCTATCGAATATCTAATATAGAGATGTTACGGAATAGACAAACTGCCAGACTCCGATCCACCCCTGCAAACAATTTTAATTACATTTTCAGACTCCCTAGTCTCGCCTCATAATTATCTTCCGCTTCGTACTCAACGTCAACTTTCTTCTGGACTCTCGCGAAAACAATTGATAAATCCCAAGACAGTGTAATCTCGAACTTGATATCGCAGTTATGTAATTATTTTCTTCTCTCTGTCCATCGGGTCTATCCTAGATCAAACGCTCCGCGACTGACAATGAATTAAAGTTGAAGGGTGAGCTTTTTCGAAATGAAAGAGCCGCGCGAGTCGCGTGGTGGAAGCGAGTACGAGATACAGATATATCGAATCTGATTCTATCATTTTCTTTCGACGACCGCAGCAGCGGCTTATTACCGACCACGAGGGCCGGGTGGCACGCGCGCGTAATTCAATCGGGTATTTAGAGAAAAGGGGACTTAAGCCTCGAAAAACTGTTACAAACGCCAGCGGCCAAGGAGTTAATCTTCCTTGTATTTACTTAGCTGGCTCCCAAAGGCAGATGCTTCTTTCCTCGAGAGTCGCGGTTATGTGAACGAACCTTCAACCCCTTCGTGGCGCGTGAAATTTGATATCCGTTTCTCAGCTTTCAATTTCTACTTTTCACATACTCGGAAGACAATTAGCAGTATTCGATCCCGATGTGTTTTCAAAAGCTTCAAATTTCACCCAATAACCGATCTTCGAACCTCTTCGTTGAGAAAAAAGTTCACCATCATTGCGAATTTCGTATTGACGTGATGGGGATCGTTTTTTGAGTAACGCTGGTAAGAAATTTGTCTGAATCGAGTTTGTGTATATTTCATGGCCCAAATATTGGGAGAGGAAGTTTGAAGGAAAGGAAAATTGATTAATTTTACGTTGGGGTTGGTGATAATAATATTCTCAACGATAAACGGAATAATATGTGTGAGCACAACCAGCCCCAAGATGGCTGCCGCCGGGCGTATCGACGTTTGGCGTTTGGAGGGTTTCCCGGCGGTAAGCTCATCGGAAATTGAGGGTCTTCCCTCCCCTGGAACCTCCCTCCCACCCCCCGTCACCCTCCAAAACAAAGAAACACACGTAATTAAATTTTTGCACCGCTGAAATTAACGTCCGCCCGACCTAACTCAACCCTCAGCCATTCTTTCAACTCGTTCTCCAATGTCTAGAGTCGTCTATGTCGCTACGATCAGCGAAGCTACGAACCGACAACCCTAATTTTTTATCCAAATTATGATTGCCCTCTGTAATACGCATTTCGAAGATAACTTTGAGATATATTAATCCCCAGCTATTGGATTAGCTTGCAATGCTGCAAGCTTTATAATCCAATTTTGTCCAAGTCTAAACCGAAGACACCGTTAGAGTATTCATGGTCTCAAGATCGTAGGGGATTGTGGGTGTAAGAGAATGAAAAAAGGTACAACAAAGATTGTTCGTTTTTTTTTCTTTTATTCTGAATTCTTTCGTCACATTAACGAAGGACATTTATCTCGAGCATTTTCGGAATTAAACTGGAAGACAGACTGAGATGATACAACGTCGGAACTGCAGTGGCTGACCATGCCGCCCCTTAACTACTGCGCAGCGATTAAAGACCGTTGAAAAGCTCATGTTTCCGTGGAGCTACTCCGTCTTACTCAGGTGTTATAGTCTTCCCAATGGCTTACAGAGAGAGTTTCATTACCCCTGGTTATTCGGTTCTGGGTACATCACGTAGTCATGTAGGGATATTCATACGCTGTGACAAATTGTGGTATAGGCATGTGAAACCACATGGGTGGTAAAATTGCTCAACGCATTTTGTTGTGAATATGCAATAAAAAATCTACGATGCACGTAGCATAATTTTGAATATTTTATAAATGCTTAGTCATTTCATATTATTAATCGGTATGAAAATATACTCGAATACTCTTCTTCTTGAAGGATATTGGCTATAGAATAGAATAATTTGTTCTGGAATTGAAGAAAATAAAAATCGTAGTACAAATATAGCACGAAGAACGTGGGCAGTGCTGTTCATCGATCGATGAAACACATCGACAAAGAGAAGCAATTTAAATTATTCAAGGAGAGAGGACTTTAAGGATGTTGATTAATTATATAATGACAATCGAATACAGAAAAAGTGGTGTAATATTTGTACTTTTTGCACGTGTAGCTATAGTAATGTTGTTTTTCGCAGATTTCGAGGTGACGATACCAGATGATCAAGTGCTTATCTAGCAGGTATTTTTTGGTACAAATTTTGTACCTTCTTAGGCACACGTGTTCCATGTACAGTTTTATTCTCATGAAGAATCCCAGTCACTGCGTCTGCACAATACATGAGTTCATCCTGCTCAAGTGTTCACGATGTGCAGCGGAACTACACTCGAATTTTCCTTCACTCGAAGGGTTCAGCATGAAGTCTCAAACTATTCACGGTGACTTCGCTTAGCAATAATAAATGACTATAATTGTGTGTACGTATCTCGAAGTTTTCCATTTTTCGCATGTATCAATGGTTTCTGTATAAATGCGAATTTGAGAGAAAGGAGTCTTACACAGCACCGAACTCTGAGACGTCTATAAAAAGTCGAGACAACATTGAAACGTCAATAAGTGGGACATTGGTCGCACGTACGAAAATTTTCAGGCTTCCAGTTCTCTGCTGCCTGGGTACACAATCAACACGATCAAACTGATTTGAAATTCCGAATTAGGAATTGATAGGGTGAAGCGTCTGATCCGATGAAATCCGTTACGGCCGAACGTCGTGCTTACCTTATAAGATGTCTTTGAGCAAGAATATTCAATTCGAACGTCTTCCAGACGGCTTTCGGATTCTGTGCTGTCGATGAGCTGCCTATAGTCGATTCATCCGTCCGCTAGAATTGTTTAGTCGTTGTGAAAGAAAATGAACAGGTAATTTGCTTCCACGCATACAGAAGCACAATAATCGTTGATGGTTTATCCAGAATTGGAACGAAAAAATCAATTGGCGAATCACGGAAATCTTCGAAACGTATCTTCACAGACATTCGAATTTAATGTAAGTATAAGTATTGTATGACTATACCTTGAACTTTCATTGACAGTCGCTCGTTCTATTTTTCATGTATATCGATTGTTTGTTTTGTCATAAACTGATACTGTTTAAAGTGGTGATCCCATCATTCGCGTCTTTACATTCTTATTCAGAATTTTCCGGACTATGCGAATCAATTTATCTTATTTTTTTCCTGTCTTTCAGAGGATTTGCCTCGCTATTTTCCATCGCTATACGATCGGTTTTAGATACTCGCTATAGTCCCAATTTGTGGGCGATTTGCTCCTGAATGTCCAAAAAATATTAATTAGCGAAAAAGTTGATTACACATGAGACCGGTCAAAAATCGATAAGAAATCGCATTCAATTTTAATTCTTCCAATTTTTTCTGTCTCTCTGAGTTCACTCAAATTGAGTAACTCTCCCCAGTTAGAGATATATTAATTAATTGATTCGCAAAGTTCGAACAATTCTGAATAAAATACTGTTTAATTAACGTTACGATGGTGGAGCTCATTCTGATTTTTAATCTGATTCTTGGCTGCAACAACTGTTAAATACTGGGATCTCGAACAGCAATTATCACATTTCGAATATGTTGCTAATGGCCAGGGATAATTTACAGAAAACGGAATGATAAATGTAGGGTGCGAGGCAGAGGATATACGGTCCTTTAGTATCAATATATTTGAAGGTTTCTGATCAGACGTTGATTGCTTTTACATCAGAGCACACTAATATTTTTACGCTAAAAATGTCATTGAATTTTCTCCAATGTAATCAAAGGACAATATAGACCGTTATGAATAAAATAATTGCAAATTCGATGTATGTACATACGATGACGAATGTGAAATATTCGTTCAATGTGGTCAAACCATGCAATTATAAATATTTGAATAAATTTCTGTTAATCAACTATCAAAAAGTCATGGCCGTGTGGAAAATTCAACTGAACTATTCCGCTGAACGTCTTCACTAGAAATTATTCCTGAATTTTTGTTAAGTCCGCGTCTTTGCGAAAATGAGAATTATCGTTTCGTTCGAGAAAAACTGTTCTTAAAATTCTGAAACACAAGTATCAACACATTTCAATCGAATCAAAGATTTTCTTTCACCGAACCGATTTCGCATTCGAGAATTTAGATGTTTGCGTCTATGTCTCCCAATATGTCCTCTCATCTCATTTCCAAATATCTCCATTATTTCCTGCGTTTTTCCTCAATATCTATTATCTCCTAATATTTCCTCATGTTTCTCAGTATATTTCGTAATATTTCCCATTATCTCCCGATATCTCCTACTCTGTGTAATACGAAATAATACGGAACGTGATAACGTCTTTGGTCTCCCAACAAATCTGAAATTCAAAAAGTTCATTCATCGCGCGCGCTTATTTCTAGTTCTAAACATAGTCACGAGGGGAGGCTAGTTACCGCGGACTCTTGTATTCACTATTAGTTATGTTAACCAGATCGCGCCACACTCGGACACTTGTTGATCATTACCGACACGGTCGATGGTATCGACGTTCTACCGTACCGGCTTGTCGATGTAATTCCAAACACGAATTATTTCTGCTACAGACAGTACGCACATGGGGACCGGTGAACCGTAAAGTCATTTGATGATTGAACAATACGAATACCGACGTCGCCTTGCTTTCCGATATGAAATAACGGTAGGTGAATATCAACGATTTCCATTATCCGCTCTGCTTTCTTACTCATCTCTTCAATCCGAACCAAAGAATAGTCTCGATGTTCTCATATTTCTGAAAATATTTCTCGATTTTTTTATTCCGTTTCAGTAATCGGTGAAGAGTGTAGACAAGAGCTATGTCGTCGGAAGAAATGGTCGGTTCAAATTGTCCTGACTCCTTGATAAAGGATAATTGGATGTCCGCACTCCACAGTTTAAAATTTACTAAAACCGCCAACGATGTTGCCGAAGCTCTGCAAATCGAGCGAAGATGTCTTGCCGCCAAGTACATGGGCGCCAAAAAATTGTAAGTTGAACAATTTGTGATAAAAAAATTATTCTGCTTTTCTCTTGTCGATATTGTAAGTTTGCTCTAATCGATTCGATAATCAAAATATTCCGCAATCATTTCCCCCAGCGATAGCGAAGAAATGGCGAACCTCCTGCTCAGCAAAGGTCTAGAAACGTATCAACAACGGATGGACGACAAAACGGGAGCGAATAATCACTGGTCGCAGATAGAAGCTCTGAGGGCGGATGCAGGGTCGGACAGTTCGAGCTGGAGATCCGGTCTCAAAGACCCGAGGATTGCTCTAAGCTTCGTCCAGTCTTTAGATTGTCGAGTTAGCAACAATTTGTTGGACTGCAAGAACAAGGAGTTCGAAGACCGAGACGTGAAGGAGATCGTCGACGTTTTTAAGAACGAGAATTCGTCAATTAGGAACAGGAAAATACCGGAAGAGAAGAAACTGAGACAGACCACTATCGACGAAACCGTTTTTGTCCAAAAGAATCAAAGCGTCAATCCTAACAGAGCGGAGCACCAAATCGGCTTTGCCAGTTCTTCTAGGATTCAAAATCAAGAGTCGCCGCACTTTGCGAATAAATTAAACCTCAAGGTTCGCAATCGTAACACGAATCCGAACAAAAGGCAGGGCGAGGAGGACGATGAGACGGAATTCCCACGCCAGAACCGACTAACTTATTCCGGACATAGAAAAGAAGACGACGGACAGTGGAAGAAGAACGCTGCTGAGTCGTTCCAGAACCGTTTTCCACCTTCTAGACGCGATACGGATCGGAATTCTGGGCAGGAAGAAGAAGACGATAGACAGTACAGGAAGAACAATTTTCGATCATTTCAGAACCGTTTTCCCCCCTCCAGACGCGATACGGAGAGGAATTTGAGCCAGGATGAGGAAACCGACGAGGGAAGATACAGGAAAGGGAATTTCAACGCGAACCAAAATCGATCGGCTTACTCGAAGAATGAATCACGGAGGGATTCTAGCCAGGATGAAGAAAATTACGAGGATCGATACAAGAAGTATGGGATAAGGACTGCGAAGGAGGAGCTTCAGGTTCAGCAGATGAAACGGAACAAGTCGGCCGTCCCGCAGAAGCGAACTCTAGGGGGAAAGCCTCCTGTTAATTCTCCGTACGTTTGTGTTATCAAGAAAAACGACGAGGGAAACGAAAATGAGGGAAATGGCGGAGACCAGACCGAGGACTGCGAGGACGAGAGACTTAAGAACATAGAACCGAAGATGATCGAACTGATAAAGAACGAAATCATGGACTCCGGGGCTCCAGTTTCCTGGGACGACATAGCAGGCTTAGAATTTGCCAAGAACACGATAAAGGAGATCGTCGTATTCCCGTTTCTGAGACCGGAACTTTTCACCGGACTGAGAAGCCCTTCGAAGGGTATCCTGCTCTTCGGTCCCCCCGGGACGGGGAAGACATTGATAGGAAAGTGTATCGCTTCTCAGAGCAAATCAACTTTCTTCTCAATATCCGCCAGCTCCCTGACATCCAAGTGGATCGGAGAGGGAGAAAAAATGGTGCGAGCTCTGTTCGCCGTCGCGCGGGTGTATCAGCCCGCGGTCGTGTTCATAGACGAGATAGATTCTCTCTTATGTCAAAGATCTGAGACCGAGCACGAAAGCTCCAGGCGAATAAAGACCGAGTTTCTAGTCCAACTGGACGGGGCGACGACCGCGGAAGAGGATCGTATCTTAGTGGTCGGGGCGACGAACAGACCTCAGGAATTGGATGAGGCGGCTCGGAGGAGATTGGTGAAGCGCCTGTACATTCCGTTGCCTGAATTTCACGCACGGAGTCAAATAATAAGGAGACTTCTTCGCTCCGAGAAACACAATTTAACCGAGGATGATATACTCGAAATTGCAAGACTTTCGGACGGATATTCTGGCGCCGATATGACCAATCTTTGCAAAGAGGCCAGCATGGGACCGATCAGAAGCATATCCTTTGATCAGCTCCAAAACATCAGAGAAGACGACGTTAGAGGAGTTACTGCCGCCGATTTCAAGAACGCACTCAGCTATGTGAGGTCCAGCGTATCACCGAACGACTTGACCGCTTATGTGGCCTGGGATCGTACCTATGGTACTGGCACTGCGCAATTGTATGGCCCGTGAAAAACTGAGATAAGAGTATATTGTAATTTGTTTATGTGTTATTTATTATTATTATTATTTTGGAAGGGAACAAATAATCTCGAATTACTTTTTTCTTCGTTCTCATTCCATTAGGTAACTGATGATTGGAATAGAATATAATTTGAATAGTTTTTAACATTTTCTTATAAGTGTAGTTTAAAGTGATTTAAATAATTGACTATTATATTGAATTGTATCAGCTGTATTTGGGTCTTCTCTTGCGAATTTGGTAGAAACTTGATTCAAAATTGCATGAAAGACCCAAAAAATGCCGAACCGGTCGATAATTCGTCTTATTTGTGTTTATTTAAATCTGCAGCACAATCGGTTCACTTAAATTTGTGAATATCATTTTCTTAGTGTTTTTGTTTTTTTCTCATTCTCTGGGATATGAAATCTCTGGGATATGAAATCAGTATCCAAATTTGAGGAATTGTTTCTTACTACTACGAATTTCCAGGGAGATTGGAGCATTTTCTTCTTTTTTTTTTTTTGAGACAATTTGAAGTATGAATGGTTGAATGAAAAAAGTCAAGTTTCATGGTATCTACAATTTTTTATACATGAAGCTGCAATATAATTTCAATTTCTCTAAAAATTCGTCTAAGGTCGTTGTAATTATTCTTACCAGGATCGACTTAGGGGTATAACTAAAATTATTATTATTTGCCACAAAATCATCTCACGAGTGAGAGATGAGTTCGTATATTAAAAGACGATTTCTAAGCAATAGAGAAGTAATAAATAAAAATGTTGTACTTTTTTGTAATCCTGTTTTTTTAGCACTCTTTAATATTCTGTAAAATGAATAATTTTTCCAACCATTTTTTGCTTATATTGTTAAAACCTAATTTATTGATACACGTGAATGGAATGAATCGCATAATTTGCCTATTCAATTCACGTCATTCATCAACGACGATTCATTACGATGGACCGATTCAACAGATGCAGATTTCTTAGATTTCAGTCTATTTTTTTCCATTGCAATTTTGTCACATAATTCGAGAAAAGTGCAGTCACAACCTTCTTCAAAAGCCATCGGACAATTAATCGGGCTTCATTCTATTTATTATAATTTTTCAATCGGCCCATATTCAGTAACTAGTCGTAAATTTAGGGAGAAATTTCAGTCATTTTATTTCTGATCAATGTGCCTCTGATTCGAATAAGACAGTACGTGAATCGATCATAATCATTACATTGCATTTCCTCAAATTGAAATATATTATGATTGGATTTTGGATTCAATGATGCTAGGATGAATAATGAAGAGAATTTTTTGGATAGGGTCAAGAAGACGTTGTTGCTTTTATTTCCAACATTTCTTTAAGATCTCTTATTCTAAACTTTCAGTTATAATAATGAAGCTTAATGATTTTTTTTTACTTCATCGTCCGATAATTTGGTCAAGGGGATTAATGAAAAACTCGTTGCGCCAGAAATTGTTTTTATCATTCTCATAGTTTCCAAAAATTGTATTTACTCAACGCGCACCCATTTCCCACGAATATTTGTTACTTTGAATCTGAGGTAACTTCTATTAATTTCTATATAGAATAATAAATCTGTATAACGAATTGAATAATTAGAAATTGTACTTTTATTTATTATGTAGTCTGAGTTTGACTGGCCGATGATTTTATTCACATACAATTGAAATACTTTTTTTTCATTTTTTAAAATTCACTTATCCGATAATTTGATGATTAGGACTGATGAAAAACATGTTGGCGTTCACGTAAATCAAGTTTTTTCAATACAGCGTTTGAATTTCCCGGTCGCGTGTGACGTCACACGGTACAGTTCTACCGTCTGGCGGCGCTGCGGACAACAATGATCAACAGAATAACATGGCGGCCCAGGTATTGTGTGACGTCACGTGACGACGTCAAATTTTAAAAAATTGATAACTTTCAATTGCTGTTTACAATCACCTGAAATTGATTCTATCATTCTTATGGTCTTTAAAAATTATCTTTATTCATCACGCACCCATTTATCATGGATATTTGCCGCTAATATAAGTCTTACAATTATTACATATCTATAATAATGACATGAACTCTATATTTCATTTTCTTTTTACACCTAAACAAAAAATAAATAAACTACGAACTACACATTTGAAATCCGTGCGTAATTTAAAAGGCCACAGTCGACAGTCACGTGACTCATATCTAATATGGCCGCCTACTAGACTAGCTGTCAGTTCACAGTCTGCAGCGTGATCGTCCTAACGTCAAAAATTGATTATTTTTCACAAACCAAAATCAGATACAATCCCAGTTGATCAATATTTAAAATTCTTTTTCTGGAGTCGGCGTATAAATCCGCTCGTTAACGGTGAAAAAATATCGTCATCGGTAGGTCAGTTCGGGGTGCAGTGTTACATGCTCACACCTGTACTGTCTCTGATCGCGATCTTGAAATATTTTTTCTCCGACCACGCGACGTTACACTCTGTAATCTCGACCCAATAATGTCGTATAAAATCGGCCAACGGGTCGAAGTCTCGGGCAAGGAGTGCCAGGGCTCAATAGCCTACATCGGACACCCGTCTTTCGCCACTGGAAAATGGATCGGGGTCATCCTCGACGAACCCAAGGGAAAAAACAACGGGTCTGTCAAAGGGCAGGCGTATTTTCAAGTTAGTAATACTCCAATTGCTTCAAGCGATCTGAAACCGACGGATAAATTGTCCGAGGTCGTTCCTCGCCGCTCGCCTTTCTTTTCTCTTTAACCCAAACTGTTATTTCAGTGCAAAGAAAACCACGGGATGTTCGTTCGTCAAACGCAGCTAATTCTGCTCGACGAATCTGGAAACCGGACGGAGCCGGTGAGTCCTTCGTCCGCTGGCAGCGCCCCGACTACGCCGGATGATGGCGGAGCAGCTAGAGCCAGGAGTCGGTTGAACAGGTGAAGATTCCTTCAGTTTACATATTTGGTTCGGTGCGGAGGAATTTATGCTTCTTCCGTCGCTGCATATCGCAATTTTCCTGACAATAATCACTCCACGTTGATGATACAAAAGCCAGAATTGAGGCAGAGCGGGAATCAGGTTGAAGTTTTGAAACTTGACAAGGGAAAATGATTCGAAAAAATAGAAAAAAACCGGTGCGCAATCAGATTCCTGAGTCAAAGAGAATATTTGTTTATTTATTTCACAATTCTACTAGTATCAGACTCCTGAATTAGTATGGTTTTCTAAAAACTTCGACCTGGCGAGTTTACCAGAAATTTTTATATTGAATATATGAGATAATATGGAATCGGTTTATCGTGGTCATAAAAAAGTTCACTTTTATGATAAAACTTAGGGCCTCGGCACGCGGTGCTTGTTTTATTGCTATTTGCTTGTCTGTTTCATTGCGTGCCATTAACAATACACATCGAGCAAGCAAGCAGTGAAAAAAGACGAAAAATCGCACCGTGTGCCGTCTTCGTAGAATAGCTGGAAAAAAGATTGAATCTTGTTTATAAAAACCTTGGAATGGTCCTGAAATCTTGAATCTGAGTTCCTATGGCAGCCTTTATGAGCGACAGGACTGTTATTAATCTAGCAAAAGAACAAAAGTCGGAGAATTTGATGAAAAACTAGTATAATCGATAAAATCAGGATGTCTACCTCCTTGAAAAAACTGGAAGTCCAGGAAATCTCAAAGAATTTTTTTTCCCCCTGAAATATCCTGGAATTCTCAGGGAATATTGGGCTCACTCAGGAAATTTTTCTATGAATGATCGGTTACATTTTTTTTTTTGCAAATTCAAAACCAGTATAAAATTGCAAAAAATAAAATTAGTCTAGTATATTTTGAGAAATAATAATAAAAATCGTATCTCGATACACCTGGAGAAATGAAAAAATCCCCTGGAATATCCTGGAATTGTCAAGGAATTTTAAATCCTGACTCCCTGATACAGGATTTGGAGAAAATAGTCTGATTTTTTAATTTTTGCATCGGTCAAATTTTGATATAGCGGTTTGAAAACTCGGAACACACAAGTTTATTCCAATTCTGACCCCGCGTCAAAGAATCTCTGGACTATTTCACTAGGTGAATTGGACAAAGCGATTATTACGAATTTTTTCCAAACTGAAAACAATTGATCCATCTGCGTTAGACTTGCAAAGTTTGAATCGAAAGTAATAATTACTTCGTCGGATTCTTCCCAGATTATTGCGATGATAAATTTTAGTCACAATTAACAATAAGGCATAAGTTTTGAACAATGTTTTCATGCTAGCGTCAGCATGCGTCGACGGAATGAGCCCACTGCGTAAGTTCCATTATACATAATCCAACCACCGCACGATGAACCCTTTATCCAAAATTTATCGTTTTAGTTCTATTATCAGTATTCAATGAACCTTTTTGACAATACTGATACATTTATTTTTGATTCACACAGTTTTCATAGATTTGTGAAAATATAGAGTTGAAAATTGAAAAAGTTTGGACTACAAATTGAATTTTTTTATATAGAAACATAACAGTTTTGATCAACTTCGTCTTCTTTCGTGACGAAAGATCGTTTTTGCATACAATGAAGTTTGTTTGACTGATTTTTTTTCCAATTTTTATTTATAACACTCAAACGATAACAAATATAGTTATAATGCTTAATTAAAATGCTGGAATTTGAAATGCTGCTTATTAAAAGCGTTAGGAGAAAAACATCTCCTGCACAAGCGATACGCCAACGTCCGGACAAGCTAACAGGGTAAGAATAATATAAAACAAACAAACAAAGAAAAAAAAAGTAACAATAATGAAAACGTGGTAACTAATTGTGTGAATTATTTTTTATGTGCTTAAAGTTCAGTTTGACTAGTCGATAAGCTTCTCTTCTATCGTTTCAGAGTTCCTTCCTTATTCTTAGACCCAAGCAAACCAAACTCAAATCTCGTTCCTAACTGTGTATCTACTTACTCAGTCTGTAAAACTGTACCAAACCCGATGCAGCTAGAATACTGACGATTCTAGGCACACAATGTTTCAGATCTGCTTTTGATCTTCGACGAATAACAGTTTTCAGCGTCTAGAAAGTTTGATTGATTGACACTATCCCAAATACACGAAAATAATCCTACAAATTTCATACATTTATAGACACGAATGCGCTTTTTTATTTGATGAAACCCCAACGTCTCGTTTTTAGTTAGAGTACCCAGAACAATACCAGTACAAAAACCATGAAGAAATCCTGTATGAGCATAAAAACAATACTTTTAATGTAAATATTGTGTTTAGAGGATCACTGTGCATGTTTATCAGTGAAAATAAGTTTAATTCAACTTATGCACTGGAATGATATTCGCACCTAATACTCCCCGTAACATAACTGTTCAACGTTAACTGACATCCTTCTCGAAAAAACAGAATTTGCCTCGGTCCTATTTCTTCGCTGCTTCTAATTGTCAATTAAATCGGAATTTGATCTAATAGCCTTCAGTAAGCCTAAGTCGTAGACTAATAATTTAATGTCGTAGACTCTAAGACAATTTTGATACTCATCTAAAGCTCAGTACCTTGATATTGAAATTTTTATTCGATGATTGGATAACAGTTGTATTGACGAATGTGTATATAATACTAGAATATTTGAATAACAATATTGCTCCGAGTTTTTGAGATTGAAAAAAAAAAACTTAATAGTTAACGGAGGCAGTTAATAGTTATCACAGTTGGATTCTGCGACGAGGCGGATGAATAGGCAAGGTACAAAGATAATATGTCTTACTCACTCGTTCATGTTCGTAACACGTTTATAGCTTAAATTTGAAATAACTTTGTACTGAAGCTTGAAATTTTATTTTCCAAATTGACGTAGCTCTCGTCTATCATTGGGAGGAAGTAAAACGCACTTGAGTTCTCCGAGTACGGAGAGTCTCACCGGATCGCAACATGAAAGGAAAGAAATTGGAGAATCGCATATACCGGCACCATCCACCACAAAACGTGCATCTTTCATTGAGGTAGATATGAAACAGTTTAATTAATCACGTGTTGTAGGTGTGTTGAAAAAAATATATTAATTATTTTTCGTTTCTTTCTTTTCATTCGTTTATGATTTTTTCTATCAAATTATCATTAGTACCATTCGAGAGTCGACAAGCTTTTTATATCACGTATAATATTTGTTTGAAAAATTCACAGATGTTTGCGATGTTATTATTATTATTCTAGGAACGTCGACATAGTTAAGTAATTTAGATATTACGATAATATAAAAATTGCGAAAATCTTAACGATGAACTTTAATTGAAAAAAGGGTGCAGAATAAACTCCATCGATTAGTGTATCCTGTATAATTATTCCTTTAACGAACAAATTCATCGGGGATAAATATTAATCCATTGAAAACGGTGATGGATGTAACTCCATGTCATTACTTTCCAACTTATACTTTAAGGTGTGAATGATTTCTTATCTGCCTTAAAAAAAAATCGATAGGTTGATAATGAAGTTGATTAATTAAGGGAAAATTAAAATGGGAATGCACGTACGTGTTTCAGAAGTCCCCTAGCACGAGCTCGCCTCCGGGCAAAAAGACAAAGGCCCAAGATGATCAGAATAATGTAATTAATTAATATTCAATAATTTTTAATAATATCAGTTATTAATTACCTCTGGTCTCGTGCTTCTTGTGATAGCTGTTTGTTGATCATGACCTTTCATAACATTTTTTCCGTCATATTTGGGTAACATTTACATTATTACATTCTGAACTCACATTTGAATTAACAATTTTATTATTCATCGACTATTATCCATCCTCTACGTTTCCCACCCCCACATCAGTCATTTTATCAACCATTCGCTTATTTCACCGAGTTATGTGCGATGCCTTAGAATATATTTGAATGGGCAGGTTTTTTTAAGTGGAAATGATAAAATAATTCACGCGCGAGTATATTTACTTGCACAGTAATGTCTGCACTGGAATTTAAGTAATCATATAGCTGTAAAAAGAAAACAAACTATAGAGAGAAAAAAAAGTAAAAACGTTTTGTTGTTTGCATTTGAACAACCTTCTTCTACCTGATTAAAAAATAAACTATAATTATCCTTTGAACGAGAGAGGAGATAACACGTCTGTAGGACCTGAAGAACAGAGTAGCTGACAGTTCTTACTAGTAATAAACCCTTGGTCTATACTATATTGACTAATTGAATTTCTAATTAGTTTAGAATCATTAGAAAAAAAAAATTAGAAGGAACTTAGACGTAGCTAAAAAACTGTTCTTGGTGTCTGTTGTTAACTTAATTATTAATTAATTTAACAAAAAACTAATTTTGCTGGGTGTACACAACAACACTATAATACACTGTCTTAGTACCGTATTGAAGGATTCAGATTTTCCAATTAGTAAAGCCGATAAATACAAGGAACGATTACGAGAGGTCGAAATGATCAAACTTCTGACGTCGGGAGATTATTGAATTGCTCGGTAATTTTTATTACCAGTCCCTGAATTATTCTTTCAAAATTATAAAGATGAATTATTCATTGGTTTCATTAATTGGAAGCAAATGAAAACAGAAAATTAGGAAAGAGAGAAAAAAAGACCTTTGATTTTGTTTTTGTAATACAGACGGGTTTCGTGGAGACATTGAAACCACAGTTTGTGCCGGGTCAGGCAATCGCGAGCCAGTCATCGACGGGGCTTGGCAGTGCCGTGGAAGAGAAGTTATCCCACATGCAAATGATGCAAGAAAACGATAATCTCAAAGCCCAGGTATTTAAATTGTTATTCGAAATCAGCAGAATCCTTCGTCAATATTTAACGCGACGTCCAAACTTAGGTCCGCGATCTCAATGAGAAACTGGACACATTGAGAATGAAGAGAATCCAGGAAAAAGAAAGGATGAAGGACTACGAAAAGACCAAGCTGCAGTTGGACCAGCTTGTAGAGTTCAAAACCAAAGTCATGGAGAGTCAGGTAATAAAGAAATTTCAAATTTGGATAGTTTTTCGCCCGAATCTGCAATTGCTGTAATCATACATTTTCGACACAGGCCAGTCTTCAGAGACAGCTTCAATGGGCTCGACAAGAGGTCCGCGACGCTCAATCGGCGAGGGATCAACATCAGGAGGAAATGGCGGACCTTGTTGAGACCGTCGAGATGGCGACGTTGGACAAAGAGATGGCAGAAGAAAAAGCAGAGACGCTACAGATCGAGTTAGACCAAGCTAAAGAAAAGCTGGAGGAGCTTACTCTAGATTTGGAAATTATGAGAGCTGAGATATCCGACAAGGTAGATAATTCCTTAGGGCTCAATGCAAATGCATCGAATTTTGTTACCTGGATTTTGTATTCACAAGGCTGGAGGCGGAGCGACTGGATCTGGGCCTTCAACTTACGAGATAAAACAACTCGAACAACAGAACGGTCGGCTCAGAGAGACCCTGGTCAGGATGCGAGATCTTTCAGCGCACGAAAAGCACGAGTTTCAGAAACTCCAGAAAGATCTTGATCAGAAAAAATCTGAAATTCTTGAGCTCGGTAGAACCAAAGAGAAGCTATCCACTCGCGTCGAAGAAATGGAGCACCAGATTGCAGATCTTCAGGAGCAGGTGACGATTTGAGTCTACCAGACAAATTCTTGCACCTAATTTGGTGAAAAATGATCCAACATTGGAGAAAAAGATGATTCTTCACGAAACAAAAGTTTTTATCATGTTTTCATAATTTTTCCTACAGGTTGATGCAGCGCTCGGTGCTGAGGAGATGGTGGAAGTTCTCGGCGAGCGCAAGATGGCACTCGAAGAGAAAGTTGCCGAGTTAGAGGAGGCAGTTGCTGACTTAGAAGCACTGCAGGTACTTAAATGAGAAATAAGATTGAAAAAAAGCTTTTTTTGCTCCATATTGTTTTGTATCTTTAGAGCAAGTCCATACATGACGTCCGTAACTTTTAAAATATCCTGACATAGTTTTGGCAAAGTGCCCAAGCATTTCCAAATGGATCAATAGCATCATACGGTGGTCAGCTGTGGTCAAATTCGGATAGCTTGTACAAAACGTGAGATTGAACAAAATATTTGTTCAAATTTTATACAGTTTCGTAATATCAAGAAATTTTTTTCTCTCTGAAATGTAAAATTTTTGTTTTACCATAACGAAATGTTAATTGTTCCAAAGGATATGTCGGACCAGTTGGCCGAGTCGTCCAAAGAATTGGAACTGGAATTGAGAGAGGAGTTAGATCTCGCTGTCGGAGCTACGCGGGATGCCCAACGTCATCGTGACGCGGCTATTGAGACCCTCGCAGACAGGGAACTGACCATTGCTAAATTCAGAGATCTCACGCAGCAGCTACAGGAACAGTGTCTCCAATTGCAACAGCGGCTGCAATCGACGGAATCAACAAAGTCGGGTACTCGAGGTAAAACGGAGATCAAACGACTTTGTCATCCGAATACTGAAATACTATATATATATTTTTTTGATTAATTTCATCGGATTATAGGAGCGGAACAGCAATTAGCTGAGATATTAGACTTCCAGAAGACATTCGCAGAGACACGGGCACAAACAAAGGCCGTCGATCTCGAATTGCGTCGTCTAGACACGGAGGAAGCTAGATCTCACGTTCGTTATTTACTCGCTTTTATGCCACCTCAATTTTTGGCTCGTGGCGGCGACCATGACGCGATCCTGACGCTTCTGCTAATACCAAGGATGACGAAAAAGACAGAAATTCTGATCACTCAAGTGAGGGACAAGTATCAAGCGATCGATAAAATCGACAGGTATAAACCCTACGTTATTTTGATCCGAAGGAAAGTGGAAAAAAAGTTTACTATTTTTCTGTTTCGTGTCTACTTAGAGCGTCGATTGTCAAAGGACACTCCGTGGCGCAGTACAGCTTCAGATCACGATTGTGTTCTCACATGTACGCTCTCCAGGCAGCATTGGGTAGTTTCGACTCTGCGATGAACATGTGCAGTCCGGAAACGTTGCTCAAAGTCGGTGTAGCCTATCCGGAAATGGCGGCGCAGGAAAAGTCCCTCGATTCATTGATCGAGCTCGCTAAACGGGATCAATTGGACGAGAATCTACCGATGGATGCGATAGAAAAATGCTGCGGCTACTTCACCACTATGTTCTCGATTCTCTTCGGAGACGATCTCATGGCCAATCAGGCAAGACTCGTCACCGATGGAACTAGAACTTTGGCCAGTGCTTGCGACGCCATTGCCACAGATGCTTCCGCAATCAAGGCACTCATAGATGGTGAAGGCGGGGATATCGGTACGAAGTTGATTGAGAATGGATTGTTTTCTATCCTGTATACTTAATTTCTACGTTTCAATTCCAGGTCTACTGTGTCAGCACGCGGAAACTGTTTGCGAAGTTATTCAGCAACATTTGAAGGCAGCTAGAAGACGAGTTCCTCGTGATCAAGTCACTTCTGTTGTTTCCACGTTGAATTTAGGACTGGAAAAAGATTGGCCCGAGCAATTATCCACCTGTATTCAACACTCTGTCAAAGTAATGAAAACGCTTCAAGATTTGTTGAAGAATGCTCTGCAGGCTGTCGTCATCAGTGGCGGTAAGAGAATCTTCCAAATTCAGGCTCAGTCTCAAGTTTAATAGTTTTTTAATCTATTTTCAGACTTGGACAATGGACTAACTGCTGAGAAATTGAAAGACATGGCGGCAATTTCGAGTGAGAGGATCTACGATACGGAGGATCTGGGACCCGTTCCAACTCTCAAGGGCAGTTTGACCCTTATACAACAAATGGCAGCAAATCTAGCGCAACGAATGGCTGAATGCGAGAACGAGTTGGCTATGGCCAGCCAAGTTCCTCAACAACAGCAAGGCGTCGATGGCGGAGAGCCGATAACTCCGATTCTCCACCGCGCCCAGGTCGCTAAGAAAGAATCTGAAGAGACGAAGATTCTCAGCAGGTAATTCTGCTGTTTGTGTATTTAAAATTACGTTTGAGTTCAAACACATTTGCAAATTGATTATGAACAGTTGATGAGTTACTTCATTGTAATCTAATCATCCAAACAGGAAACTTGAGACGAGAGAAGGGGATCTTCGAGAGGCGAGACTTGTCCTGAGAGAAAAACAGGAAGAACTGTCTGAAATGTTGCTGCGGAAGGAGTTGGCTGAGAAGCGATTAGCTACTCAACAGCACGAGAACGAATTGAACATGGAGAAAGTAAAGAGAAAACTGGAAGAAGCACAAAATCAACTGAAGAGAAAGGTGCGCTTCGGTGACAATCATCAAAAATCACACATCTTCCAAATATATCTGAATAGGCACTCCTTGCTGTCCCATTACGACTTGAAATCTCTTCAAGTTCCATCTAATGGCATCAAACTTCATTATTTGGTAATTCGAATTTTTCATTACACTGAATGATTCTTCCGAACAGGAAAAGGAGTTTGAAGAGACGATGGATCACCTGCAAACGGACATCGATAGTTTGGAAAACGAAAGAGGACAGCTGAAGGAGAAGCTTAAATCTTACGGAAAGAAAACCTCCACCACGACTACTACCGGTGGTAGCGAAAGCACGGTTGGTAGCACGGTAGTCGCGAGCACACCGACCGGTGCACCACTGGAGAATAAATTCCTCCTCCAAGAAGTAAACGCTTTGAGAGAAGCATTGGCCAATGAACACAGACACAAGACGAAACTATTAACAGATTCGCTGCAGCAGAAATTGGACAGTCTTCCACCCCTGCCTGTCGTCGTTACCCCAAAACCTTCGGACTCGAAGATAGAGGAACTCCAGGTCAAGAGGAACGCTCTTCTCAAAGTAAGTTCGGAACTCCTTTCGGTCACATAGAATGAAGACTGATCATTGTTTTCTATTGTTCACAGGAAATACAACTAGCGATGTTCCCTGTTGTGCCTGACCTGACTAAGAAACGAGAAATAAATAGGGAAGGAACAATTTTGGAGAAGGCAAATCCTGCCTACCAATTGCTACAACATCAGCAAACGCTTAAACAGCTAAAAGAGCGCTCTGAACAACTTGCGGTCAGTGAGTCTATAATATCGATTCTGATTCTCGAATTTGAATCCCTCGGTCAAAGTTTTATGTTCTGAAAAAAATACTTTACTCTTTATAGAGTGAGATACGTGAGGAGGCGGTGAAGCGAAGGCTCGGAGGTAGAGCGGAAGCAGACTTTGCTGTTTTCCCAAGTCTTGAGATGGCGGCAGCTATGGGAAAGCGAGATCACAGGATGGCAGCTAAAATAAAGATCCCTTACAATGGACCTTCCCAAAATCTATCTCTAAACTTAGGGGTTCATGATTTGAGAAAAATTCACTCGCTTCTGTCCTACTAAGTGAAATACCTGAACGCTTAATGAATTTACAGTCATACATATGTACTTTGTGACAACTAAGATACCAGAGTGTCGTAGCTGCAAGCAGAAAAATGAAAAAGCTTTTCCTATTCTTAATTTCTGGTAACGATTAATTTAATACAGTCAGATTTCCTTGCATAATGCACAAATATAATAAGCTTTAACGTATGCACGGGCTACCTATGTCGATTTAAGATAGTTTCGTATCTTGTAAGATGTAAGTTTATTTTGTCAGAATTTACATCTTAGACTCTTGCACACATGTTCGGTTCATCTGGATAGTTAAGAGAAAATTCTGTATAAATCATAGATAGAAATTTGTATTACATGATTATTTTAATCAATTCAAATAGTTCACTTCATTGATGATTAATTTTATTAACAAAAGCTCAAGAAAAGAAAAAAATTAAGAGAAAAAAGATACTAATATTTAGTGTGCAATTATCTTATGTTATTCACTATTTATTACATATACCACAAGTATCGTGTCTATCAGCAGCTTTAATGAGCCAGTAAACTCTTTCATGCATGTTAAACGTGTGTAAAATATTATCGTTTTTATTTTATAGCAGAATATTTATTGCAGTGACAAAAAGTGGTTCGCTGTGTAATAATTAATAACAAATTATCATCGCTGGAGCTATAATCCTTATTGTTTTCGGCTCGATGACTGGCGCATCGATGTTGTAACACTAGAATATAAAAGAATAATCCTGTATCGTGTGATCTTGATACCTATTCAATAATAAATTATAATCAATTTTACTAATATTCTGCTGTATTTCTTTCATAAATCGTAAAGCGGGTTCTTGAAAATTTATGAAGAAATAAAAAAAAAAAAAAGTAGTGAAGGATGAAGGAGACAAGTAGTACAATATTGATGTTTTTTTTTTCATTTTTTTTTTATTTACGGAGACAATGGGAGCAATAAACCTTCAATATTTATGAAATAACTCATATCTTAATTACTGTCATATTTTTAATAATATAGGTAATTTACCAGATAGTATCATGTGCATGTATCATTAATTATTAATTAACTTATCACTCGTACAGCATTTACACATTATCCACACATTCCATTCGTTCATTTATTATTATTATTATTATTATTTCTTTTTTTGTTTTATTATTATAATAATTAACACACGCTCCATGAAACGTGGTGTTATTTTCTCATTCTTGTTCCTTACTTTTTTTTTTTTTTGTTTTTGTAAATTTTGTTTTCCTCTTATAATTGTTCTGTGTTAGCTTTGAGAAGCTCAGGTTCTATCCTGGTGCTGACGGACAGATTTATTAAGGACTCTCTAAAGTCCCGTTGAGTTGTTCCCGGAACAAATGAGAAAAAACAAGAAGGTTTACATTATAGCGAGATGAAATAATGGTGAGAGGTCAGCCTGGCATTGAATTATCCAATTCTTTGAGTACAGGTGAGATGATGATGTGGAATAGAATTTTTTTTTTCCTTTTGTGTTTTTCTTAAGTAAATATAACATCATTTATGAAACGTTTATACGGAGGATATGAAAGTAAAATTTAGGAATATTTGAGGAACATAACTTCTCTGTGAACGATAGACCTCGATAATCTGAGAGAGGCGGAGGCGAAGAAAAGTAACGAACCCTTGCGGCGTTGTCTGTGGTTTGAATGAGGACATCTTCATTATACATATATGCACGTATATATATGAATGAGGTGTCTTCATACACGTGTATAAATCATTTTATTTTTATACATGCAAGAAACAAAATACACAGATTTTTAATCTGTAATTAATTTAAGACTTGGGTAAATTGCAATTATTTTCATTTTTTCTTTCTTTCTTTCTTTTTTTTTTTTCTCAAATAAGAATAATGTACAAATGTATCTTTACGATCAAACGAATCTGTTAATTAATACGTAAATTAAATAACGAAATTTATATAGAATAGTACAAAAAAAAAAAAAACATGCCAACCTCACGCCCAATTCTCATCCAGGTTGTTATTCCTAGAGTTGAATTAAACTAAGTGTTTCAATACCAGAAGGATTACATTGCGAATTGAGCCGTTTTCAAATTTCTTCAAAATTTTCTTCTTTTTCAAATTACTATCGAAAAATGATATCACCGACACCCTTACAACGTAATTTTTTACATCATTTTATTTTTTTTATTTTTCCTAGTTGTTTCAAATTTCCCCCTAAATTTCAATGTCAGGATGTAGGTATAATTTTTCTTCAACTTCAAGTGAGTTAATGATAATGATTGAAAAAAAAATAATAAATGGTGATAATTCTTCTCGGTATTTGTTAAAAAAAAAACTTTGAATTAATTCAACTCTTCGTTTTTAATGTCAATTCTATGTTAAGTCTCGCATTCGGGGGCACTTTTAGCAATCGCAATTGATTCAGGGCTATCAGGGGGGCATTTGGAGCTTTAACGCGTTCCTGAAACAAACGAGAAAAAAATTCTTGTTGAAATGTTAGCATCAGTTAGTCACAATAAAAGGCGTATTATTTAGCGTTAGCTTTTGCCGCTTAATTTATAAGCCTTAGTTAATGATCAACACTAAATTATGTTATTTTTCTTTTTAGCAAATACGTTTCATTTCTGTTTTCAAATTTTTATCATAAATTATAGATCTCGTAGAAATGAGTGCAGGTGCACTTGATGAAAAAAATTATGCCGATATAATACTTCGAGTTAGAACAGGATTTGAACAATTTGGAACAAATTATTAGCAGCGATTCTATCAGGTTCACAATATGCACAAAGAGTTTAAGAAAAAAAAATCAACACAAAGTCTAAAACACGACTCGAAGCAATGAAATGAAAATGATAAAGAATTCATCATTTTATTTGAGTACATCTTGTTCAACTCTCCAGATGAAGGTAGCTTGAAAGTGAAAAGAAAACAAAATATGAATTTATGACGAAAATAATCGATCGTTGTTCACATCTTAAAATTATTACCTTAATTGAGTTAGAGATTTTGCATGTTATGTATGTGTATTAAATCGGCAGCGACAGCAGTAGCAGTAGCAGTAATCATTGATAGGAAAATTGTTTGAATTATCGTATTCAATTGATATAAATAAGAAAAGGAGATATTTTGATGGTGATATCGTAAGATATCAAATTAAGAAATCGTCGACTACATCTGTACCGGAATATCACGATCCAATTCACATTCCATACTCAAAGAAAGTTAACGACAAATTTGCTAGCGAATTCTGATTACAATCAATCGAAACTTAATCAGTTCATCGATCGATGCATCTAATGAAAGCTAATATTCCATTCACGTTCATGAGAACTCATAAATGACAAATACTCCGATTACAGATGTCGGCGATCGATTGGATACGTCGTTCTCTCTTTCTTTTTCCAAAGGTTCTCTGATGCTTCTTGGTATTAGGGGGTAACGGTTGATTACGAAGCAGACGGGGAATAGGAAGACGGCGTAGCTAGTCCTTTTTGATCGAAGTATTCGAAGCATGGTGGGCTACGTTGAGGCCTGCCGCACGGAACTGTTTGATCACTTCGTTCTCTCCCGCGACTATTGTGTTTTTTTTCTTTTCTTTTATATAAAAAAAATAGGTGAATTCATGAAGCTAAGAAAACTAAATTAAAATTTGTTTCTTTGGAACCATTATTACACTTTTCTTTTGTTTGTTTGTTTCTTTTTTTTTTTGTTTTAATTTTCATAAATCAAAAAGAAATTAGAAAAAAAAGACGAATAAAAATGAAAAACACAATAATGATCGAAAAAGTTTTCAACATATTTCATTTTCGTTTAGACGATGTGAATTTTTGTGTATGTATATATATATATATAGTCCGATTATAGCTCTCCGTTAATCTCATCAGTTAAATGCCTCGCGTAGAGAACTTCTCTCCACTCCACAGGCGCTGGACCACTCTCTCGCTGCTCTACTGACACGACAACTAATCTGTTACTGAACAGTTCAAATCGCAGTTTACCAAATTAATACAAATATGTTTTTTTTTCTTTTTTTTTTCTAAAATCATTTGCCCGATATATAAATAATACAGTGACGACGGTTCTTGGTTCAGTTTTATCAAGCCTCCCGGTAATCAATTTTTATTTAAAAAAAGATAAGATATGTTGAACAAATAAAAATAATATGTAATTAATTTCTTCTAAACAATCAGATTACTTAAGGCTAAAGTTATCGTTGGGATATGAAAATTAAAGTTACAAGCTCTGTTCCATTTCGCTCCAATCGAGTGAATAAAGAGTCTCAAAAGTTTATATCAGAGGTGGGAAATTAGTAAAAAATTTATCAATCAGACCAGATAACCATCGTCACTTGTATGCGATAGGAATTGTTCCAGTGGACGCACCTGTCTGGGCATTGGCTTGAGTAGGTGTCTGACCTTGGCCTTGACCTTGCGGTCCTTGGCTCGGTATACCTGGAGCTCCCGTAGACGGACCACTCACGACGTTCACGCTAGCAGCCTTCTGCTTCAGCATCGTCCAATCGAACGTGTAATCGTACTGATGATTCAGGGTGCGGAACAGGATGCGGAACAGCTGACGCAGGTACATGTAGTCGGGACTCTCCTCGAATCGTAAACCTCGGGTGTAGTTAAGGTACATCGCAAACTCCGCTGGGAATCCCTGGTAACGTCAAAGGCAATATTATAGTCTGTGAATTACGGGAGGCACTATAATCGCGGGGATTCTCACCTTGCACAAGACCTCTACAGGAGTGGACATTTTCTTTTCGCTGATCTTTTCGTATTTCTGCTTTTTCGTAGCCGCCTTAAGTCCCTGCCAGGGTAGAGAGCCTCGGTTGAAGTACATCAGGACGTATCCCAACGACTCCATATCGTCGCGACGACTCTGCTCTATTCCGAGGTGGGCGTTTATAGAAGCGTACCTAGCCGTTCCCGTCAGATTTTTATCCTCTCGGTATATTATGTGCGACCTGGTACGACTGTCTCTATATTTTTTTGCTAGTCCAAAATCTATCATGAAGAGCTGTAACATTATTCATAGAGCAATGTGAAATTTTTTTATACTCAATTATCCGTATGCGATTTAAAAGAGAAAAGAAATTCGACAGTGGCGTTGGAATTATTCGGTATTACCTTATTGCAGTGGCGCCCGATGCCCATCAAGAAATTGTCCGGTTTTATGTCTCTGTGAATGAAGTGTTTGCAGTGAACAAATTCGATTCTTCCGATCATTTGGTCAGCCAGCATCAACACAGTTTTTATTGTAAACCTTCGCGAACAGAATGTAAACAGGTCCTCGAGAGAAGGTCCCAGCAAGTCCATCACGAGGACGTTGTATTCGCGCTCTTGACCGTACCTGAAATATTTTTTTCTTAATTTTCAATCTTTTATCCATCCTAGTTTCTGGGATTCGTTGACGGAGCAAATGGAAAAACTGATTAATAATCTAATCCTAGGAAACGAGACGGGGAAAAACAAGATTCATTTGAAATGCTGTTTCCCTGGAATTATTACTGTTACCATCGTATGTGAGGTATTCCAATTCCCCCGTGTAAGATCTTGTACAACTTGGATTCGTAGAGCAGCTGCGGGTGCCGGGCTCGCATGTTTTCCAACTTTACCGCAACTTCCTGTTGAACAAGAGAGAAAGATATATAGATTATAATCACCGGTTAACGTCAGAGCTTTATGAGCTCCGAGAAGCCAATCAAGGCCAGATAGCTACGGAGATGAAACCCCGCACAACCGGTGGGAATAACTCGATAAAAATGTCTTATAGTCAATTTCTCTTTGATTTTCAGATCTCAAACACGCGGCTGAAATTATTGAAATCTTTTCAATAACGTCTGGCTCAGATTTCAACTTATTGAGTTTTTATGTAACTTCTGGACTATTTTCATTTCTTCGAGTCTTGAAACTTCTGCGTTGAGGATTTTTGAGTAACGTGAAAGAAATAGAATTCTATGCAAAAGAAATCTTTCAAATATGACGATATATTATACTGCTGGTTGGATCGCAGCCGTACAAGAGATCGAATAAACGCTCCCATCGTTATTGACCGATGGATTCATTTCTCGTTAACAAGATAACGTTGATTCCTTTTATTGAACAATCAAACCTCCTCATGAATAGCGTTCTCCATACTTTATTCAGACTTTCATCGTGACCTCAAAATCGCCGAGTGAGTGGACAACGGATAACAGATACGCCTCGTTGTTCAACAAATGTTCATAATTCAGCTTTATTTCAGATTACAAACACCTCAAGGCGAGGCTGAACTCTGTTGTTTACATAACGTGGAGAATATTCGTGTCAGACAGATAATACTGTTGACGAATTTGAAATCACGACTAATCTATAACCACATCAGACCCTACAGACTATGTTTTGCAGTTTTCTTTGTTTTCACGCTACTTCCAACTCTGTCAAAGCAACGATCCAAATGAAATAGTTCAGGAATGAGAGTCGAGTGCTTGAACGATGATTGTTGCACTAATTATGTTTACATGCGACGAAGCATGTGTCGCAAGCTACTTATCATTCGGTCTTACGTCATGCGTCAACCAACAATGTGTCAACAGTTGAAAATCAAGTACTGTCAGTAAACAGAAATAAATGACTCATTCCAAGGTTTGAACCTGGTGATAATAGGACGAAATCACAGAGAAAGGGCGAAGGTTATGATAAAGTTTTTGAAAACAACGAAAATTGCGATCGTAAAGTTTTCTCTTTCATCATCCTAAGCAATAGAGGCAGAGACCGCAACGATTTAGTTCGATAAATTAATCACGGTGAAAATATTAGTCACCGTGATTAGCCAATTGGGCGAAATCATAAAGTGAAACTCAATTCTAAATACATCGCGATGTTACAGAAAAGAAAAAAGAAATAATCAGTTTCCTGTTTCTCTTACGGCAACAGTGCAGGTATCATATGTCACTGTCCGTGATTACTCGACTCTGTACCGAGTTGGCACGTTAATGCAACTCTGTAACCTACTTAAGCGAATGGTAAAATGAAATAACAAAAGAAAAATGGAGGATGGTGTCTGAAGTTTTGATTCCCGCTTCCGATACCCGCGATGCGAGACCGAAAGGGTTTATCAAAAATTCGTTATCCGTTCTGTCATGACATAACGGTGAGCGAACGGCGTTAGGGTTTTGTTGTGGCGATGGCGGAAGGCGAGGAGAGAATTGAGAGGCGGGGAGTGTGGGTAGGGTGCGAGGGGAGGGAGGTGAAAAACGTTAAACGGTAATTGACAGCGTTAGTAACGATGAATAATAATTATTTTATAATTAATATTATTTGTTTCTTACTTCGCCATTTGAGATGTTGATTCCGAGATAAATGTCACCAAATGAACCAGATCCGATTTTTCTCATCAGACGATATTTTGCACCGACGATAAATTCAACCTTTGCGTTTCCCAGCGACATGATGGAATCGTTTTTAGTTCAATGTGTTTTCCTCAGTCAAAGTTTACCACACGTAGCGCGCACAAAACAGCAACAGCCAGTATTAAGCCAGATAAACACACGATAAATAAAATATCCGTCCCGCTTTTTATTGCGTGTGTGTGTATTACTACTTTTAGACGAGTATAAAATGAAAAGGTTTTTTTTTTTTTTTTTTGTTATTTTAGTACTGTTAATTTGCGAAATTATTTTATATAAAAACCGCGACTTATCTCTCTAATTGGGGGGGTGGGTGCTGGTGAGGGGTGAGGGGGGGACTTCTGAAGAAATGAATAATTATTTATTTAATTAGATAAATTAATGGGAAACTGATGCGAGACGGGCAACAGTCACTAGTGGCACAGCAGCCCCCAACATGCCGACATTTTCCTAGAGCTTCGACAGTCACAACTGACGTTGCGGAAACGATGCATTATGGGAATAACTGTTATAACGTCAATTGACCGTCTTTCGACCTAAAATTTGTCACATATCGAACCTATCGAGGTCCAAAATCCCCTGGAAAAACTAAAAATTTAATTACCGAGGGCATAAAAGACCCCGGAATCTTATCTGAATCGTTAAAATCTGTTTTATTCACGATATATGAAGTAGCTCGCTTGACTACGCGGTACGCATACCCACAAGGTCAATCCATGAATATTAAAAACAATCGACTAGCGAATATTTGAATAAGAGACGAAATTATCGTTCGAAATGGGCGGTTAAACTTTTTTTCTTATTTATGATGCAACTTTTGGGTGAATTATTGACGGTTTTTAGGCAAAAAGTATCCGTAAATACAGACGATTAACGACTTGCGGTAGTCAGAGTTTCAATATGGCCGGTTATGGTGCGAAACGAAAGTTTGTCCGTTACTATTCAAACATTACGCAATTTGTAGGTGCACATTGTATATAGAATAGATCAATGGCAGTGGCTTTTTTTCGCGTGGGAAGACAACTGACCCTGACTAGTGGTTTGAGGAATATTAAAAGGATCGATTCGTTCAGATCGATCATGACTTCGGAACGGAGATTGGAAAAGGCGGTAGAGGAGTTGAAGACCAATCCCTACTTCGATAAGTACGCTGAAAAAATATCAAAGCTTCAAGAAACGAGTCCCGAAGAATTTTTACGCCGAGTAGAAGAGAAGGAGCAGAAGCTCAAGGCGGAGAAAGAAAAGCGCGCGGAAGAGCGAAAATTTCAGGCAGCATCGCGGGCGAAGCCTGCCTTGGATTCGAAGGTTCTGGGTCAGAGAGAAGCTCGACTTGACGAGATAATGAAGGTCGAGTTGGTCGAGGGAAAAAGCCGGGAAGAGTTGATAGAGATATGGCACGAATATCACAAAAATAAGGACTGCATATCCGGCGCTATGACGGTAGAACAGTTCGAAAAATTGTTCGAACTCGGCAGAACGTATCCGACATTTTTGCTACCCCTGCCGCGATCGCAGGGCTACGAATTTATCATGAGCCAATTTCACGGTACTGAAATCCACATGACCCCGCTGCTGTGGTACCAAGTACACAAAGAAAACGCGCCCGAGTGTCTGGCGATGAAGCATTACACGGAGTTCGCCGAGTCCAAGGACCTGGTATTAATGCGCGGTGAATTCGATACCAATTCGATAAACGTGCAAGAGGCTCAGTGCCTCGTAAACGAACTCCAGTTGTATTACGCTCCGGGCAATTCCGAACGTAGAAAATTACTCGAAAAGTTCACCAAACAACCGGACGAGTTCAAACACATGGATTTGATAGCAAATCTAGAAACTATTTCGCTGGTACCGGTACCGGACGCTACCAAGGTGGCTAATAGCAGCTAAAAACTATCTGTATTGTTATGTTGTATTTATTTTTTTGTAAATAGTCTACTTCACGTAAATGTATATAATAAAGAAACCTTATCGGCATGAACGCTACTGTCTATTTTTATTCATTGTCTCGACACAATAGACACAATTATTGAGAATTTTTGATGGCGGAACCAAATCCGACTCCACTTCCTCTCGAAAGTGAGGTTATGTCGCCACCTCGGCTGTGTTTGAGGTTAGGTTATGTTCAAGATCTCTTGCTGCAGTGAATAAAACAGTATGAAAGGCCCGTGGCTGAGGAGGTTGTTGGTCGAGAAACTGAACAGAATAAACAAGAGAACATCGAACCGACGTTATTCTAATGAGACGACTTCTAATTTCTACGTGACGACGCCGATATTCTACGTAAATGCCGGTGAGCCCGTATAACCTAAAACCGCATTTTATTCAGATTTTGATTATCCAGTTCAATTAAAATAATTATTTAGATTTTTTTTTTAACATTTATAGAACCGTTTATCTTCAATTTTTATCATTACATAATTGAGAAGATGAAAAGTTCGAATGTAATAATTCTCAGGACCTCACATCGGCCACCTTTACAGCGCCGTTCTTGCCGACGCCGTAGCCAGATACAATTCAATGCTGGGTCATACGGTGCGTCTCAGTACCGGGACAGACGAGCACGGAAATAAAGTACTGCAGGCTGCCAAAGCGTCGCAGATTCCGACTCAGGATTACTGCTCGCAGGTCTCGGAACAGTTCAATGACATGTGTAAGGATTTTGACGTCGGATACACGGAGTACATCAGGACCACAGAATCGAGGCATTCGAAGGCGTTGGATAGATTCTGGGTGAGGGAACTTCTTTTCTTGTTACGCTAGAATTTGAGACAAAGAAATGTTTATTTTGCAGAGAACGTTGAGTGACAACGGGCACATTTATCCAGGGACGTATTCAGGCTGGTACTGTGTACCCGACGAGACATTCTTGACCTCCTCGCAACTTGAAGAGAGGAAA
This sequence comes from Euura lappo, assembly GCA_018257835.1. NCBI lineage: Eukaryota > Metazoa > Arthropoda > Insecta > Hymenoptera > Tenthredinidae > Euura > Euura lappo. Next base: position 29,207 of record JAEUYN010001579.1, on the reverse strand, counting down.
ACCAGCGATGGACGGACCGTCAAGGTTTCCGTTGAGTCTGGGCATCCGGTTGAATGGGCCGAGGAGAGTAATTACAAATTTAAACTCGGTTCTTTTCAAGATGACCTCAAACACTGGCTCAAGGATGGTAATAAGTTGAAAGAAACAGTAAAAAAAATTCATGAACATCAAGATAAGAGACAATGGATTTTTTTACCGTTTTATGAACGAAATATTCTAGAAAATACAGTCCAGCCGGCTAAATTTCACAAGATATTATCAAGCTGGATCGAGGAGGGAGCCTGTCTGGAGGATTTGAGCATCTCAAGACCAATGGACAGAGTATCTTGGGGAGTCCCAGTCCCCGGAGACGAGAGTCAGAGCATATACGTGTGGCTCGATGCGTTGGTCAATTATCTGACCGTGCTGGGATATCCGGACGAAAGTTACAAGGAATTCTGGCCTCCCAGTATCCAGGTCAATGTTGAACAGTGAAATGCTGATACAGTTTTTCAAAGAGGGAGCGTAATTCTTCCCACAGAATATTTCCAGGCTCTCGTAATTCACAGATCTGTGAAATTTTACCCTTTCAGGTAATCGGAAAAGACATTCTCAAATTCCACGGAGTTTATTGGCCGGCTTTTCTGATAGCAGCCGGGCTGGAGCCTCCGAGGACTTTGCTGTGCCATTCTCACTGGACTGTCGACGGTCAGAAAATGTCCAAATCTAAAGGAAACGTTGTTTCACCTTTCGAGGCGGCTCAAAGCTACACTTCTGACGGTCTTAGGTACTTCCTTCTCAGGGAAGCCGTCCCGCACAGCGATGCAAGTACGTCGATCGAATGAACTCGGAGATTTTTTTACAGATAAATAATCGATATTTATTTCAATAGATTACAGCGAAAACAAAGTTCTGAACGTTGTGAATTCAGAGCTGGCCGATACTATGGGAAATCTCGTTAGTCGATGTACGGGAAAGACGGTGAATCCTGATCGCCAGATTCCAGACGTGAGAAAATACGTGGAAACTCTTAAATCCGAACCAGCGGAGCAATTGAAACGATCGTTAAAATCGCTGCACATAGAGGCGAGAGGAAATTACGAAAAGTACAATCTTCATCGCGTGGTAGATTCCGTGATGAGCACCTTACACGCGGCTAACCAAATGGTAGAATATCACAAGCCTTGGCAGCTCAGGAAGGAAACCGACGATAAATCCAAGGATGAATTGAAGGCTGTGATATCCCTGGCCTTGGAAGCCGCCAGAATTAGTGGACTAGTTTTGTACCCGGTTGTTCCTGGCCTATGCAATAACTTATTGGACTTGCTTAGCGTGCCTGAGAACGAAAGAAAGTGGACCGATACAGTCCCAAAATACTTGGAAAGGGACGCAGAGGGTAAAGCAAGAAATATCCAAGCAGAAAGTATGATTTTGTTCAGGAGAATTAGGAACTGATGTAAATAGGGGAATTGACAGTAAATGCCATTTTTTTTTGTATATGAGCTGGAAGTCTTATATTATTATTGTTATTTACAGAGAGGCAAATATAATTGCCTGTTTTTGTTTTTTGCTTGTTTTGATACATAAACTTATCGTTATTAGCATGTTTTGAAAAGGTAAAATGACGATGATTTGAAAACAAGATAAATTAACGAGTGTAAAAAGATGTGGAGAATATTCATAGCAGTGGTAATTGATTTGATATTTGGTTTCTGATTGGATTACATCGTCGAGTTGAACGAAAAAAACATTTTGAAATTATAAATTGAACCATTATTAGAGTATATTTTATACAATATGTACTTTAACAGTTGATTTGGGTGCGATTTGTGATGATATAGTTGAATACTGAATGAAAAATATTGCTCTACCGGATCGTGTGTTGAATTCTATCCTCGTTAATCACACCACATAGAAAAATAAATAAATGGCTATTTACAATGTATTAAGTAACCTAACTAGGTAAATTATTATTGCATTACTATTGTTGAATATTAAAACACTAATCGATTGAAATCTAGTCTTATTGTTATTATATATACTAACAAATATGATATACTATACACAACTGCGGAGTCTCGCGGATTGACATGACAAACAAGAACCTTCGTATCCGTATTTTTAAACTCTCATCGTCAAATCCAACATTCACACGTTAAACGTATAAAATATACTTATAAACAAATATCAACGATCAATAAATCACTCCACCATTTTAATACTGCGATGTGGTACCGTCATATGACTGCGGTTAAAATTTTTTAAACAAATAAAATGATTCTTATATTTTATCTAACGACTCAACAGCCAAAACATAACGTAACAATTAACTTAAATAATTTTTGGTTGCCAAACGGCGTTGACAAGACTTGATTCGGTACAGAACTATGTATCGTTTTGAGTATCTACACAATTCTGAGGATGTATTGGTCGTACGATCTCAACCAAATATGATTCTCGTCGGCAAATTGAGTACTTCGTGGTAAGATAAAAATCGGAAAAAAATCAACCATGATAAAGATGATAAGAGTATTCATGTTGAATAATAATAATGCCCGAAAGTTATCGATAAATTGTTTAAACGAAACATTGTTTAACAAATTTTCTGGTAACGTTATTTTTTTTCATCGCAAATAAATGCCCTAATTTTTCTGAACACACATGCATTTTTCAAGAATTTTGACACTATTTTAAAATTTCTGTTAGGCTGTATTTACGAAACTATTTGTTCCACGCTCCGGAAACTTCGGAATTGTAATATACATCGCTTTCTCAAAAACATATCCAAAATTCAGATTATTTTTTCCCATTTTTCAAAATTTGGAAATTTCCGAAATAGTGACAAAATTCTTAAAAAATTCATGTGTATTCAGAAAAATTAGGGCATTCAGTTGAGATGAAAAAAAAATAACGTTACCACAAAATTTGTTAAACAATGTTTTGTTTAAACAATTTATTGATAACTTTTGGGCATTATTATTATTCATAGTTAATACTTTGATCGTGTTGATTGTGGCTGATTTTTTTCCGATTTTTATCTTATCCCGAAGTACCTAATATTTTCGACGAGAATCACTTTTGGTTGAGATTGTACGGCCAATACATCCTTAAGGCATATAATATAGCCTTCGATCTATATATGCATCATTCTTTTTTTCTATTAAATATATTCTTATTTATCCTATGATATATCTTTGATTAAAACATTTCTATGTATTCATAAATTCATTAAAGTTATCATATACTCTGTCTTTTGAATTTAAGGGATTTTGGATATGTCTTTCGAATCTAATTTTACGTGATTGTCTTGCTAATGATATAATCTTCGTATATTGAATTATAATTATCAGATTCATTTGTTTGGGATTAAAAGTATCTCAAATGAACGAATAATTTTTTTCCTGACCCCAGCATAGAAGATAGTTTTTGAAAAATAAAAACACCAGTTTCATTTTGCGTTTAAATTGCCGAAAACTGTCTTCTACATTGAGCGAAGTCACTGCCTTCGAAATGTCCTCAAATCTTCACAGAATATCCGAAACTCGGCAGAGTCTCGCGCCAAGTACATTGAAGAGAATTTTTGAGCGCTGCGCGAGACTCGACCGAGCCTCTTCCACATCTACATCCATCTGGATGAATTAGTTCCCAAAAAACAAAAAAAAAAAAAAAAAAACGAAAAAGTTGAAACGATGGGATACTTCAACGATTTCCATTAATTTCCCGTTCGATTGAATGGGACGAAACATTTATTTGAATCGTTGACTGTATACACGATGGAATGATACTAATACATTCATTGAATTGAGACTCGTTCACCACCGTTACGATTCAAATTAAAAAACAATTGATCGATCATCGAAACAAGCAGACACTATGCCATCGCGCTAATCGCCTATCCTACGTCCAATGATTGTTGCATGTATATACAATCTGCGCAAAATAATTGCAAACCCGCAAAATGTTCGGCCTTGTTATTTTTGGCGAGAAAATATTTCCTTTGTCTCGCCACTGCGTAACTTGAAGGAACGAAATCGCGTGATTTAATTAACGAATTAATCAACTAATACGAACCGTCATGATATGACGTGATTCTATCAACACGCGAGTACCTATATCGCGCTGACAATGGTGTCGCGGTGTCTATTCGAGCCGGGAGCTACTTGGCAGCTGTCAGCACTCGATCTGGGGCTTATATTGCATTCGACGATTGATCCGTTCCGTTTTTGGACGATCACTGATCGGAATTCACCGCATTCGCTGGTCGAGGGTTGATTGCATCGGCCCCTTCCTCCTCTGGTGAGAATTCTTTTGAATGCTTCGCGAAATTCGGTGTTGAAGATGCTGTAGATTATTGGGTTGAACGCAGAATTGCTGTAGCCAAGCCACGTCAGTACCTGGGGTGGAAACAAAGAAGAATATCATGCGGGAATAAAGAGGAAAGAAATTTTTTAGGTAGACCGGATTGGACACAGAATCATTTTCGAATAAATTCTTCTGCCTGCAGCCGGACGTAAAACGAACTTGACGGCGTGGTTTTCTCATATTGAAAGCTATCGAATTGCAAACGGCGGTGAAAAACCGATTTGCGTATAGATAGAAAAATGGGAAGTACCGAGCTCGTAGGGGATACCATTGTAGGTATGAATGCAAAAGTGGAAATGAAAAAAACAAATAATTTAGTGACACTGCGGTATTATCCCATATTCCGTATTATATCCGAATTGAATTCAACGAGCCGTAGTATGGAATAATTCGACATTGCGAGTGGCGTAGAGGCGAAACTATATTTCGATATAATAGTTCGATGGTTTTGGCGTACGTACAAATGAATGTAATTAATTTACAACAATTATGTTGAAATTACGTTTCACTGCCTATACGGGTCATCCCGTATATATATACGAGGGGGTGAATTTTTACCTGGGATTAAACGTGCACAATCGATTGGAACAAAGTATCATTGAACTGTACGGTATTTCCGGCTGGTTTATATTGTTCGATAATAATTCTCGTTTTTAATTCGGAAAGTGAAAAATTAATTCGGGCAGAAGGCCTCGAGCATCGAATGGGACGATAAAAACGCGAGGTAGTTACAATACCGTGATTCGATTTGTGATTTTTGTCGATATGATGATATATACCCACGAGAGACCAAGTTGCGAAAACCATAAAATCGAAACTGGCTCGACTGGATCAATGGAGAAATTCCAGCCCAGCTTAGAGGCCCATAAACGTTTATTTCAATAGTCGATGTTACATACCTACTGGAAGGTATAGTCAAATCTACGACCTGCACTAGACTGACAATGCATTTCTCAACAATCGGAAGTTAGCACCCGATTCACGAACGTAAATGGAACGTTACTGGTCTCAATTCTGTTTGCTCAGCAGCAAATCCACGTCTACACAAATACATTTTCAGCGCAAAAATGATTCGAATATGACGATACAGATGAATTTTTGACCGCAATGTTCATCATCATGGTCGAGATGCACTTGAGGCGAAAGTTATCCGACAGTGGATGACATACCTGGAATGTCCTGTCCGTGATACAAGTTTTGCAGAAAGCTGCAACGATGTTTACGCAGAAGAATGGTACCCAGCAGATGAGGAATACCCCCATGATTACACCGACGGTGATTGCTGCCTTGTGGTCGGAAACGTGGTAAGGGCTGGTTGGTTTCGGTTTCGTTTGCGGCTTCGGAGCTTTGGTCCTCCTGCTCTTTGTACGAAAGCTCTTTGCCAGCGAAGTTTCAGGCAACTTTGTCACCGCCCGGATGCTCCTCACGTGTTTTTGAGCGTAGCAGTAAAGCCTGCAGTATATGCCCACCATCACGAAACAAGGCACGTAAAAAGAAATGCAGGATGACACCATTGCGTAGGTTGGCGTCAGGTCCAGTGCGCATGTGGGATATTCCTGAAATTTTCCAACAATTCTCAACTACCAAAACATGCCTGTTCAACGTTGGAATCACAAGCTCCAGGCGTTAGTGACCAATTGCTAAAAGTTTGCAAAACACATCGGAAGCATCTACATTGGTAGCATTCGTAATAGCCGTAGTATCCAATCGCATATTTCGAATGCATCAGCACCGGAAGATAACTAAGTTGTTGTTGATAATTGTGCGGAAAAAAATTGTAAAAAGCTTGGACAGAGTTGAACGGTCTCTGTTATAAAACAGGTGCGACGAATCAAATGGCAATTCAGCAAAATAGTATCCGTGCATCTATGACTACGTCACGCACCATGCATGCAGTAATTGATTTTATTTTTCAAAGGGAATGACGAATGGGTCAAATCGTCTTCCATCTCGAGTGACCGCAATTTTCTGCAGACACCTCGATCGCCTCGGTGTCTTTAAGGTCCATCAACTTTAGACTTGGCTTCATGAATCGACCCTTCCTCAACATCCCCGTTCGTAATCACCGTTGAACTTGTTTTTGCGGAATCCTTAATCGAAAAAAATATCCGTACCCCCGAGTGTTATTTATTTCTTTGTTCTTGTACGGCGGAGCCAACTCAGGCGGATCAGTTGATACATAATAATCCCCCGGGTTTTCTGGATCCCAGAGGTCTTATCGCGATCCCCCTAAAGTCTCAAGTATTTCTTTACATCCGAGTTTTCGCCTTTCTTTTTATCCCCCGCGATTATCCACTTTAACCGCAACAAGTTTCCCCGAGCCTAATGAACCGGTTCTTCAAATCTTGTTCGAACAATGTCATATTTTTTAGCCTATTATCCGAACCTTCGGCAAATGTACCTTTTCCCCATCGCTGTACACCAGCGGCATGCCAGCCGGCCTGTGGAGGCCAAGGGTGATTGGCACGAATGAGATTAGAACTGCGAGTAACCAGACAGTGGCTATACTGCCAACCGCCACTCTGCGAGTAACCCATCTGCTGTACCTAAAATATAAATTAATTAACGACCGTTATTTCATCCGTAGACCTGAACGCCTCATCTTCATTAAACGTTCAAACTGTTGGCTTGAGGTAATATTTATGCATGCATAAATGCATCGTTTCCGTTAAAAGTTTGTCTCTTTCTTTCTTTTTTTCCTAACTAGATTGTGGCACGACTCTCTTTTGTTTGCCGAGTTTAATACAAGTTTTCCTCGGGTTTTCCTCAGCACCGTTGATTGAATTTTCAGTCCTCGAACGGTAAATAAGGTATAACCGAGACTTTGAAACGTCCTTCATTCGCGGTATTAGAATTCCCACGAGGTCCGCGCATACTTATTCGCAGAACTCGCTGTAGCGACGTTCGTGACGATAATGCCAAGCCTTTATTGCAAACTAGGTAAAAATATGACATTTGAATATCTTATACCGCTTGAGGTAATCAATTCGATTATACGGGATATTATTAGGAGTAAAACGCAGTGATATTAGACTCCGCTAAGTACGCCGTGAAAGTGAACACGTGCACGCAAACTCGCGTGCAACTTTCCAACCGCGAGTAAACGGAGGCAATACTGACTAACGATATTGAGATTCCGGTGTCTTCGGATAAGAACTTTGTCAAAGTCACGTGGGCACGTTTACCTTAACGGATCTTTGATGTGTATGTATCTATCGAGCGATATCGCGCAGAGATTCAGGATCGATGCGGTGCTGCACATGACGTCGAAAGCTACCCAGGTGTCGCAGAAACGAGGCCCGAATACCCAGTAGCCGAGGAGGTCGTTAACTCCGGCGAACGTCATCACCAGGAAACCAACGAAGAGATCGGCTATGGCCAAAGAGGCCAGGAAGAGGTTGCCGATCCTGCGGAGTCCCCTGTCCGTGTATATGGCCACACATACCAGAATATTTCCGGCGACGGATAGGAAGAATAAAACGAACAACAACAGGCCTGTAATAGAATCAGGGTATTTCGTTAGAACGGAGGTTGAGCTCGGTCCGAGGCATCCGGTAATTAAATAGAAAGTATGGCGAACCAACTAGAATCACCGATGGCAACGAAAATGTGTTTTCGGGTACGTCTTCGCTGCCCGTATGGTTTTCCTGGAACAGAAAATTGATACACGATTTAAAAAATCCAGCAAATCATTCATCAGAAGCTCGGATTCGTACTATCTAAAAAAAGTAATCTAAACTCCGATCATGGCATAAAGATTGAGCGAGCAATCAGCGTTAAAGTTCACGGTTGAATATATTGAAGCTGAGCCAGCAGTCGGTGCCTGAAGCCAAAGAGGTCGCAGGATTGGAGTATTACAGATAAGATTGGTCTAACGGATTATTACTATACACGAGTGCAAATACTTGTAAGACCCTGGGTATATCGATATGATACCATCCTACAATCTCCACGGCGGAATGTTCGAAGTGAAAAACTAACGCCGAGGATACGTGAACTAGAAGTTTTAAATCGACTAATGAAATTCGTAAACAAGTTAGAAGTAGGTCAGCATTGGTTCTTCTATTCGCATTGTATCGCGGATTCCGCTTGTTGCCTGTAGCTAGAAAAAAAGTTAGCAAATAATCGCTTCACGGTAATTAGACTTGTGCAAACACGATCTATCTGCATAAAATCTGGTGTCGGTTGTACAGCAGCTAGTACTCGATAACTGAAAGTTAAACTGATCATCTGCAGATAACACACATGGCTTGAGAGCGTTATGCAAACAGTTTTAGTTATCTGATTAATCACTGTCACGCGTGAGCAATGAATTCATCAATTCTGATGAAAAGTTCGAAATGCCCAAGGTGTGAAGGTTCCTTGCGCTTTGAAGAGTGGCCACAAGTGTCAGAAATTTCTGGTACACCATCAATCAACACTCTAGTAGCTATAAATTCAAACTTTACTAAGCAGCGATGGGAATTTTGGAACTAACCGTACCTCCGGAGCTTCGCGCCGTTAACGGTCCGAACCGCTCTCGCAAAACTAAGATTAACAGGGTGAAATCACCTCGGGGAATCGAAAATAGGAATCAAAGCTGCTCCAGCGGGTAGGAGAAAGCGATAAAAAATTGACGTTATCTCTCCCCCCCCCCCAAAAAAAAGTTAGGCTGCCCCGAAATTTGTCTTGCTTGACGGCCGAACCGATTAAAACTTGGAGGTTTCTCTGTTCAAGTTTCGCCGCAGCAGTTCGGATAAGAGGCGAAGTCCTCCAGTGACACTCGGGAGCTTAAAGTCAATCCTGTCTTTTTTTCGGCCCCTATTCCGTACCTTCATCATGTCTGCTACAATTTCGTCCCGGCTCTATATCCGATTCTCATGAAACCTGTCATCCCCGGCTTTGCAGAACAGCCACCTTCTTATGGGTGATGAATTTTGACGCTAAAGTCAACCCTAGTCGGTATACCGAGGGCCTATGTTGCAATTGACGTCGGCCTGATTAAGCCCAGCCTCCCTCCTGTAAGCTCGACGTAATCGCGAGCATGTCTTTGAACCGTTTAAACAGACGTTTGACGTTTGCAGGCGTAACTCAGGGGAGAGAGAATCTTTGATAATTTTGATTCTATTTTATTACTTGGAAAGTTGAATATGTTTCAGCCTCTAAATCTTGAGATAATCGATCATTTGTTACGCCCCGTCTTCATCCATTTGCCCATCAAGCGTCCCATTTTCTCTACAGTTTTTATTATCGGAATTTGATTTGAAGGGAGGTAAACAATTTTTCTTTTCCACTTTATTATTTTTTTTTCATCTCTTTTTTTATCCCCTTGTACTGAAAAACGCGGGACCTTAACCCCGTTTCGAAGCGCTCAATCTACCTTTTACCTGGATTCTAGGGGGTTGCTGGGATGTGAAAATGAAGGAATCATCGGATACCGAAGCGACATGAAAATCTGTTTTGCATAAATAGGGTTTTGTTCGTAAACATGATCACCAGAGTTATGGCACTGCACTGCAGGCTCTTCGTCAATTACAACATTCCTATTACCGTTTGAATAAATAAACGTTTAGCTATCAACAGTTTTAATTTCTCTAGGGAAATCTTTCTGACATTATACGCGTTCTGTGATTGAATAAATCCTACAACGTGACAGGTATTCGTGGGGCTTATGTTACTGACGTATATAACCATTAAAATACCAATTAAACTCAAATTGATCGATTATCACAAAGCGAACGAATTTATAATTATTTTTCAATTTTATATCCGTTGTATAAAATTGTCTGTACTTATGATGTTTTCAGTTATACGCATTTGTCTGATCCCCGGGTCCCCTCAGACTAATAAGCAACATCTTATGAATGCCCATAGCTCCATCATCTTCAAAGAACCAGACCTAAGTATTTCTGTTTCTGACTGCGATGAGTATTAAAAATGGAAGACGGAGAAAAAAGTTAATCCAGCTTTCTGCATCGGTATGACTCTAGAAATGGAATGAATTTTTTAAAATAGAATTCCCAGGTGTTCCAAACGAAATGAAAATGAATAAAAAACGGCGAAAAACAGTTTCGGCCTCCAGTACAGATTTTGCTCTGATCGTCGGTGCATTTGACAGAAGAGGGTGAAGCAGAAAGGATCGAAACTTAGGGGTCCTAAGCTTCCGTCTAAGCCTAAGGGCGAATTCGTACCCCTTCTAAATCTGATCGATGCTCGATCCTGTGAGCTAGGTTACTGTCATAACTGGCAGACCGGAGCCTCCGCGTCTCACCGCTGTGGCGAGGGTAGAATTCGGTCCTGATCGCGTAACATGCTAGGGTTGTCGAAAAAGTGTGAAGATAAAAGCTCTGATTAATTGCGGGAAACACTCCGATTCTCACACTGGAATCCATTTTCAAGGACGAGAGGTTCAGGAAACGCGTAATCTTTCGCTTTTACTTCTCGCTTCAACCCCAGAAGTACGGACTTATTTTTTCCACATTTAAAGTTACGGACTGGGGTGAATATTCACTCCACGCGTTTTTTGCTCGTGAAATCGTTCTGGAAACGAATAATGGGACTCGTAAGCACATGAATCTTTTGTTTTTTTCAGTGAGAAAAAGAATGGCGAAAAGCAGATTCAATTTCATTCAAGTCTAGTTGGTGGAAAATCCATTCAACTACCGAAGAGGTCTATGAAAAACGGCAAAAATGTCATTTTTCAAGTTCGCCTGGGACCCCAGTCTGACTTCTGCGGCTTAACATCGCGTTGAAGGATTTGGCGAAGACAAGAGAATGGTACAAAGAAATGAGACCAGAAAGAATTATCTTGAGAAATTGAACCACTGACCCCTCCTTTATGGTCAACCGCCAAGTACTGTCGTAGGGTCCAACGAATAAACGTCTAGTACCCCACTAAAAGTTTTATGGTCTACTTGTATGAGAGGCTTCAGAAAGTTGAAGTAGTCATTACTTTATGCTACCACGCTGAATTTTTTGGCATACTCGGGGTTTATTATACTGTATATTCGACAAGAGTTTCTGCATCCTTGTGGGTGTCATCGACTGATTGTTTGAATATTTCGAATCGAATAGTCTGCATAGTGAATTTAGCATTGTTCGCTAAACTGAGGTTCGGGGAAAGTTCATAGTGTCTGTAAAACAGGGCTGCGACAGACTGCGTATAAGGAAAGTTCTGATAAGTTGACGAGAAGAGATGGGATCGTAGAGGGTGCCGCAGGTGGGAATTGGGAAAGCAAGTTTCAAGACCGAGGAGTAATTGTTACGTCAAAGAGTCCCGGCCACCCTATGGTTGCGATGGTGACGAGGAGGAGAACGAGAACGAAGACTCCTGAAAAGTCTCCTTTTCGAGTTATTATATTATCACCAATGGCTGCCTGGTCCCGTGGGAAGACGAAGACTCGAGCTTTACCCGATAATCGTACATATATATATGATGCCATTTTACCCTGAATCAATTTTCACCATTCCCCCGCTTCTTTTACCCTGCTAGTCACACTCGACAATCTCATTCAACGAAAAGATTATTATTATTACTACTCGAATTTTTCTGCGTCATGCGTTATGATTATTTTACCGATCGAAGAAAAAAATCCGAGATTCGAAAAAACAGTATTTTTTTTACAAATTACGTGAAGTCGTGAATTAGATGAAGCCAAGTTCAGAGCTGATAAAAAAGTCTGACTGGACGTAACATCGGGACGTTGACTCATTGTATTCGTAACGACGGGGTAAAAAGCTTTGTCCGATTCTGTCAATAACAGATGCGGTGGTCCAGACCCTCTGACTCGAAAAAATCGCCATGATTACAGTCCATTCACTTTGAGAAGGAAATGACGGGTTGCTGGATTCGCACAATTTAGGCCGAACACATAGTCACTGGGTCAAGCTATGTGAGATTTTTTATCCATATAATCTCGACCCTGGTTGACTCCGTGATTAATAGCCCAGATGTATTATCGTGTTATTTTCTCGTCGTAAGTGTGGAATATCTGGTCGGTGAAGAAGAGAATAATCGGCATCAAGGTTAAATTGAAGTCAACCCAGATAAAAAGCTGTTGACCCCACGACGAGGGTCTCGCATGTTGGGATATTTGTATTTGGGCTTCGGTAAAAACTTCGGCGGCGTTTTTTATCGCACAAGATTGAACTGTATAATCATCAACGCTTTGTTTTAACCCTAATATTTTGTGCTTGCTATAAGATGTAATAATTGGGCTTGTTCAACACATGAATCTTCAATAAATGAAGAGGGAAGAGAATGGTGTATAGCAGATTAAATTTTGTTGCCGTTAAGTTCACGAAAAATCCATTAAGAATATCGCAAAATTGTGAACATCTTGCGGGAATCTCATTTTTCATGCCTGATTTGACGTGGAAATCCACCCCAGCTAAACCTTGCCCGGCGTAGGGTTTGGAAGAAATTTACTTTTATTACAGCCTCGAGGGTTAAAACAGGGGCGTTAATAATCGATGAATCCGATACATGCAATTATTTGAAGTAAAAGTGCCATAAATTGCGTAGATTGGCTCATTCCGACCGTCGAAATCCGCTCATGATCAAATATTCTATCAACCCTCTGATCATATTTCGGGTTTACTAGGCCATAACTTCGAGCGTAGAAAGTCAAGCACCTTCGAGTTGGACGTACTAAATCAGCATAAAATGTGGCTACTCAGATTTGGCGTTGGGTCAGCAAGTGAATCACCCCCAAGCACCTCAACTTTGGTTTATGCATCTTTGCGGTAATGTTCCGGGGGGTGAAGCTAGTTAGTAACGGGGGGGTCGGGTCTCGCCGCAACGACCCATCCCCGAATATCACCGTCTTGTCTACTTTAGAGCTTTCGAGTGGTTCTCACTCGCTAGCTACCACATGCACGCGGTACTCTGAACCATACTTGACCAACCGCTCGCGCTGGTACCCGCCAAGTACTACAAGTCATTCCGCGCTTCGATGGTCCAAGTAATTAACCCTTTCAACGTATAAAGTCCCATGACTACGCTAGAGAGCTTTCAGTGGCTAGTTATTCGAGTGTGCCTCGAGGATAATCGAGGGATTCAATCGGTTCGACAAATCCAACGTTCAGCCGGAGAATCGAATAGAAAGATACCGACGAGAAATAGTTGATCACTCCCCGGATGCGGCCGGTGACCGTAAACATTGTATAGGCCCAGATGTAATCTTCTTTGGCTGCTGTCCCGACTTCGACTTATTATATACCGTATTTCCAAATGGTACGGCTGATATTTATTGGGGATCGGTAAATTCGTCTGGATAAATTTCGGAGAAATTTTATTACGGGGTTTATGTGGGTCCGACGAGGGGGAGTGGTTGTAAATCTCTGCCAATGGGCCAACACCTGAGTCCAAAATGTGCATAATCGTCATAGATAGGGTATAGCGTAATTACAATACGTTAACAGACCTGGGAATGTTGAATATTCATATCACCAGTAGGTACGAATAATTGTTCCAACGAGCGTGGGAAGCGGAAATCGTTAACGAAGGGTACCCAGTTCGCGGGATATTGGCCACGGCCAGTGAGTGCCAATCGAACCTTGTATAATTTCGAATACACACGTCCGTGATTGCATGCACATTTTTACAAACTTGTATCGTGGACGGAGGGGTAGGTCATTGAGAGAAACTGTAAACAGGTAAAGGCTCGCGATGTTCGGACGAGTTTACGAGACCAGGAACTCGGCTGTAAAATTGAAACATAAATACTCAAGGGTTGAGGGATAGGAGGGTGCCTGACGTTATTTACTTGACGTGTAACTCAGGTGGGGGGAATGAGTCGAAGGTGCATGGAAACAGGTGCAGGAACGTAAAACTCGCGCTCTACTGAACCAATATTTGTAGTATACAGAGTCAGGGACCTTAGGATATCGATCCGGCCAGTAGTGCCAACCCCAACTGTATCGTTATTTCATATTTCAAATATTTTAAGGCCCTTCGATATTGCTGTAGGGCAGAAGCACCGTTTTTGGCCACTCCATCATTTCGGCCAGTTCTAAGCTTTTTCCCAAAACCGGTGCATCGCATCGGATCACATGAAACTGAATATAGGTAACCACAGAGACAGCGCGAAGTTGTCTAAAAAGGATGCCGAGAATACGTCCTATGATGCGGTTTTGTTGTCTCATAGCAACCACGAAAAGACAACCGTCCCCGGGTCATGTTTGAGAATCGAATGAGTAAAGTTGCTCAGTATGTATTGCAGCGGTGCGAATCTGAAGGTGGGTAGAGTAATTGGATCCATAATCCCGAGATCAGGCTTCTTTTCGTTCTCGTCCCGTCGGATAAATAATTGGGGATGAAGATAGTCCATCAGTTCCTGTATCTCGGTTGACTAAGGCAACTATTGACTGATTTGGCTTTTGCCCCATATTCCTTTCTCCCTGAACCGCGATGTCTACCTGTTCTCGGAAATAACGATTTTGTAAGACCAATCAGACTTTGATACGCGTTTGAAGAACGAGTTTCCGGAACTTGGGAAGTCCGAGGTAGATAATCTCCTTGAAACCATTAGGAGGGGTTGAATCGCTGTCAATTTCACCCTATCCCATTACGCTACCCACTGGCTTCATTGGTAACGACGTTTGTTCGCTGCACGGTATCTGGAATTGGATGATAATCAACGAGGCCTCGAGGCCAAGGGCTCTTCCCGTTCATGGACCAGTTGCTCTCGGTTAGCGGAACGTCGGGTTGCACCAAAGGAGGAAATCGTCGTTGATGTCCTAGAGGATACAGCGCCGAGTGCGAAACTCCGGCAATATCTTCATCACGGTCCTGCGTACGTCGAAAGGTTTCGTTTGATCGGACTGGGGCGGTTGGAAGCCGGGCATACGCGGCAGAGACTCTCTTAATTACCTCAAGAACCTCTCAGTTACGTCTTTGGCCATGAGAGTAAATCAACCGAGTGGGCAGATACCACTGTGCCATAATGCTCCCCCCACTAAAAATATTGATGTGAACTAAATCATCATGTGATTCATCATATGGTTTACCTTGTGATTTTTAACAAATACATAAAAAATCATATGGTTTATCATGTAATTTGTTTTATATTATATCTGATGAGTCAGTGCCTGTATGAATTATTCATTTTCAGTAGGGCCATCGGGCTTTGGGAAAGCGCGGTCGCAAATGCGATTCGATTTATAGCCGAATGAACGAAACAAATAACGAATTTTTTTTTATATCGCCCAATGGCCAATATTTTCGAGTCTGAGAAATGAATCGAGTCTGGAGTTCGCACTTGGCGAAAAATTTCGCCGCAGCTTATCGAGTGGCATAAATCGAGAATGGAAATTGAGTTCAATTTCAACCTTTTCATTTATAAATGCCTGTTGATCGATGTTGGCGCCCATAGCCTGAAAACCTCTCCGCATTGAAATATATCGATAAAAAGCCTGGCTGCCAGGTGCCAACCCATGAAAAAATTAATGTAAAATATATTTGTAATTTAGGTACTCAGTATTTCTGTTCAACGAAACGCTATTTGCCTCATCTCGTGATTTAAATTCCTGGAAAATAAACTCCGTGGATTTTTCTGGCTACAATGGGGGGTTGACGGAGTCAGCTTTTGATCGAGCAGAGGCATTCCATTTTCTCTATTTTTTACTCTGAGACATCCAGGTGTCAAACAGGGTAAAAAATTGAAGCAAGAACGCGTCGTTACTGAATGTTATTACGTGTAGTTGGAAGGTAAGAATACATGAAGTGAATCCTACTGGATTCATTCAGTCGAAAGCACGTTGCGAGCTTTGTAGAAGAGAGAAAAAATTTAACGATTCCGGTATAGCCTCGGGGTATATTTGCAGAGTAATACGCGTTGGTAGGTTCCGCAGAAAAACGTTCTCAGTTTTAATCAGAATCTTCGACAAATATCGGAAAAGGATTTCCGAACGAATTATAAAGTGGTGAAATCGTACAATCTACAAAACTCTTTAAAACGATTGTGTATTGATCCGCGGGTCTTCGGAACCTAGTGGCCCCCATAATCTGGTTTGATATGCTGATAATTGAAAACGTCGGTTTGCCTGAGCCCCCGCAGCGTCGGTTCAATGCCGTAGAAATGTGTAGTAAAATTGTCCGAATGATTTATGGAGAAGTCTCGGGAGACTGCCGCAGTAGGTCAAGTATTAAAATATGATAACAGTACATGGGTGCAATTCTTGCACTAGGCTAGATGAAATGAGGAAATTTTTGGTCTCTAGGAAGTCGAGGTAATTGCTTTTTCATGGAAAGGCGTGTCCGTCCGAGGGTCTGGTTTCCAACGAATGATGGTCTAATGTTATCGGACGCCTCGTGAATCATGGGTATGCACCTAAGTTCAGTTACTTTTATAGCCAACTGTTGCTTATAGTGGACGAAGTTGAGTCGAGATGCCCTGCAGGGTGGGCCTTGACGTGACCAGTGGTTTCTTTTTACTATTAAAAGCGAGAAAATTGTAGCAAAGGGAGCAGAGTTCCCGTTGCCTAGTTCATTTAATTAGTGAGATTGAATTTTGCCCACTTTGCTAATTGCTGAATGCCTACACCCGGTGAAAGCATTTCAGTTTGAATAGAATCATCGTGAAACAAGATTCAAGCGTTTTTAACAAACTTGAAAAATTATTTCAATCCCTTTTGCGATCTATCTTTCATAAAAGTATGAGGAACCCTAAATTCTCAAGCTTGATGAAGTGATAGCCGTGATAAACTCATGGGGATGAATGGTAATTTTTTACCGGCTTATAAACGCCGGGGTTTGGGTTGAAATTTCTTTTTAAATTTAAAGAGTTGTGCGGAATACAAAATGGGTTTCTTTAAAAAGAAAAAATTATCCCTTCAAAAAACGGACAGGTGGCTATCCTTTCCGTCGCTGTCTCGAGGGATCTTGCAGTTGGTCGGTCTGCAGAGTCCGTTTTAGCACAGATGAAAATCCCCACCGCAAAAGTCGTTTCATCCCTTTACCGCGTACCCCCATTATCATCGTGGTCGTGGTTGTGTGGGCAGAAATCGTCCTAGTTCGTGGGATGTGGAGTCCAGCCAGACAAATTTCGAATGAATGAGAGTGTCCCACATGCTGCAGGGGGAATGAACATCGAAAGGTTGATTTTGGTACACAAACTTTCCCGTTCAATCGAGTGATTGAACTTATTCATAAGCGATCGTTAATCATTGCCAGTTCCATCGATTAAAAATATATAAAAATTTTATATCCTCCAAGGATTAATTATTCTTACGAGGGTGTGTTTCGTGACATCGATGTCGTCCGGCGAGTACGATCCATCACCTCAAGATTCACACGACGTTCGCTAAAACGTGGCCTTAATTTATTGACCAAAGAACGAGATCGTTCGTCGATAAACCGCACGCACTGCTTCGTAAATATTGAATACACGGAGTTCCATCCAGTCGTCGAGAAAGTATTGGGTCCGGAGTTGTTCCTGATGCCAATGTCTCTTTTGATAAATAATTAAGACAATTCAGTCACTCAATCATTCGGAGGGTCGAATTCTCGAACATTTATCATGATTACGTATACAGCCAATTTCTTGTTTAGTTACCCACGTGACGTAATGAACGAAAAAAAATTCATTACGTGAAGCTATTTGTAATATACTATGATTAGATAGACAAAATTTGTAGTTTCGGTATAATGCAAATTTTCCACTATACAGTAACACGTAAATTTAGTTAATTGGACCAAGGTATACAGCAGACACTGTGGTATCTAACATTTATCTGCTGACTCTGGAGACATTAAAACGCGGTCTCGGTAATTCAAATTAGTTTTTTCAGTAGTTTGTTCAGTAATCGAGGAGATTATTTCGATGGCACGGTTCGGACGAGGAATTGGGTGTCCTGAATCCTTTGAGCTATAAACCTGGTATTTTGAAGAGAAATAAAACAAAGAATGTGCGGAATTGAGTAATCTGTGAAAAGTGCTGCACTTGTCAGAAATAAGAGAATAATAATAGGCCACTTGACTTGGTGAAATATAAAAATGGCGTAGTGAGTATAAGGGCGCTATGAAGTAACGACCAGAGTGTCACAAAGTCACGAACTCATAAAGCAATCCTTGGGTAATGTACCGTTATGAAAAGCGGTGTATTTATTTTTTTATATTTTCTTCTGCGAAAGATTAATTTGCGCGAATTTACTATTCTCTCAACTCGAGTCATTCCTCAAACGGCATACGAAATCCCTTGGTATCAGAATGAGTGGCATAAGACCAGGACAATGTTAAACGTCATAGGAATGTGGCAATGAGATCTTTAGACTTCTTGGAAATGAGTTTCTTGGCACGAGAATTTTCTCATAATTCTAAATCGTCCATCGAACTCGGGTCACCTGGGATCTCTAGACTCGGTTGATACCAGTATTTGTTCCACAGACGTTGAACGCGTGTCTGGATTTCACTAATTGTATAACCGAGAACGCCATTGTTAATTCATCTCGAGGTTACCTTTAGGTCTAGAGTCTAGACCTAACGCGGGATGGTTGGCTGGAATTAAACACTCGATTGTCCTAAGAGCAATCTTGTGAGAGCTACGGCAATTGCTACAGGCAAGAACCTTGGCATCAGGTAGATGTGCAATTACGCTCCAGGTAGGCAATAACTTGAAAAAGTATCATCGTCTTAAGATCCCTAATCTTTCTATGTACCAGTTTAATTAACTTTCAAAGAGATGTTGTTTTTTGTTCAAACAAGGTCGACCCTCCCCTGTAATGATTTTTAGGAAAACAGTGCAACCTGGTTCGAATCCCTTTGGTTTAATTAAGAATTAATTTTCCCCTCCAACGCGAGGAAATTGAGGCAGCGACAATGAACGAAGAAAATTTCTACTCCGAAAATTAAGGATGTATTGGCCGCACAGTCTGAACAAAAAGTGATTCTTGGATAAGATAAAAATCGGGAAAAAATCAACCACAATCAAGACGATCAAAGTATTGACTTTGAATAATAATAATGCCCAAAAGTTATCAATAAATTGTTTAAACAAAACATTGTTTAACAAATTTTGTGGTAACGTTATTTTTTTTTCATCTCAAATGAATGGCCTAATTTTTCTGAATACACGTGAATTTTTTAAGAATTTTGTCACCATTTTGAAATTTCCGTTTTCGAAAAATTCCAGATTTTGAAAAATGGAAAAAAAATCTGAATTTTGGATATATTTTTGTGAAAACGATGTAGATTACAATTCCGAAGTTTCCGGAGCGCGAAACAAATAGTTTCGTAAATACAGCCTTTACAAATTTTCGAAAACGAAAATTTCAAAATAGTGACAAAATTCTTGAAAAATGCATGTGTGTTCAGAAAAATTAGGGCATTTAAATGAGATGAAAAAAAATAACGTCACCAGAGAATTTGTTAAACAATTTTATGTTCAAACAATTTATTGATAACTTTCGGGCATTATTATTATTCAAAATGAATACTCTTATCATCTTTATCATGGTTGATTTTTTCCGGTTTTTATCTTATCATAAAGTACTCAATTTTCCGACGAGAATCATTTTTGGTTGAGATTGTACGGCCAATACATCCTTAATTTTCAAATTCCCCGTTGATACCACTGTTATTCTTCATTCAGTGATTGCGTCACGTCGCTGTATGGAATGCTTATCAGTTCCTAGCCAGAAGCCAGGTATAAAAATACATTATAAACGTCAATAATTAAGTATAGCGTACTCAGCAAGGCCGTCACGGTTAATTAACATCCTCGCCGGGTTTACCACGTCCCCGGGGTTATATCGTTCGATTTTAATATTCTTCGGTTGACTTGGCTCTGGGGTCGTTCCTCAAATTACTTCCAACAAATTTTCGAACCAAGTTCTCAAGACCGGTCAAACTTTCCAGACAGTGGCTTGAATCTCGGCGAAATTGATTCAAATTATAACGAATCGTTTCGCGATTACGATAATGTATAGCCCATAAAAAGCACATTTCGTTCCCGAAGAGATTTTTGCTGCCGAAATTTATACTCGCAGCTCACGCATAGATATTTGGTTCGGTCACGTACGTGTGCGTATCCCAACAGGTAACCGCAAATGTACGTCGTTGAATACAAATATTTTTTTTTCTGATGGTCAGGTGACCTTTTTTTTTACATCAGCCGACCCGAATATCCATCATCATATGTCACAAAAGTGCCACAGGATTCGAGGCGAAAAAATCACCCGTACACAGTACAGTACGTTCAATGGAATTACCGTCAAGACTTCTGCATCTGCGAAAATGAACTTTAGCTAGACGTAGTTTTTGAAGATTCGCTCTAATGGTACTATTTTTTTTTTTTGTTGACTGATTCTAGCGCCATTGATCCGTTAATTAGTATTTTAGCACGACGTAACTTCGAAACGGTGATTCTTGGAGCAAAATTCTATTCGCCTTTTTATTCCCTTTTCGGATCACCTAATGGCAGTATTTGTTATTTTGAAAATGAACAGAGAAAAAAAATCTGGAATAAAAAATGTGTATTGTAAAATCTGAAAAATTCTTCTTTTAATTATCCAATGGCGATATTGGTTGGTTGAAAAAAACGATTCGAAACTAGCGCGATTAGATAATTGAAAGGGGAAGACAAAAGTTGAATAGAATTTTGCTGTAAGAATGACCGTTTCGAAGTTACGTCGTGCTAAAGTACTAATTGGTGCTAAAATCAGTGTTAGAAAAAAAAATCGTACCATCAGGTAATTGAAAATGGGAGAAAACTCCTAATGCAACTTGTTCTCAGAGTGAACCCTCAAAAGCTACAAATTGTTGAAGTTCATTTTTGCAGATGCAGACATTTTGAGGCTCATGAACCCAGGCTATCAATTGAATGAATTCTCTTTTGAAAGAAAAACGAAAATGTCAAAGAAATGCCACTGGAATCAGTTAATTCTCTTATAGTGTTTAAGTAGGAGCATAATTTTTACTTCGTGAAACAAGAATTAAGGACTCGGTAATTAACTGTTATGGCTTCACGTCCGAATCCCTTGATTTAGACGGTAGAACAGGCGAATATATTCCAAAGTGCCTAACTCGTACCCTACACTTAGGCCTACTTGCGGTAAGGAGATAAGACGCAAGAGATAGGTAATTTTCAGGTTTAGCTTAATAGAAAGCTGAAGAAGCAGTATTCGCGTCTACGTACTTCGTTCTGGGTGCAAAAGTACTTGTGATATTATTTGTAGACTCTCGTTGACCTTGCGGCGTCAGGAGATCAGATAATGACTTTATTTACTGATTGAAAGAAATTTCGGTGAGATAATTTGTTCAACGGTGTTATACAGAGGCGTGAATTCGGCAAATAGTATTCTCGTTGAAATTCGATGGGCACGAAACACGAACCTTGTTTATCTTCGACGGTATCCACTTCGATAGGTCTACGTGCCAGAAGGCGTAACGCCTCGATTCGATTTCGGGTGTTGTTTGTCTTATTACCTCGGTTTGTGAGTGAGGTTCTCTGAAATAGCAACCTCCAGGGGCTAGTTTATACAGGGAAAATAGTAAGCGCACATCAAGTGGCAGAGACGAAAATTGACATCATATACCTACAAAACCCCGTATTTTTGGAGGCATTCATTTCACTTTCAGAAGTGGATGTGTTCCAATTACATACTTCCGAAGACTTCCATTGTCTACTTTATACTTCCAAATAATTTTAAAGATCTCCAAACTGACAAATGATTATAACGGACTTCAGAGATTTTCGCAAAATCAGGCCATTCACAGGCATTTGTTCAGGCCATTCGTGACTTTCAAGACTTTTGAGACTTCTGACGGTCTCCGAAATATTCGGAAAACTCTCAGAGACTTTAGAGACCGTGTGCAAAGTACTTTTTTTCAATCCGATGACCCATATACATTTTTTATCCAAAGTCCCATATTTTTATTAGAGGGAAAAAAAAGCCGTACCCTTGTTATTTCGAGAAACGTGGAGTAAACGAGGAAAAAGCACATCATCAAGGTGAGAGCTTGTGGATATCAAATTTTCGTATTACTCAATGTAAATGAGAACGGAATGAGGATAATTTATCAGCGGCGCGGAGATTGAAGCGGATAATATACACTCGAGAAATAAAATCATTAGAGAGTGTGCTTAAGATTTTTTTGATTACGTTGCGCTGATTCCTTTTGTATACGTAAAGATGGTTATACGGTCACATTGACGTTGACGTGCTATTATAAACTTCTTTGAACATTTCGGAGCCTGAATGCTCCCTGATGCAAAGTTAAAATCACTCAAAGTCATGCGAGACAAAATCTGGTCCAAAAACCAGGTTTGAAAGTCACTTGGCGTCCATTGTACCTAGAGCCTCGAAGCTTGGGTATGGGTCTGACGTTTTTCGCGTTCATATAGTTCGCCGCATTGTGCTTCGCTAGGTTGACAAGAAGTATAGGCGATGAAAATTCAACCTACGTAACAACGGTGACAGCAAGACACAGATAGTGTCACGTGCCTCGAAATCGGGTGACAGTTGGAGATATGGATCCCGGGTAAAATAATCATACCTCTAACCATAAGCCAACGTAAAGTTTCACGTATACCGAAACTCAACAAACGCTGTACTTAACCGCACGAATTTCAGTTTCGAGTTTGGACACAGATTTTATGTGAGGTAATTAAATTACCGACGTTTTGAATAATTTCAAACGAAAGTTATTACACGAAACGAGACGGGGATTTCAAAGCGGCTTTTAGCTACAAATTTTCATGTATCAAGCGAACCGTCATTAGCAGATCAAAGCTTCTCTTCAATCACTTGAGTATACGATTTAATATAGTTCGAACAACTCTGATATCTTTTTTTCGGTTTTAATTGCTCCACTTGAACAAGTTGCGATCTACAAAGCAGAATTATTGGATTATAGTTTCGGAGTTTTCTAGTGATTGAAAAAATAATTGCAATATTGTTGAATAAAATTCGTTAGAACGGATTTTCTTCAATGTAAGATCGATGGCAAGTGAAGACTTATGAAGTTATTTCGGAAATGAAGATCTGAAGATTCGCAATTCACTTGCGAGTAATTACACTCCAGTGGATGAAAAATGAACCTCGAGGGAAACGTGAATTATGATCCATATATACTTCAGAGGAAATAAGAAGAAACCAAAAAATGTGCATCGGATGTCTCACGCTTTTCTTATGAAACAATCTAAAGTTTCATACTTTTTCAATAAAGTTTTATTATCATGAAACAAGGACCACAATTTTTTCATATTTATTCGGACTAGTTTGCGATATACTTACTGAATCTACTTGAACCAACGACACAAAATTATGAATACGAGTCGCATAGATTTTAGTTGTGCGAAGTCAACTTTTAAAAATTTCCAACTTAATTTGGTCTACAAGCAAAATAACAACTGAAAATTTAACTTTGAAAAAAGTGGAAGACCATTTCTCACAACCGATAATGAAAATCTATGCCAAAAGTACCGCAGAACAAACATTACCGGGTACTAAAACTATGCTCAAACACCCCCAGGTTGTACACGTGTCCTAAGTATAACAATTAAGGGGTCATGAAAGTTTGAACCGTTGAAAATAATTGCAGTTCGTTGATCAACTGCACAATGTACGTACTTACACACAGGGTGTCTAGCTGTCAGGGAAATCTGGAGAACCGAGAATAGTCAGGGAATTTGGTGGAACAACCGGGAAATGTCAGGGAAATTCGGGCTCATATCCTGGAAATTTTCAATTTTCACCTACAGCTTGTACGATTTTCGAAAATATATCAAATCATGCGCTAATCCTAAGGTTACCTTGTTTCTTTGAATTGAAATGTTCATTGGTATGATTGGAAATTGATCAAATGCGAACATTTTTCCATTTCAATCAGATCAAGGCTACTTTAAGCTTGAATTTTTCGATTCAAAATTTGTTTCCCAGTTTGATTCTTGCAGCCACATTCAAAAATTGTGTAGCTTGAGTGAATTAGGTTAAAAAATTCCTGGAGAAATTGAAATTTCCAGCCGGAAAATCGGGAAATGTCAGGGAATTCGATGTGCCATTGCCACTAGACACTTTGAATGCAGTGTACATTGATCCTTGTTGACTGCAGGGTTCAGAATTATTTCGTCTGACTTTTGCTGCTGCGACACCTGTTGGCAGGGGTTCAATTGACAAGATCGATAACACACCCTGGCACCCTGCACCTTTGAGTGAGGTGCAGCCCCTGTACATGTCACTCCCAGGTTTTCTCGCCCCCATCTTCTCGAGGGCTTATGCGAAGATCGTAAATTCTCCATTGCTATGTTTATTCCGGAATTGGTTCCGAATTGCCTAATCGATACGAAGACCATAAGGTACAGCGCAGATACCTTTCTATAACGCGTGGCAGGTGTCTCTCGGGTTATACAAGGAAAATTTATGCCCAACCTGAGTTCGTAACACAATTCATATACCTCGATCGAGAAGGGATCAAGCTCTGTCTATACAGCGTATTCAATAGCACAAAATTATTTTCGCCTAGATATTCAATCACAAGTTGTCCCAAATAATATATATGGTATCCTTACAAAATTCGGCACACTTACACGATTCTAGTGTGTGTTGATTTACTTCGAGAAAGAAGAACAGTCGTGTTTATTTAGAAATTCACTTCAACGAGTTCAGCTGTGGTGCAGTTATTTTAGATTTTTTAGATTTTTTTATCAAGTAAATGTGAAGAAAAACTGAAGAAACGGTACAAGACAAAAAGCCAGATAAACGACGTATATTCATTTGAACGATCTTCTGCAGATTCTTTGAACGACTTTAACGTAACTGCAGACATGTTTGTGAACTAAGTTCACGATAAACATGATTGCGAAATGAGTATTCCGATAGTTTTTTCAAAAAATAAAAATCAATCATCCAAAAAGTATTTGATAAAACTGAACAAAATAAATATTGTAAATCAACAGCTTTCTGTACTTCTGAAGTTGGCCCCATAACTTTATCGGGTTGAAACACACATAAGTGTATCCTAAGATTCGGAAAATGGAGGCAAACAAAAGTTCGTAAAGTCTTATCAGGGTCCGAAAAGAACTATCAATGCGAATACATAGAGTCGAGACCCAAATGCATGGGCTTTGAGTATTTTCAGCATTTACTTTGTACGTGAAATGAGAAATTGGTCGACGTCAGTTTTCCACTCTTCTTCTTTTTTTCTTCCAAAGTATACCTACAATAATACCGTGAATAATTCATGAGCTATACTGCTATTAAGCTTGAGACGCGCCATCTTGGTATACGGGGTCACGGAAGCAGGGTGAGAAGTTCGCGGTGCGAACTGCACTTAACTCCAACCATATTTCCTCCAGTTGTAGTTAGAGGTATTATAGGGTATACCGTTGAGCCTCTTCTGTTTATTATACTCAGGAGAGTCAGTTATTCTCTTCGGCCAAAGAATATAAACTGACATTCGACCGTTCCGGATATTTTTATTTAGTTTTATCTGACCAATGCCGACGCTCCTTCGAAATCACCTGTACGCTATACACCAGGTCCAATAACTGAAAGTACATCATATTTTTCCTAGCCTACTTTTCCCAACCCCTTTACCACGACCCAGAGGTTTGAAATCTGGTCCCAGGATCCCCGGCGTCCAGACAACGTCGATAACAACTATGTTTGACCTTTGACAGGACGTGAATAAATTTCAATTGCTCAACCCAGTACCATATTGGTACGTTGTCTGGTTACATATTGAACTACGGACACTGGGATGGGGTGTGACACGTAATTTTCAAGCGATGTGCGAGCTCCGGGCTACCCCTGTAGTGCACGTTTTCATTAAATCGGCACCGCATCTATCTTCTTTGATCGGGGATTCCAGTGTGCAACATGTGTGACCAAACCCCCCAGGGGAGTTAACGGGGCATGAGAGGTGTCCATGAAGTAAAAACCACTCCGTTACTATCATATCATGTTGGGAACAGAAACATTTCAGACTTGAGTGCCAAACCAGACCATTTTTCAGCAGGGAGATGAAACTGGTTAAAAAAACAAACTAGCCGGTTTTAGCCAAAAAGCTCATCGCTTTTTTGCGTAAGGCACGATCGCAGAGTGCTGGTTTGTTTTGAAATAGGTAGTGTTCAAATCCCCCAAAAATTTCAAAATTTTGATTCGTGATTAGAAGGCTGAATTCCAAAGCTCGCTATTATTTTCAAAATTGACAAAGATAGCAATCGCCATTTTTGAACCGGAAGTCGGATCGAGTACACAAACAAAATTGCACATCTGCAGACTGAAAACAGTATCCAGTGCGAATTTCATCAAAATCGGTTCAGCGGTTTGGCTAAGCTCGTGTTTACAAGCAACTTTAACGATTTGACACCGAGACGCAGGTGCCGGAAAAATCCTAAAAAATTTCCAAAATTTTGATTCCTAATTAAAAGACAGTATTCCAAAGCTCGTTGTTGTATCTTCAAAATTGACAAAGTTAGCAATCGCCATTTCTGAACCGGAAGTCGGATCGAGTACACAAACAAAATTGCACATCTGCAGACTGAAAACAGTATCCAGTGCGAATTTCATCAAAATCGGTTCAGCGGTTTGGCTAAGCTCGTGTTTACAAGCAACTTTAACGATTTGACACTGAGACGCAGGTGCCGGAAAAATCCTAAAAAATTTCCAAAATTTTGATTCCTAATTAAAAGACAGTATTCCAAAGCTCGTTGTTGTATCTTCAAAATTGACAAAGTTAGCAATCGCCATTTCTGAACCGGAAGTCGGATCGAGTACACAAACAAAATTGCACATCTGCAGACTGAAAACAGTATCCAGTGCGAATTTCATCAAAATCGGTTCAGCGGTTTGGCTAAGCTCGTGTTTACAAGCAACTTCAACGATTTGACACCGAGACGCAGGTGCCGGAAAAATCCTAAAAATTTCCAAAATTTTGATTCCTGATTAAAAGACAGTATTCCAAAGCTCGTTGTTGTATCTTCAAAATTGACAAAGTTAGCAATCGCCATTTCTGAACCGGAAGTCGGATCGAGTACACAGACAAAATTGCACATCTGCAGGCTGAAAACAGTATCCAGTGCAAATTTCATCAGAATCGGTTCAGCGGTTTGGCTGAAACCGTGTTTACAAGAAATGGGGGGGTCACATACACCACTCTTGAAAATGCTCGAAAACGACTACCCAGGTGCCAAAACGTGCTCCCTACATGATTTCAGAATTTTTTCTCGATCCGACGTTTTTAGCGATGGCGAATGTATAAGGCACTCCGTTTTTAACGATCGTGCCTAAAAACTAGGTTTGAGCCGACTATGAGCCGGCTTTTGGACTTTGAGTCATTCATTTTGTTTTCGGCTTTTATAAATTTTGAAAATCTGACGTCGAATTCACGATCAGCGACCCAAAAAATCGTTTGCAAATTCGTTGTTCCGTTCTCAAGATTTCGTAATTTTCATTGCATTTTTTATAATTGGAATCCTGATTTCCAGTACATTGTACTCATCTCAGCGATCAGACCGAGATTAAGGTTAATTGCTGTGGTATAATAATTATCCTCTAACGCGAGATGTTCGTGTCAGGGAAATTTATAACCCTGGTCGCAGGTTCGCTTCTTTATGCTTAAAAGTCGAAGCGGCACGATTTTATTTTTATACTACGGGCAACAGGTTCTTGTCGCAGGTGCGGATATGAAAACTGTAGAAAAAAAATCTGCGAGTTGGGTTGTAAAATAAAAATCGGAAGTTTTTTGTTGGAAAGTTATCCGTTCAAACTTTCCCATCTCACCAGACCTACGCGTTACTTCACTCGATGTAATCGGGTTTATGCTCGAAATGTCAGACCATATACCATGTGTCGGGCTCACTGTCACTGTCACCCTTTATTCTGGAGACGAACTAAAACTTTTGAGTCGTGTTGCGCAGAGTAATTTGATGAGTCACGAATTCCAAGAGTTCTGTGAGCTTTTACGCGACGTAGAAATTAGCCATTTTCTCTTCCACGTGTTCAAATCCGCTCTAACAACCTCTGTCACTTTTCCATGATGTATTTAACAACATTAACCGAACATGCAGCTAACGACGAGCCACCAATTACCCGGTTCAGCATGTGGATTACGCAGGGTCTGACACAGCAAACATAACCGGACTAATTATCATGACACAAATTATCGAAGTAATTAGAACGGTCAAAATATTAACCAGTAGGATTTTGACGCTCGATTCGAACACAAAATTGTATCCCGAATGGTCAGAATTCTGAGCAAACATTACGCAACGGTGCCTGATAATAAGGATAACGTGGAAGTATAATGGATATACAAGTAAATGAAATACCCGGGTAGATAGTAATCGGGGGGGGCCCTTGTTTAATTAAACGAGAGTGTGGGGATCACGTTAAACTTCCATGTATATACCTATAGAAAACACAAGCACGAAATCTCGCTTGAAATTCTGCTTGTGATGAGGGTTGAATTATTAGAATATAACCACAGTTTAGTTCCTGGCCTACGCAGGCCACAAGTGGATCAAATTTCGTTAAGAATTCGACGAAAGATGTCTCCTCGCAAATTTTTGTTTTCGGATAACAAAAAGTGGAACCAACTTGATGTTATCTCATGACTATTTCAGGCTCTCTAAGGTATTCCGTGTTTTATTATCGAATGCTGCTGAATCAGTAAGCAGCCCGTCTGGTCGTACTTCACTGAGCCAGTACCTGCCTCTTATTCTCTCACCGTTCATGTCGGATATTTCTTTTCGAAATCGAAGCGAAGAACTTGTTCGAGAATACAACAAACTCTCATGGGCCAGATGGCGTAAACAAATATTGAATTTTTATTCTGGACATGACGTATGCGAAAAGCGCGGTATCTGAACGTGGGCGAATTGCTTCGTGAACGGAATATACCAGCTGGTTCGCATATTTACTGCGCTACATTCGTTTTTTTTTTT